>CM050203.1:17415000-17435000 GCA_027475355.1 Coilia nasus | reverse complement strand
TGTTATTGTTGGTAGTCTCACTGGTCCTACTGTAGCCGCTCGTCCTTCAGATGTTGTTACAGAATCCCTGCTGCTCGCATCAGTAGGACCGCACGGTGTCTCTACTTCAGTCAGCTGGTTATTGAGAGCAGCACTTACCGCTGGTAATTTCCCACATGCGTCCGTTTGGATAGCCATCATTTTTTTCATACGGGAGATGTCATTGTTGATTTGTTGTTCCAAGAACTATGGAGACATCAATGCAGGGCATAAAGCAAGTAATAATTCTATGCCTAAAATTATCAAAACGTTTCAAAGTTATTATGACTATCTGATAGCTAAACTATGAGCAACACGGCATTGAGAGGTGTTGGGGCAGACCTCAAATAAAGTCTTACTGGAGGCCTCTAGACGCTCAGAGCTGAAGCTGTGTGTCACCAACAATACAGTTTCACTGTGGCTCAATGTTCTCATTCTCTGGTTTGGACCTAGAGAATGTATCACATGCAACAGCTCTCTGTGTGGCTTCAGCCGCCATCTTGCGCACCAATAATAACAACAGATTAACAGATCATTGCATGTGTTTGTTAAGAGACAGATGTACATAACCCCTTGTAATGAACCTACATGCAGAGACACTCCTCCTTATGCTCTCTCTCCTTCCCTCTCTCTGTCACACACAGTCACACACACACACACACACACACACACCGACACACACACACACGTTTACAATTCACCGCCAGCCCTGCCAAGCAGCTGGGATGGAGAGGAAACGAGAAGAAGACTCTCTCCCACCCCTCTCCCAGGTGCTTTGATGTTCCAAGCAGGGTGCAGCAAAGACCTGAGCAGAAGAGGAGGCTTTGGGACTTCTGCATCCGCATTTTAAATACTCACATTAGGAGCACCATCCAAGAAAACCAACACACGTTTCTTGCACCCAGCCCAGGCACCGTGCTGTCTCTACACACACATCATATCCAACTATGCTGTTTGGAAGCTGGTGGTGACTTATTGCAATACTACATCTGCAGTAACTTGGTTAAGTCTTAGAATTGCAGTGATGGCATTTGTGATGATTCAAAGATGGCTCCTTGCAAAGGGTTTATGGTTTGCAGTAGTGGCTTGCGCATCGTAAATATGACCTATAGGATTCATAAACATCGCACTGCTCTGCCAAGGAAGCATGTGATATTTTTTCATCAAGAGGCCCCTGAGCCCCTGAGGCCATTTCTATGGGACTAATTAAAGTCCCAGTGACACTTTAATCTCTGCCTCGTTTCCAATAACCCTGGCAGCCACGTCCCTAATGGCCTCATATTGCACAGAGATTAAAATCTACTGTGTGACGGCGAAACGATTATGGAATTAATCACACGGCTGTTTGTATTTTCATCAACAGCTTCGAACTCCAGAAACTGGTCTAATCCCATTTGCCAGAGCCACAGAGTGTCACGTGGCCCCATTCCTGAAGCCCAAAGACTCCAAGAAGTAAATCTAAGAAAGATTATGTCAGATGGAAAAAGAAAAAGAAAAAGAAGACGTCAGGCACAGCATTGTGGCAGTAGGCAGTTCAAGACGAATAATGTTGACTTGGTCTGGCTTGATATTGTACTTGGATAAATCTACTAGGTCAACTCGTAGGTTCACTGCCCTCCCTACCCCTCAGCCCCTCAATTTTGGCTCCAGATTCTGCCAACAGAGAGGAATAATAATTTCTGGCCATCTAGGCACTTTGTACTGTGTGAAAAGAAAGCTTTTCTGGAGTGGAGCCACATGTGGTTGTGATTAAGACTGAGCTTCGAACCAACCACTCCATAAAGTGGCACCTCTGGCCTCCCACCAGCACACTGCTAGTGCATTACTCTCCACTGACTCAACTCACAGTCGCAACATTTAGGACAAGAATTAGACAAGAAGGCACTCGCTAAGCTGCCACTGCGTCAGGTCAAAAGAGGCTTTGTTACCCATGCAGATTAAATCAGTCACCAGTGAGAACTGGCCCACCACAAAGACCTTTGATAGAACAACCTTACCAATTTGGTCTACCAAGATGATGTATGATTAGCCTTCAACACTAACCACAACAGGTCAGTGAGTTTAGGTGAGCTGTGAGCTACAGCATCTCCTGGTATCCTTTGATATGTCCTAGAAGTAGGGTTGCCACCTATGTCTGACAAAAAAACGGGACATTTCGGCAAACCAATCACTCTTTTTGCTTAAAAGCAGCAGCGATCCGGATGTCAGTGTCCCGGGAGAATATTTTTTTCCCTGGGACAGACCATTAAAAACCGGGACAATCAGGTAAAACCGGGACAGGTGGCAACACTACCTAGAAGGCTTGGTTTGCCACAGGAATTGAGGCTGAATGTAATGGTAATGCGCCTCCCTCTACCATCCACCCCCTGTAGTAGAAGCACTACACTGTATTGTACTAGACTACCCATTGACCACTTAAGTATTTAGAATAGGGCACCACACTGTCTAGTGCCAACTGCCTAATGTATGATATGATATGAGATATGATATGATATGATATGAGATATGATATGATATGATATAATGAGATATGATATGATATGATATGATATGATATGATATGATATGATATGATATGATATGATGAGATATGATATGATATGATGAGATATGATATGATGAGATATGATATGATATGATATGATATGATATGATATGATATGATATGATATGATATGATGAGATATGATATGATATGATGAGATATGACATGATGAGATATGATATGATACGATATGATATGATGAGATATGATATGATATGATATGATGAGATATGATATGATGAGATATGATATGATATGATATGATATGATATGATATGATATGATATGATATGATATGATATGATATGATATGATATGATGAGATATGATATGATGAGATATGATATGATATGATGAGATATGATATGATATGATATGATATGATATGATATGATATGATATAATATGATATAATATGATGACATATGATATGATATGATATGATGAGATATGATATGATGAGATATGATATGATGAGATATGATATGATATGATATGATGAGATATGATATGATGAGATATGATATGATGAGATATGATATGATATGATATGATGAGATATGATATGATATGATATGATATGATATGATATGATATGATATGATATGATATGATATGATGAGATATGATATGATATGATGAGATATGATATGATGAGATATGATGAGATATGATATGATATGATATGATGAGATATGATATGATGAGATATGATATGATGAGATATGATATATGATATGATATGATGAGATATGATATGATATGATGAGATATGATATGATGAGATATTATATGATGAGATATGATATGATATGATATTATATGATATGATATGATATGATATGATATGATATGATATGATATGGTATGGTATTGTATTGTATTGTATTATATTATGTGCTATACACTAGGTTCTTTCAGCACTGTTCCTGTGTCTGGGACCCACAAAAGTATAGTTTGACTGAACACCGAAAACACTGCTGTGCTTTTCTGCTCATCTCTTGGCTTGCCTGAAGCTGTTAGAACTCCCATTGCCCTGAAAGTGATAATCCAAGCAAAAAATTGAAAAAAGTGAAGTCAGATCTGTCTGTACCAAAAGACACCTTGTGCCTTTTCATTCTGACATGAATAAAACCTCTACACTGTTGCATTATTTAAAAAACAAATCTGTAATGCATGCTCCGTCTGTTGTTTACAAAGAACACAAAGTACTTATGCATGTAGGAAGAGCACCTTAGGGAGAAACTATAGCTATTACACCTACCCCTACACTATCTATAATCAAGTAAATAGTTCAGGCTGTTAGTCCCTACTCCCAGGTGTAACACGCACAACTGGCCGCTGACTACAGCTATTCACGCAACCTCATGTGACCTGTACAGGACAGAGCAGCTGAGGGGATGGCCAACTGGAGCCGTACAGACAGATGCTCAACAAGGGTTAACCTGAACCAGCCGGCTACTGTTACAGTGACTGGGGCTGCTGGGGCCGTTTACATGATCCACTCAGCAGCACCTACCTATCGCTTTCCCCCATGGCTTTCACCATGCCAACAACATGCATCTCATTCAGGACCACTGGCAAGCCTTTGCAGTTTCCTCCAACATTTCCTTAACAATTGAAATAACTAGATAAATACATAAAAATACAAGACACTTGCACATGTGGGGAGAGCACCCATTGTACCACACTTCAGGCTTTCCTAACTACAGCCATTACAATTATCCATACACTATGTGGGACACATCCTCAGCAGTGTACCTCAGGATCCACGGGTGTTTCGGGCCTTTATTCACTGTACACCCTCCCCTGAGGCGGCCCCACTAAAGGTGATCCATCCTTTAGCGTGTGTCCACAGTTTAGCTACCTGCTACCCAAATTTCCAAAATGTACTTCCACAATTCACTTACAACCACCGTTTACTTCCAAAATTTACTACTTCCTGCTCATTACCAACTATTTGCACCAACGCATTAAAAAAAAAAAAAAAAATTAGGGAAAGAGGAGGGGAAGGAGAAGGGGGGAGAGGGAGCCTGTCTGGGCTTCGCTCACCCCAAGGGCCTGTCTGGGCCTCATCTCCTCCTCCTCCTCCCCCATCTCATCTCCTACACCGCCCCCGCCCGACTCCCAAAGTTTTACTTACAAAATTAACCACAACCACAATTTACTTCCAAAATGACCTGCTTACTTACTAATTAGGACTTGTTATCGAATATTTGCACTTTACCACCATTTTACCACAGATACTATCACTTTGCAGTCATTAACGCATACGCCATTACACAAACGACACTGCCAATGCTAGTTCTAAAGACGATTCTACCCATTGACTTACCATTAGATGTATCCACCTCTTGAATCTAATGGTGTCTAATGCTCAGCTATCCCGTGTTCCATACACCGCAAAACCCCAGGAAACTTGGCCACTCTGTATCCCAATGTTGTATCTATACCTGCTCTCACGTTTCCCTGTATGTGCATCTGCTGTTGCATAACCTTTTATACTCTGTGCAAAGGAGGTTATGTTTTTGGTTTTCAGTGCTCTATGTGTGTCTGCCTGTCTGTCTGTCTGGCTTTCTGTCTGTCTGCCTGCCTGTCTGTCTGTCTGTCTGTCTGTCTGTCTGTCTGTCTGTCTGTCTGTCTGTCTGTCTGTCTGTCTGTCTGTGTGCCTGCATGCATGCCTCTCTTCTTATGAGCAGCACTTCTATGAAGAAATATGTGGAAGGATGTAGCCGAAACCATTACATTTTGGAGTGGACCTGATTTGCAGGGTCGATCTTGAGAGGATTTTTTCACCTGAAAATAGGGCTATGAGGCAATAGGCCATGGCACTGCACTAGGCCCGCACTATCCGCTTACTCAGCTACACCTGTTTTTCTCCCCTCTTGCTTTGCTAACTTGCATTGTGTCATCATTCTGTGTGTCTCTAGAGCAATTAGTCAGTTAAATGACCCTATTATTTTTCTTCTTTTCTATTCTTTTATGGGGATAAAGTTTGCTCAGCAACCTTGGGGGTTTGGGAGAAGGAGGTTGTTTAAGCTACTCCTGCACCAAGAAACAAGGTCAATTGACAAAAACATAATTGCGTCATATTGAAAATGCAAAACAGAACCGAAAATGTGCAAATACGTTGAATTGTGAAACATTTTAGGGAAGTACTGAGTCTGGGGATATATTCTTAGGTAAGATGAGAGGGCTGAAGTGGGAACTTGGGGTTTGTGGGCAGTGAGCACATTGGGGTGCAGAAGCGCTCTGATGCGCTAGTCCTTGGGCAAGTCCCACGCGCACAGGGGCGGCTTTGAGGATGTGGCACTTAGACATCGACGCGGTGCAGAAACTCCAGCGCAACACAGAGGCAAAACAAATCTCCCCAGTGAAGTTCAAGAATTCAATAAGTCACCGATGGACAGATATGTGAGTGGTGCTTCAGGCATTTCCAATTAAACATTTATATCAGTGTAGGATGGGAGAAAAACAACTTCTAGAATGCAGAAACATGTCTCTGCCTCCACATAACAAAACAATCAGAGATCCTTGTTGATGTTTAGTTTTGATGTATTGTCCCAGCTGCATGTGTAGTCCAGTAGTAGATGACTTTAAAGTTTAGTTTGTATGAGGATACAGTATTATATGTGAAGCAGTGTTGAATTTGGGAGTAGTGCGTTCAGGTTCAGGTACTGTATAGATATATGTTTCTGTTATTTATTTGTCAGCGCTGTGTGTGTGTGTGTGTGTGTGTGTGTGTGTGTGTGTGTGTGTGTGTGTGTGTGTGTGTGTGTGTGTGTGTGTATGTGTGTGTGTGTGTTCATTTTACTTTTGATACCATTCAAAATCTCAGACAATGTTTATATTCATGATTCATGATATATTGGATGATTCAAACAGCCACAATATACAGACAGACAGCAAATGGGCCATAGGAAAAAAAATACCATAGTTTACTATAGTAAATAACCTATAGTATATGACATCTTTGCTATGGTAAATACTGTAGTGTTTTTAACTTTACTATAGTAATCTTACTTTAGTAAACTTTAGTACACTACAGTAAACTATACATGTAATACCACATATTTACTACAGCAAATACTAAAGTAAAATTACTACAGTAAGGTTCAAGCTTGGCAGTCACACAACCCATAATACTGTGCGCCATATCCAAAGTAAATACAGTCCTGTGCCAGGTTGACCCACCCTCTGGTACTAGTGTTGAAGAAACAATGGCCAGAGCTTGCTTTTTTGCTCTGAATTCCTCCAGACCATTACCATGGTTACTGAAAGCAATATAAATGTGCTGATCCTGTAAGCTATGCCTTCTTTGATTCATGTCTAGAAGAAACCTATTTATCATAGCATATAAAAATATCAATCCTCTGTACAGCAAATCTTTGGCTTTGGGATTTTGGGATCAATTTCTTGTGCTTATATCTCACACTTAGAGCTTTGTATATAGCCGTGGCCTAGAACTCAAAGGATAGTCTAATTTTCATCAGTGAAAGAAGAAGAGTTGGCTGAGTATTCTTCTGTCTCAGCTATGATTGGCAACCCACTTCAAAATCCCATTTGGAGGAGAAGTGTTTCTGCAAAAGATTTGGAGTGCTGCAGCTAAATTATGACCAATGAAATCACAGATGCAGATCTGTGCATGTCTGAACAGATATTACATCTCCTACATTTGCATCTGTATGTATCTTAACTGTGTATTCAAATAAAGAAGTTGTGTGTGTGTGTGTGTGTGTGTGTGTGTGTGTGTGTGTGTGTGTGTGTGTGTGTGTGTGTGTGTGTGTGTGTGTATGTTTGAGGGGGGGGGGGGTGAAATGATTGGTAGAGAAATAAAAAACTCATTCATACTCATTCATAAAATGCTTTAGACATGTGTTATTGCAAAGATAATCAGATACAGTGTTTTGCAGTAGGTAAAAATGACCTAGCAACTTAAGACGTGCTTGCACAGATCCTAAAAACTATGGGCAATTGCTTTACACTCATTTCACACACACACACACACACACACAAACACACACACGCACACATACACATGTGCACACTCACTCACACACACACACACGCGCACACACACACACACACACACACACACACACACACACACACACACACACACACACACACACACACACACACACACACACACACAAATGGATATATGCTTCCTAGCATACACCGTAAACCTCCACAATTCTTTTGTAAAGGATAAACCCCATGATGCAAGCATGCCTGCAATGAAATAAGTGAAATATGATAAAAAGAAACCACCAGTCATGTAACTGTGTAAAAAATCCTTTATATTACAGCTATTTCCAAGGAGAAGGTATTACACATAAATCTATAAGTTCATAACTATGAGCCAAGATGTCCATTAACTCTTTGCTTTGTTGATACAAATTGTTGGCATGTAGGGATTGATTAAAGTACTCATCAATAGCAGGCCTTAAGAAGGCTACAAGAACAGTTCAACTTTTAAAACCCCTATAGCGCCTTAGTTTGATGTTGCTATTTGAGAGTTGCATAAAGCTGAATACATTATCGTCATCTTCAAATGACTTCTATATAGCATAGTAGGCTGACAGCGAAAGTAGTAAGTCAGAGAGTCAGACAGAGAGAGGGAGTTAAAGTAAGACAGGGAGACAGCAAGTAAGAGACACAGATATATAGAGATAGATAGATAAAGACAGAGAGAGAGAGAGAGAGAGAGAGAGAGAGAGAGAGAGAGAGAGAGAACAAATGAGAGGCTGTAAGTCTAATTCACAACAGCATCTAAATGAAAGCCTCCCACACACGAGTGAGTTGGGACTTTGTAGTAATAGTAATTATTCTGCAGCATTGACACACATACTCTCATGTGCATACTGTACACACCCTTGCATAACTCACACTTGCACTTGTTGGCAGTGGTTATATTGACTTTTGTAAGGAGGGGGGGGGCTTCTTTACTCACAGTGGCCAATATCTCCCTATATTGTATTATTAGAAATACTGTACCAGAGGGAGCTCAGCTCCAGCTATCTGTATTGCCGAGGTGAGGAGGCGCAGCTGAGCGCCGGAGTGCTCCAGCCCAATTAAAACTGTGCTTGTTGGCCCCCTACACACACACACACACACACACACACACACACACACACACACACACACACACACACACACACACACACACACACACACACACACACACACACACACACAAATTTGCATGCACACAAAACCTACCCTCACTGTGCAGTGACAGTAAGCACTGACACTAAGAGATTCAATCATGTTAAAGCGCATTAAATATACATATACATGTTATATAAATGAATGAATACATTTCTGCCACAGACCCACACTGTGGAACAACAAGACACACTGTGGAAGTTGGGGTGTTTTGGTGTGTTGTCCCGGTCTTGGGATCTGTCAATTTGTTGTATAATGCTGCAGCTTTAACTCTATGTGTGTAAAATAACACCTCTGGTTGGGCAACAGAACCTTTCTTTTCTTTTCACTCCTCCTCCATCCTCCTCTGCAGAACGAGAGCACGGAGGTAAAAATGTCCATGTGTGGGCTGTTGTAAATCTAAACTGTCAGAACTGAATGTAGTTTTATTAATATCTTTTTGGTAACACTATATTTAAGGGGGGAATACATAAGGGTGACATGAGCCCTTTAGAAACATGACATAACACGTCATGAACATCAATGATCCTTTATTTCTGTTTATGACTGTTGCCATTAAGTGTCATTCGGTATCTGCAATGTCTGCATCCCAAAAAATATCAACGTAACATTACAAAAACCAAATGTCACTTAATGGCAACAGTCATAACCATGAATAAAGTGTCATTACAGTTTTTGCCCATTGCTTAAACACATTTTGCAAAATTTGGCTCGCTGTGCCAAAACTCTACACACAAGCACATAGGACACAACACTTGGAAATAAACCATTCACATCTATGTCAAATTGAAACTCTGCGATCAAAACCTAACAATCCTTTGTCAAAATGTCACTCTGATGACAAAATTGCACACACTTGCATCTTATAAAAACACTGTCACATCAGCAGCAACACACTGGTCTACTTTATATAAAACACTGTTTTTTGTATTTTGAATAGATGTGTTTTGCCAATGATACATCTGTATTTCATTTTTGAACGAAGTGTCTTATGTATGAAATAGTGTGTAGTGTGCAGGAGCAAGTGTGTTGCAAACAGGAGCAAGTGTGTTGCAGAATTGCAACTAAAGTGTAAAGCAGCGTTTTTGTTTAAGGTATGGTTACACTGTGTTTAAGGCATGGTAACACAACTTCAAGTTATGTTACTTTGGTTTAAGCATATGTTTATTGCGTTCAAGCAATGGGCAAAAACTGTAATGTTCATGATATGTGTAATGTCATGTTTATAACATGCTCGTGTCTCTCTTATGTAGACATCTTCAAATGAAGTTTTACCATCTTTTTGTTGGTATGTAGTGCATACTGAATTAAACAGCCTGTTGACTGAGGAGAGTAATTGAAAGGTGACACGCGTTAACCGAAATGTTCGGAAGAGCAGCTTTTGTGAGGACTGGTGGTAATTAGTGGGCTTGAAACATACAGGCTCAGTTGTGTAGAGGGAGGTGCACACTGCCAACACCCACAGCCATGGGAAATTAAGATGGACAAAGTGAAACATCTGATGAGATTAATTAAAGGAGGGATTAGTGAAGAAAAATAATTGCTCTTGCAGGTAGTCTGGGACAGGGCTGAAGAGGTCCAGAGACACTCTTTTGTAGAAGGAGACCGCAGAGCACACAACAACTCTCTCTCTCTCTATCTTTCTGTCTCTCTGTCTCTCTCTCTCTCTCTCTCTCTCTTTCTCCCTTTCTCCATCTGCACACCACACCATATGCACAGAAATGCAATATTCATGCACACACACGCACACACACACACACACACACACACACACACACACATACACACATATTTACAGACAAACACATCTTTATAGACTGACAGATGCACACACACAAACAGACAGATCCCCTCACGGACATACATGCACATGTATGCTCGCATGCATATGCATACACACACACACAAATGCATGCACATGCGCGTGTGCACACACACACAAACACACACACACACACATGCACGCACGCACACACACACACACACACACACACACACACACACACACACACACACACACACATACACGCACACACACACACACACACACACACACACACACACACACACACACACACACACACACACACACACACACACACACACACACACACACATACACACACACACCAAAACCCCTGGGCCACCTGGCACACCTGTCTGAAATATAAGCAATAGACAGGACACGGCTATAACCCCAAACCCATCCTGCACAGACTAGCCTGCAGCTAAAACAGCAGTTCTGAAGATTACAGTTTCAGTTAACGCCAGTAGGATACTGGCACTTCTGTGATCCAAAGCACAGCAGCACTCCCTTTCTGCTGTAATATCAGCCTAAGCTGACTTCCTGAGCAGGAGATGTAAATGGTACCACCAGTATTATTATTACTGCAGTGTGGTAATGCAGACTATTATATAAAGTGCGGTAGAGCACGGAGGAGAATAGAGAGTGGCACAGTCAGGGAGAAATATAAAAGGGACAGAAAGATGCACAGCGAGAGAAAATCTACCCTGCAAAGCCAAAAGGCAGTAACTACATATTCTTATTAAGAATTAACATCTTATTATTAACATCTTCTTATTAACATCTTCTTATTAAGAAAGCTTATAAAAGCATCGCCACTATTTTAACTACAATATGTTTGACTGGGCAGTATGACAACTCTAAAGGCATTTTTTTGCTCAGTTTCTATGTTCACATAGATACTGCACTTTGACTTTGTAGGGCAGAGATGGGCGCAGTTTAAGAGGTACGAAGAGAAAACAGAAAACACAGGTGCTTATGTTATGTTCATGCTCATATACTCTGTGTATATATATATATATATATATATATATATATATATATATATGCTGTGACCGTAACATATTTAGAGTAAATTGAGAAACACACTTGCAAGGGAGAGGAGAGATTCAATGAGAGAGAGAATGTGTGCGTGTGAAGGAGAGAGCGTGGAGACTTCAAGATATGCATACGGAGTGAATCTTAACAACTACACTGATACTCAACTATGTCGTAGAGCACAAGCACTCACTGTTGCTGCTTGTTTATGAAAGACTCCAGGGGCCAGTTTCTGACAAGGCTTGTGCTGCTTACAATTGAATTTCACATTTCTTCCTTCTCCCACAAATCATGTGCTTTCAGCCATGAGGTCACCACCAACAGTGCAGCTCTCCAGCTACACAGAGGCACGCTAGATTAGCATCAGCCCTCAAGGACAAAGCCCTGGAGGTCACAGCCCCCACCCCCAACACACACACACACACACACACACACACACACACACACACACACACACACACACACTCACACAAACACATACACACACACACACACTAACATAAACGCATACACACACACACACACACACACACACACACACACGTAAACACACACACACACACACACACACACACACACACACACATACACACACATACACACACACACACACACACACACACACACACACACACACACATACACACACACACACAAACACACACACACACACACACACACTTTGCACAGATATGAAATGCAGAATGGCTCTGCAGTTCTTATTTTCTGTAGAGACTGGATAAAGAATTGTAGCCTGAAAGTTGTATGGTTGTTCAGTGTTCAGGATCTGTGCAGGCCAGGAAACACAAAAACACATCAGCAGGTGTGAGCAGAGAACCTGAAGGTTTCTGTTGTCTAGTGCAACCCAATTTTAAAATGTCTTGCCACTGCAAAATGCCGCTGTCACAAAAGCCATAGGGGTATAAGTGTTAAAGGAAACGAGAAAAGAAACAATTTCCAATCAGACTGACACAACCTTCCGCAAATCACCTCCAGTCCGACTGACACAGACTCCTACGGAGCTGACTCTTGACTCACACATCCATTCTATATTAGGCACTCTGGAGGCTGGCAGCAGGGGCAGGCAGTCTGGCAGGAGGATGCAGATCCATCATCCCTAGCGACATGACAGGGGCCTGAAAGTCCCCTGGCACTGCATCACACCAATTAGCACCTGTGGACACACCATTAGGGAATGGCACATGTCAGGAAATGATTTTGTCACTGCAGCCTGTGCATGTCTGGCACCATGTCCGGGTAGGTGTATATATACTGAGGTACATGTGTACAGTATGTCGGTGTTACTTTATAGTCGAGTCGAGTTTTAAGGTTTAATTTGAGTTTTTCATTTAGTTAAATTTCTTGCCTTTTCTATGTGTGCAAGTCTTTTTAGAGAGGTGTGTGTAGGAGTGTATGTGTTAGATTACAGTTTTTGCCCGTTGCTGGAACGCTATAGACATATGCTTAAACCAGAGTAACATAACTTGAAGTTGTGTTACCATGCCTTAAACACAGTGTAACCATACCTTAAACACAAACGCTGCTTTACACTTTAGTTGCAATTCTGCAACACACTTGCTCCTGCACACTACACACTATTTCATACATAAGACACTTCGTTCAAAAATGAAATACTGATGTATCATTGGCAAGACACATCTATTCAAAATACAAAACACATACAAAACACACAACACTCAGACACACACCTGAAAATACTTACTTACAAAATTGAACACCAATTAGCCAGCTACAAAAAGGCCTCAGTTACAGTTGTTTTTTACACACTAAAATAAAATCTTTCCCACCTTTTTTGAACAACTCAAATAACAAAACAATGGCTCAGTTGAGGAGAGCATGGACAGAGAAGACAAATGTGTGATAACATGCAAATAACATTGGTTGACCACCTGGAAAACCCTAGGTTGAGACATGCCACCAAATTGGAAAGAGATGATGCTTACAGTAGCTTTTTGTCTCCAACAACACTGTGCTTTACCATGTTTACTGTGAACATGATTCTTTGTAGAAAATGATTGTGTTTCAATTTTCAACATGCAACCATGCAACAAGCAAACACTTACACAAGCGTACACACCAGCGTACTGACTAACGTTGTATCAGTTAAAATATATTTAGTGAACAGTATTAGTCATGTGTTGTGTTTCGTGAATGTATTCATGTTATTGATCAATATTTCTCAAAAGATAATGTCATTAGAAAAGTCAGAATGTTACTGCATGTTTACAGTAGGATTGAACCGCAATACAGTTTATGGCGGCTTATTGTGAGAGATGCTTAGAGAGAGAGATGCTTACTATATGCTTAGCAAGAGTAGACATTGCTTGGGATGTTGATGAGATCCTGTGGCCAGACCCCAACACACGGCAAGAACCATAAGCCCACTTACGCACAATTGTGTCCTTCTATATTTACATTAGTGTATTGTTACCTGGTCCCCTGGAGGTAATTGACCAGGTATTGCAATGACCCTGTCCATGTGTGTGTGTGTGTGTGTCTGTTCGCCCACAATGACCTTGTCTGTCCACTTGGCAGACCAGGTTGCCATTTCTGATTGTGGTTGTTTTTTTGTTGTTTTTGCTTACAGTTTTTGCCCATTGCTTAAACACATTTTGCAAAATTTGGCTCGCTGTGCCAAAACTCTACACCCAAGCACATAGGACACAACACTTGGAAATAAACCAGTCACATCTATGTCAAATTGAAACTCTGCAATCAAAACCTAATAATCCTTTGTCAAAATGTCACTCTGATGACAAAATTTCACACACTTGCATCTTATGAAAACACTGTCACATCAGCAGCAACACACTAGTCTACTTTATATAAAACACGGCAGTCTTTCGTTTTTATTCAGTTCTGCAGAAGGCATGTCTTCGCAAAAACAAGAAAATGAAATACTCAATAATGTACATTACAGTAGTCTACTTTACAGTGCAGTAAATTCATTTTAAGTAAAAGCAACAAAAAAAAAACACTACAATTCGAAATGGCAACCTGGTTCGCCAAGTGGACAGACAAGGTAATTGCGGGCAATGTCTCCTCTTTCTAAGCATATGGTGAGCATCTCTCTCGCTAAGCATCTCTCACAATACGTAAGCAGCCATAAACTGTATATAAACTGTATACTGTATATATACTGTAGTTCAATCCTACTGTAAACATGCTGTAACATTCTGACTTTTCTAATGACATAATCTGGGTTTTATCTTTTGAGAAATATTGATAAATACAGTTTTTGCCCATTGCTTAAACACATTTTGCAAAATTTGGCTCGCTGTGCCAAAACTCTACACCCAAGCACATAGGACACAACACTTGGAAATAAACCATTCACATCTATGTCAAATTGAAACTCTGCAATCCAAACCTAACAATCCTTTATCAAAATGTCACTCTGATGACAAAATTGCACACACTTGCACCTTATGAAAACACTGTCACATCAGCAGCAACACACTAGTCTACTTTATATAAAACACTGCAGTCTTTCGTTTTTATTCAGTTCTGCAGAAAGCATGTCTTCGCAACAACAAAAAAGTTAAATACTCAATAATGTACATTACAGTAGTCTACTTTACAGTGCAGTAAATTAATTTAAAGCAATAACAAACAAAACAAACAACCGCAATCAGAGATGGCAACCTGGTTCGCCTAGTGGACAGACAGGGTCATTGCAGGCGGACAAACAGACAGGCGCGCACACACACACACACACACACACACACACACACACACACACACACACACACACACACACGGACAGGATCATTGCAATACCTGGTCAATCCCCTCGCGAGGACCAGGTAACAAAACACCAATATAAATATAGAAGGACACAATTGTGCGTAAATGGGCTTATGGATCTTGCTGTGTGTTGGGTTGTGGCCACAGGATCTCATCAACATCACAAGCAATGTCTTCTCTCGCTAAGCATCTGGTAAGCATCTCTCTCACTAAGCATCTGTCCCAATAAACTTCAATATTGTGGTTCAATTCTACTGTAAACATGTTGTAACATTCTGACTTTTCTAGTAATGACATACTAATCTGGGTTTTATCTTTTGAGAAATATTAATAAATGACATGAATACATTCACAAAACACAACACATGACGAACAGTGTTCACTAAATATATTACAACTGATACAAATTTGTACTTGCAAAGCAAAATCATTCAGTACGCTAAAGTGTTTGCATGGTTGCATATTGAAAATTGAAACACAATCATTTTTTACAAAGAATCATGTTCACAGTAAACACAGTGAAACACATTATTGTTGGAGACAAAGAGCAAAAACTGTAATATTGAAAAATAACGTGAATACATTCACAAAACACAACACATGACTAATACTGTTCACTAAATATATTTTACATAACTGATACAAATTTGGACTTGGAATGCAACATTTGTCAGTACGCTGGTGTGTACGCAAGTACGCAAGTGTTTGCTTGTTGCATGGTTGCATGTTGAAAATTGAAACAATCATTTTCTACAAAGAACCATGTTCACAGTAAACACGGTAAAACACAGTGTTGTTGGAGACAAAAAGCTACTGTAAGCATCATCTCTTTCCAATTTGGTGGCATGTCTCAACCTAGGGTTTTCCAGGTGTTCAGGCAATGTTATTTGCATGTTATCACACATTTGTCTTCCCTGTCCATGCTCTCCTCCACTGAGCCATTGTTTTGTTATTTGAGTGGTTCAAAAAATGTGGGAAAGATTTTATTTTAGTGTGTAAAAAATACTGTAACTGAGGCCTTTTTGTAGCTGGCTGATTGGTGTTCAATGTTGTAAGTAAGTATTTTCTGGTGTGTGTCTGAGTGTTGTGTGTTTTGTATGTGTTTTGTATTTTGAATAGATGTGTTTTGCCAATGATACATCTGTATTTTATTTTTGAACGAAGTGTCTTATGTATGAAATAGTGTGTAGTGTGCAGGAGCAAGTGTGTTGCAAAAAGGAGCAAGTGTGTTGCAGAATTGCAACTAAAGTGTAAAGCAGCGATTGTGTTTAAGGTATGGTTACACTGTGTTTAACGCATGGTAACACAACTTCAAGTTATGTTACTTTGGTTTAAGCATATGTCTATTGCGTTCAAGCAATGGGCAAAAACTGTAACATTCACGAAACACAACAAGACTAATACTGTTCACTAAATATATTTTACGTAACCGATACAAATTTGGACTTGCAATGCAACATTAGTCAGTACGCTGGTGTGTATGCAAGTACGCAAGTGTTTGCTTGTTGCATGGTTGCATGTTGAGAATTGAAAAACAATCATTTTCTAGAAAGAATCATGTTCACAGTAAACATGGTAAAACACAGTGCTGTTGGAGACAAAAAGCTACTGTAAGCATCATCTCTTTCCAAATTGGTGGCATATCTCAACCTAGGGTTTTCCAGGTGGTCAACCAATGTTATTTGCATGTTATCACACATTTGTCTTCTCTGTCCATGCTCTCCTCCACTGAGCCATTGTTTTGTTATTTGAGTAGTTGAAAAAATGTGGGAAAGATTTTATTTTAGTGTGTAAAAAAACTGTAACTGAGGCCTTTTTGTAGCTGGCTGATTGGTGTTTAATTTTGTAAGTAAGTATTTTCTGGTGTGTGTCTGAGTGTTGTGTGTTTTGTATGTGTTTTGTATTTTGAATAGATGTGTTTTGCCACTGATACATCGGTATTTCATTTTTGAACGAAGTGTCTTATGTGTGAAATAGTGTGTAGTGTGCTGGAGCAAGTGTGTTGCAGAATTGCAACTAAAGTGTAAAGCAGCGTTTGTGTTTAAGGTATGGTTACACTGTGTTTAAGGCATGGTAACACAACTTCAAGTTTTGTTACTTTGGTTTAAGCATATGTCTATTGCGTTCAAGCAATGGGCAAAAACTGTAAAATGAATTTACTGCACTGTAAAGTAGACTACTGTAATGTACATTATTGAGTATTTCATTTTTTTGTTGTTGCAAAGACATGCCTTCTGCAGAACTGAATAAAAACGAAAGACTGCAGTGTTTTATATAAAGTAGACTAGTGTGTTGCTGTTGATGTGACAGTGTTTTCATAAGATGCAAGTGTGTGCAATTTTGTCATCAGAGTGACATTTTGACAAAGGATTGTTAGGTTTTGATTGCAGAGTTTCAATTTGACATAGATGTGAATGGTTTATTTCCAAGTGTTGTGTCCTATGTGCTTGGGTGTAGAGTTTTGGAACAGCGAGCCAAATTTTGAAAAATGTGTTTAAGCAATGGGCAAAAACTGTAAATAATAAACAAAAAATTGGAAGGAGTGTGGTGGTTACATTCCATAGTGCAAAATCACTTGTTTTAGCAATGTGGAGAATCCCTGTGGGAAATAAGTGTTAACCACTGTTTCCTGTAAAAGGCATCAGTGGATCCATGGACTTGAATGTTGGGCATGGGCAGGTTTGCGGGGGAGAGCACTGCAAGTGCAGTGGCTCATACCTTTATGCAAAATCATCAAGAACCTATCCCACTGCGGCCTCCTTTTACCTTTGTGTGCCATAGAAGCTGTGGGAAAGGATAAGAAATGGTGAAATTTCGCAGTCGCATCTAGATGATGCACAAGACCAAGCCCTTGTTCAGTTTTAATAGGCAATCAGCCATCATTATTGACTTCAATAAAACAACAAGGGCTCCCGTGGGATGTCGAACAGCATGTAAAGCAAACGAAACTGCTCATTCCACAAATATTAAAAGCATTTTCAGCTAACCATCCCTGTTTATGCAAATGTTGCATTACAGTGTTATATGTTGGGCAAAGTGTACAGAAAAAGTAAAGAGGAAAAGTAAAGTATGCATATTCATGCGGTGCTACGGCTGGAATCCTGAATCCGGAGGCTTTGTGCACAGGGAGTCTCACTGATTCTTTGATAGCGATTAGTGGATCAGACATCAAGGGCAACATCAAAGAGGTCACAAGCTCTCAACATGTGTGTGACATGCACAGCGAGAAAAAGAGGTAGTTGTGATGCAATGCGGAGCTGCTGAGCTGGGCTTGAAACAGACCCTGATCAGTCCCTGTCCTACATATGCCTTCAGATCCACAGAGAGAGAGAAAGAGTAGTGTCAGAGGCCCCAGAGCTGATGTCAAGCAGGCCAGGAGATAGGAAGCCTCGGGGCAGCTTCGCCTCCTGGCTCTCCCCATGCAGCTGTGCGTGGCGTCTGAAGCAGGCAGGGTCCTGTCAGTATTGGTTGGGGGAAATGCCTTTTGGCTTCTGGAGCATGTATACATGATGGAGGCTGCTCTTTCCTGGAGACTTCAACTTAACATGACCTATACTGTATGAACCTTCCTCCTTACTCCTCCCACCCCCTCCCCCAGCCTCCCGCCCCCTCTCCCATCCATTCCCCCTTTCTGCAAGTTTCAATCCTCCAGCTCCATATGATCTCAGCTCCCCCTTCTTCAGCCCTTGATGAGTCAGGCCCAGCCCTTAAAGATGAGCCCCAAGGCAGCCCCAGCCAAGTGGAGGAAATGGCTGATAAGCTCAGAAAGGGTGTAGGGTGCGGGGGTTTTGGAGAGAATAATAGCCCCGACATGAGCGGCACACCCAGACACAACGCCCTGGAAGGGAATTGTTTTCAGGAATTGTTTTCAGGGTGTGTCAGGGCCAGAGAGGAGAAACAGATGACCAGAAAACGTATATAGCCATGTGGCTGCCATGTGGAGTACTCTCTGTCACATGAGCAACAACCGTCAGTCACAACCTTACTCATAGTGCTGTCTCGGTCAAAGGGTATTACTGTTCGTCCTGCAAAGACACCTCTAAAGCTGGCTCACTGCGGTACATGCTACTAAGCTCATTTGTTGTTGTTTTTTTTTCTTTTTCTTTTTTTTTCTTTTCTTTTCTTTTCTTTTTTTCCTTGAGGGGTTTCCACCACATAATAAAGTCCAGATTGGTCTGCGGTGCTCTACACATCTCAGGGTAGGGGGCTGTTGCAAGCTGATGGCCGCTTTTCAAACCAAACAATGTTGTGGCCAAAACGTCAAGCAAACTTGCATGGTGCATCATCATCATCATCACAGTTAACAATGAGATTCAGGAGAGGCTGAATATGAACAGCACAGAGCGAGAGAGAGAGAGAGAGAGAGAGGGAGAGAGAGAGAGAGAGAGAAAGCGAAAGAGAGAGTGAGAGACAGTGAGAGACAGTGAGAGAGTGAGAGAGAGTGAGAGAAAGATAGAAAGACAGAGAAAACAAAGACAGAGAGAGGGAAAGAAAGACAGAGAAATATAGAGAAAAAGAGAGTTAGAGAGATAGAGAAAATAAGAGAGAGGAGTTAAAGGAGAGGAAAACAGGAAAGCAAGGTGAGAGAAGGTGTGGAAATAGGTGTGTGTGTGTGTGTGTGGGCACATGCTGACATGGTGGTGGAGGGAGATGGGG
>CM050203.1:17385000-17407500 GCA_027475355.1 Coilia nasus | reverse complement strand
AGTAACTAGCTATGCAAAAATACTGTTGTGAATAAAAGCACACTTGATTAACATACCTTTTTGTGAAAAAGTAGTGGTGCTTGCAAAAACACTCTCCCAGCATAGGAGAGCACAAGCATTGCCTCATATCTCAGGATGGTTACTAGAAGTTTGCAAACTTCATAGAATGCTGCTATCTCAGCGGTTCTCCACCTCTCTCACACACACTCTCTCTCCTCTCTCTCTCTTTAATCTACATACACACAAACACACACAAACACACACACAGCAGTACTTAGTGTGGCCAGTGGGGAATAGACTGGGATGTGGATTGGTGCGAGTGTACAGAGGCTGATTAAAACATCCAAAAGGAAGCAATTAAAGTCTGCAGTGGAGGAGCCGAGTCAGGGCAACGCATAGCGGAGCGCCTTAAATAATTCAGACTTCTCTCGGCACTCTCTCCCTGTGCATCACACTGAGCATGCTCACTGAGGGCCCCAGCTGCCGAGCTATGACAACAGACACTGGGAAGAGAAAAAAAAACAACATAAGAACCAGTTTTGTTCTCTTTCAGCGGAGACTTCAAAGGGTGTGCGTATGTATATGTGTGTGTGTGTGTGTTTGTGTGTGTGTGTGTGTGTGTGTAGGGGGTGGGGGCCGGGGTACTGGGGAGGCAAGGTCAGGTTGCGGAAATTAACTTTAGAAAATGTAAACCTTTAGCAGTCACTTACAAATAAATGGTCAAATTCACCAGCCACTCAACAGTAAATCATTACATTGTGTCCAAACTCTACCAGCCACTTATATATTTTACCAGCATTTGGCTGGGGGCTGGGGCCAATTTCCATCCCTGGTGTGCATATGTGTGTGTCTTTGTATGCATGCGTGTGTGTGTGTGTGTGTGTGTGTGTGTGTGTGTGTGTGTGTGTCTGTGTGTGTGTGGGTTCACAAGCACACATTAGTATGTGTGTGTGGGTACAAGTGTTGGTGTGTATCGATGTTGGTGGTGGAAAGTGAAAGTAAAAACAAACAAAGAAACAAAAAGAATTCAAAAAGGTCGGATGTTGAAATCAACAACCTTTCATGAAAACACAGGAGCCACATTAATAGTGAATGAAAGGTTTGATGAAAAGGTAGATGCTATGGTCTGAAAAAGCTCCTCTTACAATGGCAGTCTATCGGGGTACCTGACTATACTGAAAGAGTTGCCTTTTATGACCTATCATGCTTTCTCACGAACAGAACTGAACAAATGTGAGGGCACGAAGTGGATCAGCAAAGAGAAAGGAGTGTGAGAGAGAATTTCATCGAGTGGTAATACCTGACCCCACCAACTGAGAAGAGCACTTTTCAGCAAACCTCTACTATAGTCATTTTTGGTTAAGTAGCAGCATGATCATTCACCCACTCCTATACTTGTTTTCATATTTGTTGCACTGCCATAGCAGTAAAGTATTCTGAATTTATGCGTTTTTCATCTCAAAGACAGAAAGGCAATTTTACGGTTTCTTTTTTAGTGTATTTACATGTAACAACATGTTCTTACACTGTATATACCTAACAGTAACCCAAATCCTCATCCTATGTTACAGTGTAAGTACATAATATTACATACCGTTACACTTTGTTACACTGTACCTAATTAATGCAACAGGGACCGCAGAATAAAGTGTAACCTAAACCTCTAATATGGGTTATAATATGGGTATAAACCTCTACTTTTATTATACTTGTTCTTATATTGGTTGCTCTGCCACGGAAGTGAAGTACTCTGGGATTTTCATCTCCAAGACAGAAATCTCCCCCATGTTTCCTTCCTGCAGAGCAAGTCTATTAGGCACCCTTTTACTGAGAAATGACACGCTGAGAATGTTCCAGAAAACTTGACAGGGGGGAGAGAACCTCCGCTGCTAAGTGCTGGCGCAGCACATTTGGGAGCAAAAGCAAGGGAATTAGTCCCCATGGAGAAAAAAGAGGGGGAAAAAAATGCTGTTTCTCTACTCCATGTACTAACAACACATGTAATCATAGTAACTGCGTTTAGTTAAGTCCACAATTGCACATTACACAGGTGGTAATGACCAGAAAATGTAAGCAAATGTAATTGCGGCTGTATGTGTGTGCACGCACACACATATGTTGCTGTGCCCATGTGGTGAGGTATGTTAAAGGAAAAGTATGAGGCTGATTTATGAACCATGTCACTCTATAGTGCTCAGGTGCTGCATCATATTCAGCTTTAATTTGATAAAATGAGATTTTCCAGTGCAGGTGTTGTGAGGGCAATTGGAGGGTTGGTGTATGTGTGTATGTGTGTGTGTGTTGGTGTGTGTGTGTGTCTTCAGGATGAGAACCTCTGCTGCAGAGATGCCCTACCAGCAGCTCTGAAACACCTCCCCTAACGCTGCACACCAACACCTGCATCATCTGCTCACATAAAGCATGGAGCACCCATTACCATTAGACCATTAGAAATAAATTAAAGTTTTGCACACTCATGCACCTTTCCGTTATCATTTCTCACAGTAATGCCTCACTTATGATTTTCCACTGCATCATTTCTTGTAATTGACACGAGCTGTGCAATCAATAACACCAATCAGATCAAGAGGGGGCAGTGAAAGCACATGCAGTCGTACAGTTTAGCCACAAACGGATTGAGACTGGAAGACGAGTAGTCTTTGTAAGTCGCTTTGGATAAAAGCGGGTAGTGTAAAGTGTAATGTAATGTAATGTAATAATGAAGTAGAAATATTCAGAAAAAGGCATACCTCATGTCTGCTGGGAATCATCAATGATCAAGCAGCATCAATCAAGTCGTGGGACACGTCACCACAGGAACAAGAACCATTTTGAACACCAGGGCCCTTGTGATACTACCAATAAAGTGTGGTTCTCCTCCGAGCTTTTTTAAAAGTTTAAAAATACGACATCTTCAAGCTTCCTCCGTTCCCTGATCACTAGCATTGTGATTAGTTTCAACAAAAACAGTAGAAATAGTAAAGTTCAAAATGCAACAGGCTAGTGTAGTTTGCTCCTCAGCAAACCTACCAACTCGTTATCATATTTTAACATACCCACAGTTCATTTTACACCACATTTCTCCTTTAAGGGATGGGAGGACGTGACAAAATAAAGACCGAAGGACAGGACCTAGATAGAAAGAGAACAGAAAGACAAATACTTCTTCGTGGCCATGCGACCTGTATAAAAACGTTGCTTATGGTCACGTATATGGGGATGTATAGTCCTTGAAGAAAGTGGAACATGCAGCTTCACATGCTGAGGCCTTTCATGCACCCATCCCTGTGATCTGAGTCCAATGCAGGCCACTGACAGTGCTGGCTCTGGGACCCAGTTTCACCACACACACACACACATAAACACACATAAACACACACACACACACACACACACACACACACACACACACACACACACACACACACACACACACACACACACACACACACACACACACACACATGCACTCACACACACACACACACACACACACACACACACACACACACACACACACACACTTTTACACTCAGACACACACACAGCCCCAGAGCGACCTGAGAGTGTGGCATGTGTGCAAAGGGATGCGAGGCTGTACTCCCGGGTTCCTGCGGTGCTCTGAGCTCCCCCCCCTACGACTTCTGCCTGCGTAACAGCAGCACGGGAGAGAAAGAGAGAGGGGGATGGAGAGAGCGAGAGACAGAGGCAGGGATGAAGAGAAATAAAGAGCAAGTGAGAGTGGGAGAGAGGCTGACATAAATAGTGAATTGGGGAGACATACAGAGAGAGAAAGAGAGGAAGGGAGATAGAGAGAGGGAGAGAGAGACAGAGAGAAGGACAGAAACACAGAGAAAGAGAGAGGCAGAGGCACTGACACAGAGAGAGAGAGAGAGAGATGAAGAGAAAATTCCCCAGCTCTCACCGTCAGCGGGCGTGATGGCCCAGTTGCCTTGGCAACACCATCCCGCAGCCTGTCAAGGATTCATCAGTTTCCACAGTAACGGTGTTGAGGAGGCAAGAATGGATCATTATTTCAGTAATGTAACATCTGAAGGGTTTTGATAGACACGTTATTGTGGTGTGCTATTGTAGAGTAATCTTATACATGGCTGACGCCGTTATTTGAAGAGCTGTGAGTCCAAAAGATGCCATGTCTATGTATGCATGAATGTATTTCTCTCTGTGTGAGTGTGTGTGTGCCTGTGTGCACATGTGTGAGTGTGAGGGTGCAAGTGTGTGTGTGTGTTGTTTTGTTCACATAGAGTACGTAGCAGCTTGAGGAATTTCACACCATTTGTAGCACATGGCTGTAGCATCACTCTGTTGCTGGTACAGTCAATAAGGAGACATGGACAATTACTCAACTAAATGAGCATCCAGTGTTCTGTCGGCTACTTTTCGAGTTGGACTACCGTGCAGTTGGGGGAAAGTTTGGGGTAATGTTTAGGGTTAGGGTTTAGAAGTAGGGTTAGTTAGTAGTAGAGTAGAAGAGATATTTTATTTATCCTGGAGGAAATTAGTAGTCTTAGTAATCTCTACTACTCTACTCTACTACTACTACTACTACTACTACTACTACTACTACTGTACTTCTAACTTACCCTACTTCTAAACCTAACCTAATACGTAACCCCTAACTTTCCCTGACTGCGCATAGATAATAGCATTCTATGGAATTCAGCTCGGTAGCTCATCTCGATGAAGCAGCCCAACTCAAAAGAACAACAGCAGTGTGGCTGGTGATCAGTGTCGCTACCAGAACAACAGAAGGCAGCCTCTTCGGTGTGGCTGGTGAAGTGATCAGGACAGAAGAAGACAGGCATGATGCAAGTGGCTCTCCATCCCCCGTGCTGACCAGCAGCAGCAGGTGGGGTCACTGGCCCTCACCCCAGCCACAGCTCCCAGAGGCTCTTCAGACAGAGAGAATGATGAAAGGAGAAAAGGACATGACAAGGGAGGAGAGCAGGAAAGGGAGATGTTTCTAGAAGTATGACATCTCAGTATAACGAGGTGAAGAGAGGCCTGTGTGTGTGGCTTGGAGTGTCTCTGTAGCTGATGGTTAGTGGGGATGTTATCCAGTACATCACAGGGGTTCACTGTTTCCTGGCATTCTGACATGCAATGTCTCTGTGGTGCAATAGCATGGAAGTAGAGGGTAAACACAGTCACATTTGAATGCATGTGTGCAGCGCTGGTCTGGTAAAAATAAAGGTACAGTAGATAAATGATACATGGAGCGGGAAAAAGAGGTAGGGTAAAAAATCTTTACCATTAGTGGTCATAAAAAGGTAAGTAAACGTTTTGTTGTAACCGTTCACCCATTCACCACACCACTGTATGTGTAAATATGTATTACTGCATGTCTTAGCGTGGTTATATGTATGTCTTCGTACTGTAAGTTCATTTTACACTTATCTGTATGCATGCATTTCTTTGTGTGTGAGAGTGTGTGTGTATAGAATAGTAGGGGAATAGGGTTAGTATAGAACTGCAGGAGGGAGGAGGAGAAAATCAGAGACAGACAGAGAGAGAGAGAGAGAGAGAGAGAGAGAGAGAGAAAAGAAAGAAAGAGAGCGAAAGAGAGGGAGAGAGAAAGAGAGAGAGCGCGCGAGAGAGAGAGGGAGACAGAGAGAGAGATAGCGCACGAGAGAGAGAGACAGAGAGAGAGAGGGAGGGAGAGAGAGAAACAGAAAGAGAGAGAGAGAAAGAGAGGGAGAGAGACAGAGAGAGGGAGAGAGAGAGAGAGAAAGAGAGATAGATAGAGAGAGGGGGGGTATCTATGAGCCACATCAGGTGCATTGTGGGAGGAAGTGAGGGTATTACTGTTAATGTTAGTCCAGGGCATGAATGTACAGAATGTACACAGCCCAGAGATGGACAGAAGCATCTGGAGAGATGGAAGAATGAGGAAGAGGAGGAAGAGAGAGGTAGAATGTAAGCTAAGTGTGTTTGTTCCCATGTGTATACATGGGCATGTGGGTGGAGATAAATACAGTATGCATGCATTTCTGTGTGTGTGGAGATATATATGCATGCATTTCTCTGTGTGGAGATATATATGCATGCATTTCTGTGTGTGGAGACATATATGCATGCATTTCTGTGTGTGTGGAGACATATATGCATGCATTTCTGTGTGTGTGGAGACATATATGCATGCATTTCTGTGTGTGGAGACATATATGCATGCATTTCTGTGTGTGGAGATATATATGCATGCATTTCTGTGTGTGTGGAGACATATATGCATGCATTTCTGTGTGTGGAGATATATATGCATGCATTTCTGTGTTAGAGAAGGAGGGAGAGAAAGAAACTCAAACTTTATGGCAGTGTGCCTTAAACTTTATGCATCTGCTCACGGACACTCAGATAGTGTAGCTATATCAGGAACCCCCCCCCCCTCACACACACACACATACACACATGCACACACACACACACACACACAAACACACACACACACACACACACACACAAATATAGGACAAAAAGAAAAGAAAGAAAAGTGCGAGAGAGAGAGAGAGAGACAGAAAGAACAAAAAGAAAAGAGAAGAGAGAGAAAGAGAGAGAGAGTAAGAGAGAGAAAAAGAGAGAGAGAGAGAGTAAGAGAGACAAAGAGAGACAGTGAGTGTGTGTGTGTGTGAGACAGACAGAGAGAGAGAGAGAGAGAGAGAGAGAGAGAGAGAGAGAGAGAGAGAGAGAGAGAGAGAGAGAGAGAGAGCGAGCGTATGAATATGTCTAACAAACACTCATGAGTTTTCATAAAAGCATCCTGTAGACTAATACGGTGGTGGTGCCGCATCTGTGAGTGGTTCTAAGCCTATGATATGAACAAAAAGACTGCATTTGCTATTCCATCAGCCGGGCATGAGCAGGAATATTTCAAAGCCAGCCCTGGCTGAGCAAGGACAGACACCGGGTGTCATGCCTCATGAATGCTGATGCATGCACATCAGACTGCAAAATATTAATGGTGCATCATTAATGCAAAAGAAATTCAAAAGCTCAAAGCGACATGTATAGAAACCCTAGACATAAACAGAGCAAGATTTCCTCACCGCCCACCATCACCACTAACACCGCCACCCACATCCATCCACCCACACACCCACGCACTCACCCACTCATCCACAGCTCTCCGCAGACTCCCATCAGCACAACGAGAGCCTTGATGCCTGCAGTGTTGTGTGTGTACACAGTCTGTTTCTTTCCCAGGCACTTCATGTTTTCTTAAGATCTTCGGCCTTCTTCTTCTTTGGCTAGGCTCTTACCTGAGCTACTGACTAAATGGCCATGACATATCTGATTTTGTATTTGAAGCAACTTGGAATCTCTTGTAGTCTTGCACAAGGGCAAAAGCACAGTGAAATTTCAGAAATAACACTGAATAAAAAATGACACTGTCTATTTAAATCATAATAATATCGCATACACTGCTGGTCCCTGCCTCTCTTCCTCATCTCCCCCTCCCTCCCTACCATAACAAATTCTAATGGTGTCCTGGATTTAAAACTTGTATAAAAAAAAGTAATGAGAGAAAAATAAAGGTAGAGAGAGTGCGAGAGCACTGATATGGCTATAAGACGAGGCGCTTCCGTAGAACGGGCTGAGGTGGTCGCGGGCACCTTAATGAGAGGCTTGTGGCATCAAGCAAGCAGCTGGAGGGAATTAGCCAGCCTTCAAAGAGAAACACTGAGGAAATTCAGGGAGGAGATTACAGAGCCAGGTGAGTGCGGGGAGCTGTTTGTAAATGAGAGCGCAGGAGGATGGTCGGAATACTAAACAGCCCACTGACACATCCCAGTCTATAAAGAAGAAAATGACTTACTTACGTGAGCGGTTCCATATATGGAGGTCCTTCTCTTGGGGCTGAGGGAAATGTCAGAGTGAATAAATTAGGTAATTAAAAGTCTGAGACTAAGGTTAAAATGAACTCAGCCGGCCAAACTGTGACACCAGGGATTGGACTTACAGGTTGGGTTGGTGCGGGAACGCCATATTTGGTGTGCTGCTCCTGCTGCTGCTGCTGCTGCTGCACCAGGCCACTGTTAGTAGTAGACATCAGTGCTTACTGTAGAGGATGTCCTTGTGGGGCGGAACGCCATTATGCAAGGGAGGGGTGGGGTGAAATCCATCCAACAACCTGCCAACCCCTTAACCTCCATCTCGCTCAGCCTGGCACAGTCACCCACACACACACGCTCCACCTTAGCTAAGGGAAAAGGAAAGGACGCAGTGGCCCCATCAGGGAGCTCCCATTAGTCACATAGCCATTAGTCATCCCCCCAGGCAATGACCAGGCATGGGGTGCTACTGAAGGGATAAGGCCAGATCACTGCAGCGCAGCTCTGCAGCTCTGGACACTGGAGGTCTACAGGCTAGGCTGGCTGAGGTCTGTGGGTAGTAGTCTACTGGAAGGCTAAGCCTAACTACTGGGGGTGACTCATAAGATGGAGCACCGCAGGGCCATATTTCATTGGCTGGCACGGCAGAGACAGATGTGGTCGTGTATTGACTGTTGGGCCAATAAAAACGTAATCTGAAGCACCATTGTGTCCTTAATAGTCTCTGTGACACATGCTTTCCATTCCTTCCTTTCCCTTACTGGGCTTGTTTTAAAATAGGTACTTGATTAAAACCACAAGGTAAAAGCTTTCCTGGACGAACAGTGCTGACCATTCCTTCTAAACTGCAGGCAAATGTATCCTTTTGTTAAAATACATAGTGGCATTAATAACATCAGACTACGCCTGTCCTTGCATTTACAGTCTCTCTGTCTCCCTCAGTCTGTCTCTCTCTGTCTCTCTCTCTCTCTCTTTCTCTCTGTTCTGTCTCACAAACACACACACAAACGCACACATGCACACATGCACACACACACACACACACACAAACACACACACACACACACACACACACACACACACACACACACACAGACACACACACACACACACACACACACACACACACACACACACACACACACACACACACACACACACACACACACAGACACACACACAGATACATTAATAAAACTAGTTGAGTTATCTGGCAGTAATAAAAGCGAGCGGGTCCATTTGTCGGCCGTTCCCCCGTGCGCATCTCACATTTATGACAGCATCATGGGGACTCCGCAGGGAGGCGACAGGAATTATGGGCTCCCGAGAGCCCACCATTTTCTCTGTCGCCTTCTTTTTCTTTTCCTTTTTTTGGTCTACGACTAGAAGCTGTGATAGATGAGCAGTGGCGGACTCTGAACGCTCAAGGGCAAATGAAGCGTAAATAAGTACGAGTGTTATTAAGAGAAAAATTACGAAACATCGCCGCATGCTTTAATAATCCGCTCGAAAGAGCCCGGGAGGGGGTGGGTGGAGGAGGAGGAGGAGGAGGAGGGTGGGGTGTGGTGGGGGGTCTGGTGAGAGTGAGGGAGTGTGTGAGTGACTGTGTGACAAGATAAAAAATATTCAGAAATGGAAGTGAGAAAGGACAGACATTCATTTATATTTGCATGAAGAATTCTGATGCAACATTTGCAGCAGAGGGCCTGAGCACAGGACTCTGCCTTAGATCAGATGAGGGGCTCCCTTCATCAGCAACATCAGACCAGAAAACTCAGCTCGTAGAACTTCCTCTGCTCATCTGAAAGACAGCCAAGTACATACAGTAGTGTAATACAGTACAGCACAGCATAGCATAGTACTGTATAGCATAGCATAGCATAGCATAGCATAGCAAAGCATAGTATAGTAGCCCATGGTATAGTATAGACTGTTTCAAGAGAATTCGATTATTAGTGTCATAGGTATTCCCAGAGCTGTTTCCATTTTAACATTCCCAGTCATATGAAATAAAGTGGAAGTAGTTAGCACTGCTTTTGTTTTTACCGTTGAAAGGGTCTATCGTATAAGACAGCATAGCATAGCATAGCGTTGTGTAGTAGTATGGGATACTGTAGTGTAGTAGTATAGTAGCACAGTAAGGCATAGTATGGAACAGGTCAGGATTTGGCTGGTTATCTTCATCTGATTAGCAAGGCACTTCCTCGTCACCATTTTCCAGAAATTTCATCATACTTGCCCTCATTTCCCCCATGCTGATTGGTGGGTGCTCCACTCTCAGTACATGGACGAGGGTGTCCCCAAACTACATCACAGTCCATTGTTAAACATCTAATTCTCTTCCTTGACATAGCTTTCTGTTGTATCACACGTCAATCAGTAACGTGACACTTAATTGGCTAAGTAAATTGGGGCGGAAATGAGCCCCGTGAAACCTCAAAAAACCACTCAATTTTGGCTAAATTCACTGGCCTAGCATTTCCCATCGAAATTAATATGAGCAGGACTTCCTCACTTTCTCCAGTTATTATAATACCTCCATGGTATAGAAAGCCTTGGAGGGAGAAGCCATTGTCATGCTTTTTCCTGACTGATGATAATGTCTGTCAGAGTCTGTCATTTGCTGAGGCAGAGAGGCTCTGGGATAATTGACAGCTCTGCACTGAACGTGTTTGGATGCTCCCGCCTCCCAGTGACCTTGCTACCATGGCAACGGGGTCACACACCCTACCTCCAGGGCCTCCAGGCTGCAGGCTAGCTGGTGAGGCCAGAGACAGACAGGGAGTCTGTGTGTGTGTGAGTGTGTGTGTGTGTGTGTGTGAGAGAGGGGGGGGGGGGGAGAGGGAGAGAGAGAGAGAGAGAGAGTGAGAGAGAGAGAGCAGAGTACTCGCACAAGTGGGAGCTTGTATGGCATTTCAGACACAGCATTGCAGTGACAAGGCACTGGATACATTTCCTCATTTGAAAGACAGATGTAGATGGTTAAACGGCCTGGGAACGCCTTAGGGCTCCATGACATAATGTAAAGGCGGCGACAGAGAGACTGCAAGTCATTGTAAAACATACAGAGAAAACGGGAGGGAGAGACAGAGAGAGAGAGAGAGAGAGAGAGAGAGAGAGAGAGAAGAGAGAGAGAGAGAGAGAGAGAGATAGAGAGAGAGAGAGAGAGAGAGAGAGAGAGAGAGAGAAAGAGAGCTCTGGTCTGCCAGTTGATTTAACTGCTGATACGCACAGTCGACTGGTTGGAAATGTTCTCTGAAAGCAAAAAAACAGCAAAGGCAATGCATGTGACACTGTATAATCACATCAGAGTGAATTCTCAGAGGACCTGCACTCCCTGCAGAACCTGGGGGGTCGGGGGGTGGAGGGGAAAGGGAGGGGAGAGATAACGTCTCTGACCTCGTCCTGGCTCACAGTCCCATGATTGTGGGAAAAAGTAACGGTGGCCTCTGACTCTTAGTGTGGAGCCGAGGCTTATATTTCTTTATCCGCTGAGCGATCCAATGTATACTGAAATGTTGGGTGGGAATGAATGTGGGCTTGCAAAGGATGGAACATTTCTGAACATGTACCAGATGTTCATACAGCAACATGGATTTGGAAAGACAAACAGATGATTTGCTGTAATATTAAGATGTCACAGGATCTTGTCACACAGTTGGGCTTTGCAATCAGTCATTTAACCACAGAGAGAGACCACAGACTGCCCAATACTGATATGCCATGAAACTCTTATGCTGTAGGCATTTTGGGGAATTTATTTCTAAACTTCTGGTGCCCCCCAGTGGGTGACATTGAGAAAGACAGCCTTTCTTTATGTCTGAAGTCATTTACAGTACAAAGGCCTTGGTCTTCAACAAAAAAAAAAAAAACGAGTCATGGAGGCGCTTATAAATTTTCACAGCAAATGCAAGTTGGAATTATGTGCAACCTTACTACACCTTTGAGGTATGTGGCCAAGGTTGTATTGAAACGGAGCCTCATTTTTTTCCCCTTCCATTTGGAATGCCGCACAAAGGAGCCATTGAGAAGCGTGACCACAAACCAGACGGTGGAGAAAGGGGGGCACAACAGCTGTAACCTGAATAGTTACAACCGTGTGCAATTTGCCATTGGTGTAATTTCCCTTGACTGACCTTTACATCGCCGCACACACTGGACACACACTGGCTCTCCATCAGACCCGGGATATTAACCTGCCAGTCCGCGTCTGGATCTGACACCACCCACCTCAGGGAAGGGAGAGCAAATAGACATCATCAACTCCAAATGGCTGGTGCCATCTGTTCCAGTGGAGGCAGCCTCGGCTGTGCGTACAGTGATCTAAGCTCGTGACTGGGCCACTGGACTGGTTGGTATTTTTTCCTCCTGTCTCAACAGCTTCCGTCATGCACCCAGCCCCCAGCCACTGTCCCCCGCCCCACCCTCCAACGCTTCACCAGTCTGTCCAAAAGCTTGTTTGGACAGCGACGGTCATCATCATCGCTCTTTTGTGCCTACGATGGGGAGGTGACGGACAGGCCGGGGAACTGATAGGAGGGGACACCTGGATCAGAGAGGTCATTTGTACGAAGAGACAGCCGCCTCTTTCAGGAGTGACAGGTCCATGACAGCTGCACAACAGCTTTGACACAAAGCGATGGATTTTATGAAATCTGACAAGCTGTGTGTGAACCATGCTCTGGAGGCAGGTTACAGCTGACAGCCGCATGGCAGGCTCTCTCCTTTTTTTTTGGCTTCTTTTCTGTTCTGCAATCTATCTACTTGTCCTTCACTTCCATTTAGCATGATGTTGGATTACACCTTGACCACATGTTTCACATTTGCAGTCAGAAGAATGTGTTGTCCAAACAAAAGAAGTGCCGGTTACAAAAACGTCATAGATGGTTTAGCTGAAATTCAGTTTCATTTTGTATATTATTTACCGACTTATTACCTTAATCAAATTCAACCCCAAACCCTAAACTTAACAAGGCACAACATTAGAACAGATTGTTTATTAAAAGTCTTCGTATTTCTAGGCCATCCAAATAGCCTGACCAATAAAATATAATTGTGCTGGAGTAATAAAATGCCAATTTCAACACATTTTAAAGTGTACTTAATATTTTGTGTGTATTTACATGGGCACTGATGTGTTCCTGTATCCATATTACACAATAAAGAGATACAATACAAAGACCTCAAATATGAAAAGCATAATAATTTTGGGAAAAACAGTATCAGCCAAGAGGGAGCTTCAGGTTTAATGGTGCAGACTGCACCAGCAGATGTCCTGTCACAGCACAGGAGTGTACACACACCCACACCCACCAACCCACCCACACACACACACACACACACACACACACACACACTTAGGCCCAGACACAATGTGATTCATAGCTCATTGAACTTGAGTAGCGTAGCTAAAACACCAGCCCTTCTGTGAACCAAAACAAGAGGTTGAAAATTTAAACACAGGGAGGCATTTCATTGTTGGTAAATTCCCAAACTAGTGCTGTGGCATGACATAGCACATTTTAGTATTGGGGGGCGTCAGCTTTTTTTCAGTAGATAATTGAAAAGAATCCAAAAATTGAAAGTCGTGAGAAGTCGTGGAAGCTAATTATGTCAATGTACCATGTAGGATAGCTTGGAAGTTCAGAAGTGCTACTGTTGTGGTTTGGTGCAAATTTGTCGAGCTTCAATAATTCGCATGGTGTTTTTTTTTAGCTGCACACTTTAATGCTTGACTAGAAGATCTGTATCTAATAGGAACAAACAGGAAGGAGGTGTGATTTGCACATTGCAGCAGGGTTTTACTTTCAAAAGCCACACAACAGCGCACAGAACTTCGTGGTGTGCTGGAGACACTAATTGCCTCTTCAACCGACCGGCACTAAATTTAATCAGACCCGCAAGTTTTTGTGCCATGCTCCCTAACGGCCAGCATCTAATGGACTTGGTAATGCAATGAAACCCTTATCTTTCTCCCACTAGAGCCCCCATATGCATCGGACTTAATGACTCGAAGACAGTCCCGAACACCCCTCGCTCACCTAATGGCCCCGCTAGTGGTCTCCATTGGATTGTTAATAAGACCCCGCCATTTGCCCACCAGAAAAAGGCAGGCTATTAGGGCAAGACTTACAAATATGCACCCATGAGACTTTGCCAGGTTCACTGCACTGCCTCTGAACTTCTGATCCCCCTTCAGCCAGGCTTCCCACCCCTGCCTCCAACCCCTCCACCCCCTCCAACCATGCCATCCCCAGACAGTAGAGGAATAGATAAGGGTTGCTTACTGAGGCAAAATAATAGTGCACAGTAATTGGAGCTGCCTGCTGGTGTGGGTTAAAGGGGCTGACCCGAACGTCTGCCCTCTGTAAGGGAGATGTTGAGTTGGCCCACAGTAAAGGGAGCCTTGGAGGAGAGGAGGCAAGACTGCGATAACACGGGCGATGTCTCCCTTCTTTGTATCACAAAAGTGAGGGGCAATTTGGCTGTGAAAGTCAAACGCTGTGTCAAAGGGCTGTGGAGGCTCACCAGCAGCCACATAACATCCAAACTGAAAAGATAGATGCAAGTAAAAGAAAAGACCAGAAGAGAAAAAAAAAGTCTTTTGACCTGTGTTTGGAGGATGGAGAAAAAGCTAAAGAAGAACACCTTGACCCTGTGCGTCAAGCAGAAATATTATGATGATGAGCCCTGCCTTCATGCTCTGTTTATTTATAAAAGAACATTGGGTGCAGATGAAAAGAATAGGGTATTGGCTTTTATGACGTCCATTCAGTATGAGCTCAAGGAAAAGGTAAGACTTTCAAACAAACAGACTGTCTATATAACAATGCAAATGTGCATGACTAAAGTACAGTAATGGGGTTAAATGATGATGGAGTCAATTGGAAAATTGTGCAATTTTCAGAATATTTATTTGTATAACTGGAAATGCAGCTTTTGCTGTTTTGTTTTGTCTTGTTTCACAGTCCTTTTAACAGTGAAACATCACATCTTCCAAGACTAAAATGAACAACCATGGTAATAGTCTACTTTCCTCTGGTTGAGAAAGAAAAGTCTCATATTTTTTCTCTGGCAGTACACAGACTTTAAGTTATTTTGGTGCAAGGATGCGTTTTACGCATCATTGTGTACAGTGTGTGCTTCTGTCCTTTTTTATGTACTTTTTGAAAGTTCTCCTGACAGTTGCCTTTCTGTTTGATTTCCAAACAATTAATCTTACATATTCCCCTTACTTTATACAAAACATGTTAAAAGACATCCTTGGTTGTCACTTGTTGACATTGTCAAATGATGACGCAGTGTGCTGACAGAGAAGTTAAATGAAAGGGGGCTTCAGATACAGTAATCATTCTGGGTTGTACTGAATTAGAATAAAACACTTTAATGATCCAAAAACACGTAGCCTATTGCAAATTGTACATCTGGATTTATGATCAGTTTGAAACACATTGTCAGCTTACCCACTCTTCCCTAATCAATCATGAGAGTGCAGTGTACTTCTAAAAAAAACTCACAAACTCTTTTGTGCTGTTTCTGCAATGAATTTTTTCCCACACTGTATAAGGACTGTGGAACAACATGATGTCACTGTGCACCAAAACAAAAAGGAAAAACGTAGGATGGAATTGCAATGAGGGGTTTCTACAGAAGAAAGAGATAATTGTCAGATATATTTAATTATGCTAGGTGTGTACTTGGTGTACTTGGGAGTGTTTGACACCTCCTATAGGCTACTGCTTACATGCACACAAGCTGCACAACATGATCAAGAAATCAGAGAAACTGCACAAGCGTACAGTCCCCCTGAAATGACACCTGACAGTCAATAATTCACCAACAGGTGGCACCATTTTCTTAATTTCCTCTTCTCAGTTTCCATGCTCAGTTTTCTTGCTAGCTGGATAATGGAGATGCGCAGATGGTGGTCACAACCTCGGGTCGAGCGGATGATGTGGCGAAAAATAATATTTTAATTAAATTCTGGTTTAACTACTCAAATGAAAAAAAAAAAAACATATTACCTACATTGTTAAATATGGCGGGCGGGTGCGGTTTTGGAAGTTGGTCAAAAACCGTGGGTGAAAATGGATAGCAGACGGATGATGAGTTTTGTGATGTGGCTAGGGATGAAAAAACAGCCCATCCGAGCATCTCTACTGGATACTTTACTCAAGCCAATAGGAGGCACACAGAAAAACATTCTAGCACTGAAACTGATTAGCACCAGGCAAATCCCTTTGTGTGGGAAAACACGTGTAGCTGTGTAAATAACAGATGGAGAAAATATCAGCATTCACTAATTAACTGTAAAACAACTTACTGTGATGGGTCATACTCCATTAACTGTCCAAGGCGATTCACACCAAATGCACTGCTACTCCCATCTGGCCAGACACAATAGCATCCATGAGCCATTATGTGCTAACTCAAGAGCAGAGGCCCAATCAGCTGCTCTGTGGCAGGCCCACCACACAGCTCTGTCTCTGACTTGTATGTTGGTTGCCTGAAAATGAGTATGAAGAAGGTAAGGTAATGGTAGTAAGGCTAATTTATTAACATATTTCATTCCAAGGACACAACAAAGTGCTTTACACAAGAGTAATAATAAATATAAAAGCTGGTTGCAGCATGTCCTCTGTCGTTAAAAACTTTCAGACAAAGTCTGCTTCTTGGCGATATATAAATATGTCAAAATCATCAATATAAACAATAAAAGAGCATTCAAAAATTCATTTAAAAATGCCGGTTCAACCAGTTCTTCATGTAACAAGACATTCATTAATCAAGCATTCACTATGAATAGAATTTATCTCTTAATTACTTCATATGTCAGTTTCCATGGAAATTGTTTATTGCTGCATAAATCACGTTTGTCACACGAAGATGTCACTTCATTGCACAATTAGTATGTGTGCAATTTAGTGTAAAGAAATTTTTTAATAAATTCACAGAAATATTTTTTTGTATCATTTGCATTAGAAGGTCGACATTACAAGACCTAGCAAATGAGTTCATATAAAGAGGGGGAAATTGGACAAAAACTTAGCAGACTGATATGCAATACTGGCTAAACATTTAGAATGACTAATATCTTTTTTAGCCTGCAGCCAAATGAGATTCTTCAGAGATGTGGTTAATATTTTATGCTCTTCCCTTGCAGCTAAACCACCTGATTGAGACTTAAAACATGGCACACAAAGAATCTTTCAATTAGCATTGTATTCACACAATGTATTAGACCATAAAGTCATAGCTCCATTTAAAAGATTTTGCTTACACATGTTTTAATAAATGCTTTACACGTGTCTGAGATTGTAATGACATAATTGAAAATTTAAATGTAACCACCGTAAAGTATAAGCAGTGTGTAAAAATGTATCCGCTGTGTTTTCACATTGTGTGCATTCTGTCCTATTACCGGTGTAGCTGATCTACAAAAGGGACTATGCAGCACAACCTTCACACACCTCACAGCAGAACAACAAAGTATTGACATTGGAGGTGACAAACCTTTTCTCAAACTGACAAGACAAAAGGGAGGTCAATTTTTATATCCTAGTCAGGAGATCGTTTAAGGCTCCGCTCACGACAGAGTGATGGTCCTCTATGCATCTTTTGCCTGTTTTCCTTGCAGAGTAATTCAAGTCATAAATGAGTTTCTTGTTTACTGTTCATAAATCAAGCCAGCCGATGGTAAATATGACAGGGTGTCTTTGTTTCACGTATCACTGCTCAGGCTGTTGTACAAACAGCCATTCAAAAATGACACTTGCTCTAATAATCGAAATATAGTGTAGGACACGGGGGAAGATGTAGACATGGAAACTTATAAAGATATCAGTTAGAGGTCAGAGAGTGAAGAGAGCCCCAAAAACGTAATGGTCCTTGGAGTGACCCTGATGTAGAAGACCCAGAGGAAGAGGCAATTTACTGCAGACCAATTTACTGCTAGCCCTGATGCGACCATCATTTCCCGCGTGGCAAGGGACGTTTTGACCTTGTGTTCCTAGCTCAAAACAACATCCCCTATATTTTATATCTGATTTCCTCTAAATGCACAGAAAAAAAATGTTTTATTACATTCCTAAGAATTAATGTGTACTATAAGCATGGTATACCAACAAAACATCAATATTTAATTTTTAGTTTCTCTTCAACACATTACAGAAAGATTTACTGCTTTTTTTGGTCTGAAAAATAAGGTCATTAAAATAGTATTAGAGACAAATATCCAAAATTATCCATATGGGGATACTGTTAAACATGGATAGAATAATTTTGGGTTAAAAAAAAACTTGAGCACTAAAAACCATATTGAGTAAATAAACCGTGATGTGGTGTGCACAAATACAGGGAGACTATGGCTTTATAACATGTTTGGAATAATTTAGTAATCATTATTGTTGTAAACAGAATACCTGTGTTTCTAACATTTGATTTAGGCCATATTAGCGTATACATCTGCCTTTTCAACAAAATCCACTAGGTGGCAGTGGGTTAACACTTTACGGAGAAATCTGTGTTAGAGAACAAATTATAGGCCTACGTTTATTATTATGGAAGATGGAGATTTTTATTTGTACAAATGATGGACAAACTACAGACGTAGTTTGGTCTAACCTGAACGACACCCCTCTTAGTGCACTCCAGCAAAACTTCCATTAAACAAAATAAATAATTAAGGCCTATGCTGGGAACATATTGCTCAGCAACTCACAGAGGGGTTCCACTTCAATTAGGAAAAACAGAGGAAATGGTTGGACATCGAACATACATGGAAAGGAATAAGCCACAGAGAATACACGATAAAGTAGGCTAGCTGCTACTTCCTCCTTTGCCGTATGCTACAAAATGAAACTACATGGGTTTGGTGGGGCTGAGTCAAATTGGCCTATGCCTAGCTCTCCAAGCATTCAGGCCTGATTAGCCTTCGGCATGCTACCTAATTAAACATTCAGTGCTAGTTCTATTTTTTTTTTCATTTCCCTAGTTCCGCAGATGTTACTATTTTTTGCAAGCGGGTCCCCTGCATTATTTGGGAGTGTGGCCAATTCTACCACTGCCACTCCCGATTCTGGCCCAGTTTCTTCCTTAAGGGACCTGGCCACATGCTCACAGTCGACAGTCTGTCAAGGAATGTTTTTTTTTTAAATTATTATTATTGGTCGCTCAAAGTGACGCCAAATCATCTTCCTTCTTTCAGTGCATTAACCCTTTCTTTCTATAATGCCCTTTAAAGCAGACATTTCATCTCTGCATAGGGGAAATAAGAACATTTATTAGATTATTGGCCAAAAAAATAATTATAGCCACTGCTTTGAACATTGTACTGCCCTGCATAATTACAGCCCTCCAGGGTCAGACTACATAATTTAGATTATGGAATGTAGGATAACAAAATAGATTGGCAGATGTCCCCCAGAATATAGGCCTACATAATGTAAGACAATTCCTTAAAATAAACATAAGCGGAGTTACATTTATGTTTTTGTCTAAACAATGCCAACGCTTCGTGTTACTGGCAGCAGACAACGCTGAAATCATTGCCTAGAAACCAATAACGTAAAGCGATGGGGGCGGTCGTAAACAGTAATCGTGCGGCGTTGAAAAAGTCGGAGTACAATCCGTTGTGGTGGCAAAGAGCAGTAAGCCTTTCTGTCGGGATCAGAAAACCTTGACGTTTCCGAAGGTGCTGCGCGACTCGCGACGAATAAAGCCATAGTCAAGTGATTCAGGGCATTGCACATGCTCGTACCAAAAAGGACTATTGCACGCAGTCGGAAAGATCCGGACGACGAAGAGTTAAGACCCAACATCAGACTGTTTATTACTATGGCTAGGTGGCTAGCTAGTTTCTAGACGATCTCGTAATGGAAAGACCACGCGAGTGTTCTTAATAAGGATGCATCATGTGCGTGGAATTTATATCTCATCGCATTGATCTCGCACCGGCAGCAACAAAGTAACTGTTCCTCGCTTGGCTGACAGCTGCAACTTCGAAGAATGATACAAACTAAACGCTAAGAGGGACACTTCTTAAAGACACAGGGGGAGAAAGTCTTACAGGTTCGTGTGCGGTTTTCTGATGGTGATTGCTATTTCTACATGCTGAACTCAAGTAACTCTCCACTGTAGTCATACGTTCTCCAGCAAAAAAAGATTTTAGTTTGGAGACGTGTAACTTGAGCTCTTAACCTAGATACTCACCTATCCAGGATTATATCGAGGAAGTGGGATGGCGTAGCGTAATGTGCCCAGTACCAACAAACAGGCTTTATTTTGTTTTAGTGGTATTTTATAGGATCTGGACTAAATGCACCCATCTAAACCTTTCGGCAGATCTGAGTAAAATCAGTACTTTTCACGAGTTCTGATTTATTTTAGATCACAATTTTCCAGAACAAGAATGGATATGCCGCTTAAACTTCATACAACTGCCATTGATAAAGCCCTAGGTTAAAAAGAAGGCGACCCAAACATTGTGACATTGATTGACTGCCTGTTTTGCAGTCCAGAATGTTATCAAACTCAGGAACCAAATGCATAGGATAACGTTGCATCACTGGCAGTAGCCTGCTCTGTGCCTGATGCGGAACAGGTCGTGCGCGGAACTTGCAAAGCATTGGGTTTCATATTTCTTGGCACACTTTCCAGACACTTGAAACAACGTAACAAGATTCTGCTGAACTGACCTCGAATTCAATCAAGAATCTATCCCGTCTGTTTTTCTTCGTGCAGGAGACTAGTGCAGTTGCTTATTGATTTTTCGTATTGTGTTTGTGCTGTGAAACTTTTACAGTAGGCTATATTTTAGAGAGAAACCTATTCTATTTGTGTTCACTCTTGCAAAAAACACGCAGTGAATTTGAAAAATAAACTGCAGCACGAGTCGCTATGTTAAGTTTGTAATGTTCTATTTAGGTTGGTAGCTGGTCAGTGGGCATAATGTGCGATTTGAGCTTTTGACACTGACATTATGTGCGCGCATTAACAAGCGACAAATTAGCACGTAGCCTATGCTTTACACCTGCCTCTATCTATACAGATAAAACTAAGTGGCAGTGGCAGGTAGGGCATCATATGGTGAAGTGTATTGTACTGAACAGCCAATATATCAGTCAATTTATCAGTTTAATCGGGAGTTTCAGCCAAGAACCGAATTGGACATTGTTTGTGTTGGATCAGAGAATTGGATAGCATTACTGTAATGAGATCGTGACGTTGCAGCTTAGTACAGTGTGGCAGAAACCTTTCTTTTTGTGTTAACTGGCTTGATTTGTAATGTCCTAGGGGCAGTCTTGCTGTCTCTCAGCGCAGTTCCACACAAGGCACTCATTGTGGTCAGTTCATTTCATGCCATTGTTCTCCCTGGTCAGAAGACGTCTGTCTATTCATTAGGACAGCATGAACCTGCCATTGGCGATGGGCAGTGTTGGAAGGACAGAGAACCTTACCAAGAACTGTAGAGTTCATAAAGATACATTAAGCTTCTGATTTTAACTACATGCACTGTAATGTAGGAGCACGTAAAGCAGTTAAAGGATAAACTGAGGAATCTCAATACATAACCCCTTGACATATATTTTGGGTTCCTAGTTAATGTTGGGTAAAACTCTCATGCATATTAGCTTGACTTAAATGTATCATGTTTTTATGTCAGCTGAGACATGCAGTTTTCATTGAATGAATGCATATTGTCCTCATTTGCCTCGTCCCCTCTTGTAAAGTCGCTGTATAGACAGAGGTAATGGCATGTGGACTGAGGATTAATGTTGTTGGAATCAAACATTATCGGCTCCCCACAGTCCATAACCTTGACATCGTTCATTCATTCATTCAGTCGGTTACCAGCACCACACAATGAGCCAGAGTGTGGGTGATGCTGAAGCTGAGGCTTCTTTGTGAATTGTTGTTTGAATTGGTGAGACATTCTGTTCTGCCCAGTGCTTGCAGAATACCCTCACAAAGACTTGAATATGCTCGCACCGTCCGTTTTTTAAAGTCGCTGTCTCCGGTGTTCTCTTTCAGACCGGTTCTCTTTGGCAGCGTGGTGCCTCGGCACCTATGTCTCCTCTCTGTCTCACCCTCGTTCCATGGACATGTGAACTGTAAACTCTGCCGGCTCAATGAGCTCTGGCAAGCGTTCAGTTATCATTTTTTCTTTATCTGCACCAGATTATCTTAAGCGGAAACACAAACACAGACCTGTGGTCAGAATCCACCTTCTGTTCCGAGGGATTGCACAAGCTGTCAGGAGTGGAACTTATCCGAAAACAAAAACTGAACAAGAACTTAAAAACAGGGAGAAAATGGCTAAAAAAGGGAGAAAAGACTAAAAAAACACGTTGAACTCCAGTCAGAAGCCAGTAATATGAGCTACTAAACATGTGCTGTGGGAATTGGAACACCTGTGTGTAAAATCTCAATTGCCAGACTGGCTACATGTATTTTAAAGTCAAGTTTTGCTTTGGTGTTTTTTTTATTCCAGTATGTTTCTAATCACCAGCCAAACCCGTAGCCCTCTTCACTGATTTCATCATTCATCTTTGCATGGTTGCGCATCCCTTTGATACTGCATCTTGCTCCCCAGCGCGGTCTTAAACAGCCTATTGAAGGTCCTTGTGGTTTCAAAGAAGAAGGGAAAATA
>CM050203.1:17372500-17380000 GCA_027475355.1 Coilia nasus | reverse complement strand
GGCCGCCTGCGCTTCCTGGACGTCTTCAACGTCAAGAACGTGTTCTTCGCGCAGTACGGCGAGCCGCGCGAGGGCACGCGCCGCATCGTCCTCAAGCGCCTGGGCTCCAGCCAGGAGCTGGCCGACATCGACCAGAAGATCTGCAAGCGGGCCACGGGGCGCCCGCGCTGCGACCTCATCCAGGCCATGTACAAGACGGAGTTCGCCCGGCTCAACGGCGAGGTGCGGCTCCTGACTCCGGAGGTGGTGGAGGGCTGGTCCGACCTGGTGCACTGCCCCTCCCAGAGACTGCTGGACCGCGTCGTCAGGCGCTACGCCGAGACCAAGGACTCCGGAAGTTTCCTCCTGAAGAACCTGAAGGACACGGAGCGCATGCAGCTGCTCATGACGCTGGCGTTTAATCCAGAGCCTCTGGTGCTGCAGGTACTGTGTGTGTGTGTGTGTGTGTGTGTGTGTGTGTGTGTGTGTGTGTGTGTGTGTGTGTGTGTGTGTGTGTGTGTGTGTGTGTGTGTGTGTGTGTGTGTGCCCTGTCGCTCATCTCCTCCTTCTGCCTTGGATAAAAGTGCAACGTCTGTTATCTTTTACCTGTGGTAATACAACCTGATCATAGCGTTTGCACTTCAGTCACCCTTGATGCTTCCTGCCAGTACAGTAAAAAAAAAAAAACTGTCAGTTTAGGTGGGCTGCTGAGAGGTATAGAGAAGAGAAATGCTGCTTTGAAATCCCACACTGTGGAAGTGTGCATTTGACATGCAGGACTATCAGACTCGAACAGCTTTTTCATAGTTCTTAGAACTGTTGGAGCATATAGTTTTTTGTGTCTTCACATTGTAATTATTGGAAATGATCTTAGGTGTCAGTACAGCATTTTGGGGGACTATTTTAAGTAGGGCTGGGCGATATATCGATATTATCGTAATATCGTATCGTAATATTTATATCGATATGTATTTGACACTATATCGCCATATCGATATATTTTCAATGATACAATACCACTTTATCAAAACCACTTATCCTAATGTGTTCACACTGTTCAGACAGCCGGAGCTTTCTCGGATCACTCAGTTTTCATTGTGATCGTAACATTGAACGTGTTTTGACAGTCATTTTGCCTGAATGCTTATTGCCTGTCAGAGGAAGGTTAAGTTAAAAAAATAAAAATGAATAGATTTTTCCCTCCTGTTACTTTTAAATAGGTCACACAATGTTTCAATAATTATCGATATCGACCGATATGAAACACTTATATCGTGATACAGATTTCAGCCATATCGCCCAGCCCTAATTTTAAGTCTTGGGTAAGAAAGTTTCCCCACATGAAACTGAATAAGAAAAACATACTTATCTATGAATTGATTTAGATTAAATATCTAAATAATGCTTAGAAAATGGCTGCTTCTGTTTTCAAGAGTATATTCAAAATGTTAGCTATGTCAACAGCTCTGGACAATCACAAATATGTATTGTGTTAATATTTGATGGCTGGCTTGCCCAACGTTTGGGGGTGTATTTTTAAAGCTTTTGCTAATGTAGATCTTGTGGTGGGATTGGCATATTGGCAGTCACACTGCTATGAATTTTTCCTGCTGTTAGCCCTGCAAGCTGTCTGACAGTATGGGCATCGCTAGTTGGGTTGGGAAGGTAGTAATGGAAAAGCTGGCTGGCAGATGCCTCTCAAATCATCTCAGACACATATTTTGGTTGCAATAATAGGGTTTTAAGGTGTATGGTGTCTTTCTTGGTTGACATTTGTAAGAAATCTACGAGGCAGTGGCTGAACACTGTACATTTATGTACAAAACATAGCTTTCCACAGTTTTGTTCATTGTGTCTTGGTTGTGCGTAGTCAGCCAATTCTTCGTCCTTTCATTGTGTCTACTGGTGGTGAGAATATAACCAGAAAAAAAGGCCTTAAAGGTATTTAATTCCCTGTGGAGCTGCACATTGGAAAGTCACTTGCACAGGTTGGTTCAAAACATAGCTGTAGAGATTTTCTCTCCTCTTCACTCAATCTGTTTTGTGAGCAGCCACAAGGTCTAAGATAAAAATGGTCTTTTGTTCTATCTGTTTAGCTTTGTTTGGGAAGCTTTTCTTAAGGCTGTCGTGTACGAGTGAAAACATTTGCTTAGTACTTTTGTGTTTTCCAGTATTTTGAATTATTCATGCCTGACTGGAGTCTGTGGAGATCTCAGTGGTCAGATGGAGACTCTGCTGGAAGTTTTAAACTGTATTGGTATGATGTCATTTACAGATAATTTTTGTGGTCATTTTCACATTTAATGAGGTGGTCAATCAGTAAAAGAGAAACATTCATCAATACTTAATGAACCTTCATTTTCATGAAGGTAATTGTGTGTTTCTCCCTTATTGTAAGCACGATACCTTAGCCTACTTGATGGGAGAAACTTTATAAGCATTTTTTGGGATTAAATCTGTCTCAAGATTGTGAACTACTGCACCAAATCAGCAGTATTCCATCTGTCTCAGAAGACTCGCAAGTGTGCCACCATCTGTCTTTTGAGAGCAGTTCATCTTGCTGAAGTGGATGTAATGACTATCAAAGGCCACTGTCGGCCTTGCTTTTCCTAGAGTGATTTGCAATTGGCTAATCAATTCCAATTTCATCGGGCATTGACTAGGCCCTGCATTGGAGGCCCAGGACAACAAAGGGACATTCGATATCTGAGCTGACCTCCCATCCTTCAAAGGAGCACCTGACACCCCTTTAGGCATCTGGGCAGACAAAAGCGGGTGCAGCCCCTTCAGCGGTGCCAATCTTTAAAAGTTGATTGCTCGTGCCCTTGTGTGTGGGGGTCTTCCCCGATCTTTCGCTGTCTCATTTGCTCTCGTCTACACTACCTTCCTTGCTCAAAAGGGCTAATCCTACAGTTTTGAAAGAGGTGTTTGTGGATGATGCCGCGAATTAGTGAGTGTGTTTCAAGTTCATGGTTAAGAAGTCCTGATGAGGTGGTTCTTGGTGCCAGTGCATGCTGTCGCATGCTGCGATACAGTACACACATGACATGACGTGTTAACTGGCCCTCATGAATACTTGATTTGTTGGTGAACTTCTGAACCCTAACTGGAGTCTGGGGAAATCCTCCCTCTCTGGGCCCCTCTGTAAAGAAAAAAAAAATACAGGAAACCAAGGGGTTTGTGGGTAACGCTGTACTCTGGAAATAGCACCTAAGGCAGTGCGAGAGTGCCTTTGGCAGTTACACGCTTGGTGTCTAGGAATGAAAGCAGGAGGAAAGGAACATTTGGAACAGAATGCAGTTGAGGGTGTGCTGTGGGAAGGGAGGCTAAGGGTGAAGCGGTTGTGGGGAGAGGGGAAGGGTTTCTAGCAAGGCCATAAAGAATTAATGGTCGCTGCGCAGACAGGCATAGGAAGATGGTGATGTTCCACAGAGCCCAGTTTCAAAACCTCCCTGTTAGACACAGGGTTTCTTATAGGTCCTCTCTTGAAGTCTGTTCTTTCCCAGGATGGTGAGACCTCATTCCCAGCAGAAGGCTGGAAGAATGTGAGATGTAAACAGCGCAGAATGGCATAACTATTTCTGAAATACAGTCATGAACATGCTTGCGTGTGAGTGAGTCCTTTTGCACACAGGGGAAAATGGTTTTATTTAACAGTGTGGCCTATGTTTCCCATTACTGTTTATACCTCTTTCTTTCTCTGGAAAAGCAGGGCAGACTGTCTATCTCATTCATGCATCTAATTCTCTGGGATGAGCTTGGGCTGTCCCTATTTTCAGCCTTTCAAGCCTCTGGCAATGCTCATCTCTCAAGCTCATTTTTCCCTGAGAGAGAGAGAGAAAAAGAGAGAAAGGGGGGGGGGAGAAAGAGAGCGAGAGAAAAGGAGAGAGAAAAGTGGACCATCTTTGTTGTGGAAACACAATCCGCCGTGTTGTTCTGACGTAGTCCAACAACATGGCCTCTGTTGCTCTCTGGCAGTAGGGAGATGGGGGTTGGGGGGGGGGATTTACACACGGCTTCTCGCTTTCCCCACACTCCCTGTCACACGGAACTTTATTCCTCTCAGGAGAGGGCATATTTTTAGTCCGCAGAAGCGAAAAGGAAGTCTACTGGAAATGTCAGCTTGCCAGCAGTGCATTGAGAGCACAACATGAACATTCGCTCGCCAACTGCTGACCGGAGCGAAACATGCTTGTTATTATTTTCACCCTGTGCTGTGCTGTCGTCAATACCACCACCATTCCCACCGCATCCCCTTGCCTCACCAACACATGTAATAATCTTTTATTGAATTGTTCCTATCGATTTTCCACAAGAAAGAAAGTCAATTTTTTTAAGGAAAATCCATTCTTTTTCTTCTTCTTCCAGCAGTTTCCCAGTACTCGCTAACTTCTCTGTTCTCATCACCTCGTTGCTGTCTTGGTTCTTAAAACTCGCAGCGGAGGATGACTGAACTCTCACTAATCCTCACAGGCACGTCTGGCCTCATGTTTAGCTGGTGGTGTGCAGAATGTGGTCAGCCTTGTTGAAACTTAGTCTCGCACTTCTTCTTCCTCAGCGGTTAGCATGTGACTGGGCAGGCGGCTGGCGGCTGGTAGCTGAAGCAGCAATAGCAGAGTTAGCGTTAGCGGCATCTGTAGAGCAGTAGAGAGAGAGAGGGTGAGAGGTAGAGAGAGAGAAACAGAGAGAGAGACAGTCAGACAGAGAGAGAGAGAGAGAGAGACTCTGTATGTTCACTGAGCCTGACAAAACAGGACTCGACAAGCGTGCCGGGTAAAGCCAGTCAAGGGTGTGCTTATCTGCCCCAGACTCCAAACTGTGCCTGTTAAGACAGCCTCCAACTACCCCTCACCCCACATACACACACACACACACACACACACATACACACAACCTTCCTCTTCACTTCCCTACGCACATCCTGCCTGACCTGAAGTTCATGGCTTCATGCTTTGAAAGCCTTCCTAATGATCAGTCAGCTTAGCCAGCTAAAGAGGCAGGTGTTGGAAAGGGTTTTTTCCCCCTTTCTTTTTGTTTGTTTACCTTTTTCCCCCCTGGACCAAACTTTTAGAAAGCTCCTCGTCATCACACCTCTTAGGGTGGCCAACTTGCAACAAAGTCAGCCGCAGAGTGACGAGGCATGCAAGCGAGCAAAGCCCGGATAAATGGCCTGGATCTCTGTTTGCATATTTCAAACGCCGCGCTTGCCTGGGCTGTTGACTTGGCATGCGTCACGCTGTAATCAAATATCATGTTTATAATAATCTCATTTAGGGAAACCCTCAGCATTAAACCATACTAAATCCTTCGCTTCTCCATTCACAGGAAATGTTGCACAGAGGCTAAGCTCTGCTTTCAGCCTGCGTGTTGTTGTCGCACTAGGCAGGGAGCCGTGTCCTAAGTTGTTTTGATGCGCACTTTTGGATGGCTAGGGGTGTTGTGGGGAAAGTGTGTGTGTATGTGTGTGTGCGTCGGTGGGTGGGTTTTTGTGGGATGCTCTGCTCAGTGGGACGTAGTTGAAAATGGCCGTTTTCAACCTCGCTCGTCTGTAATTAGCTGCTTTGTGTAGGCCTGTGGCGAGCAGGCTCCAGGAGATGATGGGAGGTTTGTGTCGAATGCTTAACCTAGCTTCAGCCCTCGGCTCTCAACGCAGTCATTACCGAGGCGAGGCCTTTGTTTGCGGACAGAATCCTGTTAGCATGAGACAGGCTAAATGATCAGGGACTGCTCATCTTTGGCTGGCCCCCTCCCAGATGGTATAGCTTGTGAAGTGTGTGTGTATGTGTGTGTGTGTGTGTGGTCGCGTCTGGTGGATGGTTCTCCCATTTGCGTTTGCTATGAATGGGCTTGGCCGCTTGGAAAACCTAATCCGCTCCATACACATGGACACATTTAGACACACACACACACACACACACACACACACACACACACACACACATGTGGCAGCTGTGTTTGGTTAAGTAAATGCCCGTGGCTGTTCTCCAACCCCTCTGCTCACCAGTGCTTGCCTCCTGTGCTCAGCTTCCACCAGGCCACACACACACACACACACACACACACACACACACACACACACACACACACACATACGCACACAGCCTAAGACTGACAGCAGGAGAGGCACACATCTTACCACACAGAATTTATTTTTAAACCTTTCGTCAAATATAATTTGTCATGTTTACTCTGATCCACAAAGTCAGAACTTCGCAATGTATTTCCTATTAGTTTAGCTGTTTCCTTGTTTTTTTTTTCCTTGATGACTGCATTTCTGCCTTTTAGCCTTGAGGGATGTGCTAATTCTCTCCATTTTGATTTATCCATTCACGCTAAAGATTCTCAGCTTTCATGCTTGGAACCAAACTCACAAAGGTAGGGGGCTGTGGTTTTGGCAAAACGTTGATGTTTGTGCCAACATTGAAGCCAATCAAATCAAACCCCTCCTCTCGCTGTGTCCCTGAGGCAAGGAGCTGATTGGCTGCAATTGTTTATAGCTAGGCCCAAGTTGCTATCTTTGTGTCTGATTCAGAAAGCTGGGATTGTGTTCATATCCGGTTGTTAAATATTTATTTCTTCCGTTTATATATTTCTTTATTTCTCTTGTTTATTTACTTAGTGTTTGAAGTGCAGACTCTGAACAAACAGCCCGAGGAGCATGGGGAGCATTTAGCTGATAGACTGTTGGAGTAGCTCACCTAAAAACATCCCGGCCCAAGCCAGCCTGTCTGTGGCTCAGCTCACAGAGCTGCTCTGTTCTCCGTTGGCTTTGTGCTTTGTGCTTTGTGTGTGTGTGTGTGTGTGTGTGTGTGTGTGTGTGTGTGTGTGTGTGTCACTGCCAAAGACAGAACAACTCCCCAGTCCCATCCCATCTTCAGACTGACTTCCGACATTTACCTCAAGGTGCACACAGATGCGTCATCCGTCTCTGTCTGTTTTTCAGGCACACTTCCCTTCTGTCTCTCTCCCTTGTCTCTATATCCCCACCCCACCCCACCCCCCATCCCATCTCCACCCCATCTCCACCCCTCCTTCTCCTTTTCCCACATCCCCTTTCTTCTCTTTAGCAGTCACCCTAAGCAGCTCAGTTAGGCTACACTAACATAGATAAAAACCCATTTTTATGTGTGTGTGTGTGTGTCTGTGTGTGTGTATGTACGTGTATGTCTGTGTATGTGTGTGTGTATGTATGTGTGTGTATGTGTGTGTATATGTGTGCGTGCGTGTGTATGTGTGTGTATGTGTGCGTGTGTGTGTTGGTGATATCTCGGGAGGTGGTACAGCCTTACAGGGTGCCAAATTAGCGAGCCTCCCTATTGTGATGGACGGCTCTCTGTGGGCCAGACGCCGGGTCTGGGGCTTTTAAACTTTAATGGCCAGCAAAATGATGTACGCGAGGACCAAGCTACTCCCCTCCTCCCCCTCCCTTCCTCCTCTTCTCTCCTCCCCTCCCCTGCCCTCCCCTCCCCTCCCCATGCAGCCAAGGTCACTGGCAGATCAAAAGGCAAAAGACCCATCAGA
>CM050203.1:17360000-17370000 GCA_027475355.1 Coilia nasus | reverse complement strand
TGCTTAACAAAGCTGAAGTGTTATAAAGACATGTGCAAAGTGTTAAATGTAGACATAGCGAAACCTGATACCTGAGAAAAACTATCATATATGTATATAGTTTTACTGCATAATTTGCAGACAACATTTGTCTGACTATGATGAGATTTGGAAACACCAAAAAAGCTCCCATACTGGTGAGCAGACCTTTCTGTTCTTAGGGCTCATTCACACCAAACACAGCGTATTCAGTGCGTGGCCGTTTTCTGTCCGTATTCGTTTAGAATGCATACATAATCTGAGCGTATTCTGTCCCTATACAAACATATTGTATACTGATACGCGCTGTACACGCTCAAGTTGGTGTGAAGGAGCCCTTATCCACTTTTTCCTCGCTCGTCGCAGTGGCACTCATCTTCCTTTCTTGACCATGCTGTTTCTGGAAAAAACACGACTACGAGACAAGAGATGGCGCAACCAAACACGATACTGTGACATGATTGGCTATTAGCGTGTCACTCCCTATACATTGCTAGGCTACAGAGGACGAGTGCCTTTCTCATGCAACCAAGCTTGCTTCGCAACAAAGGTTTAAAGCGGCGCTAAATCAGAGAGGGCTCTGACTAAACTTACGCCGTTTTCTTAAAAAAAAAAAAAAAAACATTCTATCGAAACATTCTATCGAACGCATTTTCTATTGTTATCGAGTAGGTGTCTATCGAGATACATATCGTTATCGTTTTATCGCCCAGCCCTAGTGTGTGCGCGTGCATGCTTGTCTCTGAGTATGCCTGCGTGTGTGTGTGCTCATATGCATATGTGTGTGCTTGTCTATGCATATGCCTGTGTGTGCGTGTATGCTTGTCTTTTTGCATATACCTGTGTGTGTGTGTGTGTGTGTGCGCGTGTATGCTTGTCTTTTTGCATATACCTGTGTGTGTGTGTGTGCGTGCATGCTTGTCTTTTTGCATATACCTGTGTGTGTGTGTGCGTGTATGCTTGTCTTTTTGCATATACCTGTGTGTGTGTGTGTGTGTGTGCGTGCATGCTTGTCTTTTTGCATATACCTGTGTGTGTGTGTGCGTGTATGCTTGTCTTTTTGCATATACCTGTGTGTGTGTGTGTGCGTGTATGCTTGTCTTTTTGCATATATCTGTGTGTGTGTGTGTCCGTGCATGCTTGTCTTTTTGCATATACCTGTGTGTGTGTGTGTGTGTGCATGCATGCTTGTCTGTGCATATGCCCGTGCTTATGCCTTTGTGTGTGTGTGTGTGTGTGTGTGTGTGTCTGTGTCTGTGATTGACACTCTAAACCCCTTTGTTCAGTACACGCACGCCCATTTGAGCATGATACTCCTGGCAGTTATGGACATGCGAACACTTAGTTACGTGTCCTGCTCTCCAAAACAGCTAAGCACTTTCCTCACATGTGCAGCTGTTGAGGTTGGAAAGAGAATCACTGTCGCTAGAGGAGGGGGGAAAGAAAGGTGACAGAAGGCACCAGAAGGGAAATGTTCCGTGATCGCCTCCTCTGACACCCTTTAGTAATGTTTCTGCCTCCTCAGCACGTTCTGAATACCACATCCTCTCATGTTTTCAAGGAGAGGCCAGCGTCACTAGGGTGAAACTGCTCAGAGTGGCCGCTTCTCTCTTTTTCTCTCTCTCTCATGCCCTCACTCACTCTCTCTCTCACTCTCTCTCTCTCTCATCTCTCTCTCTCTCTCTCTCTCTCTCTCTCTCTCTCTCTCTCTCTCTCTCTCTCTCTCTCTCTCTCTCTCTCTCTCTCTCTCTCTTTCTTTCTTTTCCATTTTCAGCCCAGCCCCCGATCAGGTGAAGTGTTTAAAAAAAAAAGTCTCTCACCTCTTCTTTTTTTTTTCTTTCTTTTTTCTAAGCAGCCGTGCCCTTTAAATGAAGTGCAGTTGATGTTATATGAGACTCGGGTTTCCAATTTATTTGCCCACTTCAACGCCTCATCACCGGCGTTAATGACTTCTGCCGAGTCGGGTTTTTAAAACGCGCCCAGGGAAGGGGGGGGAGGGGGGGTTGACCGGCTTTGCATGGCGGACCTTTTATTTGACGCCAGCGGAGAGCTCCTGTTCACACTTTTATTTAGTTTTTAAATGTTGTGAAGTTTCCACCACTCAGCCCCACTCATCATAAATGAAATGAATTATTCATTTAAGAAGTAGTCCTATCACCATGGACACGCAAGTGTGGAGTTACACCTCCCTAAACGTGATGCAGCTATTATGTGGCCTACTACCCATTGCACCTGAGATGTTTAGGACATTTTAAATATGCATTAAAGCTGTACTGGGTTCTGTGGTCATTTTTATCTTTTAAAAAACTATTTTTTTTTAATTATCAGTAAAGTTTTGCACCGCTTGCTATAAATCAAACTTTTACACCCTAGGCTCTGGAAGATAGACGCTTAGCTCATCTGGAAATTAGACGCTTAGCTCATCTTGGCAGATGTGTGCAGTGTTTACGCTAGCTGGTGTTGGCTGCTGTTAGCCTCTAGCCTGGTAAACCAGCAAAATGACATGAAGTATGAGAGGCAGGTTTACCAGGCTAGTTACCCTCTGCCAGGTCCTGCAGACATGCTGGGGGAGGTGGACGATGCCTGACCACGGTGGTGGGCTTGAGCAGGAACATGAACACATGAAGGCAACTTCACGAGCATAAGCGATGCTGACACTGTCAGAGACTGGCCCCAGGGCTTCTCTTCTCTTTGCCTGCTCGCTGGCTTCTCCACTGTCAGAGAGACCCCCATCTGCCCCCATCTCCTCCAGGCTGTTTCTCTCCCACCTTCTCTTGCCATCTTTGCTCTGCCTGTCTTTCTTGCTCTCTCTTTCCCCCTCTTTCTCTTTCCCTCTCTGTCTCTCTTTCTGTCTTTCTCTCTGATGTCGTCTGTCTCTTTCTGTTTCTCTCTGTCTGTTTCTTTCTCTGTCTTTCTCTGTTCCTTATGTGCAGTGAAGAGCCTGGACACCACAAAAGCACAGAGATCTGCTCGTCCCTAATGGGATTCACTCTAATCCTGCAGCTCAGAGCCTGTTTTCGCTGAATGTGGCTGGGTTAGTGCCAACGGGAGAAGGTGCTCGCCTAAACTCCCAAAGCCAAGTGCTGTCGAGAGTTAGGGGCCCTCAGCGGAACTGAGCGCTCGTTTTGTGAAGCGCAACCTTTCAGTAATGAATGATTTCTCTCTCTCTCTGTCTCTGTCTCTTTTTCTCTTTCAGTAATCAAAACTCCCTTTCCAACCCCACCCCAGCACTAGCAGAAACACCACACTCCCACCTTGTCATGGTACTGACGAGGCTTCACTCACTACAGCTTGTCAAAGGAGCTAAATTGTAACCAATTGGACTCTTTTTGGAGCTTGAAGATCACTGCGTGCACATGGACGAGTTGAATCCGATTGGAAATGGTTTGGGATCGTATCGAATTCATGTGCACAGGCTAAAGATCGTATAGGGATTGGTTTCGCGAATCCGATTGCAACCCCTGGCTTAAGCCGATGTTAATCCGCTTGGTGCTGCCTTGTGCACGGTATTGGTTTGGATTCGCGTACTGCGTATGTAAGACCACTCGATCCCAGAAGCTTCTGTCCCTGATTTTCATCCATACTGAACGTCGAGGCTTTCTAGCGCCTGCTCTCAACAAGTCTCGTCCTCAATTGCTTGTAATATCAAACGCTGACGGCACAGTTCATGTCGTATCAAGGAAACCAAAAACGCTGTTTGTTCTTTCATACGGACTTCCAAACAAAGGAGAATGCACAACATGCATGCAAATGCTGCTCTGTCAACCTCCTCGAGTGCTATCTTTGTTTTGTACGCCGCCAGATAGTTTGTTTATTTTCTTTTTAGCAGCCGTCAATCTGAAGTAGTTCTAACACCACTTGTTGAAAAGAAATACAGCGCCATCTAGCGTAGCGGAAACGGCCAGATCTCTGACCATTATCCGCTTACACGAACTCTCATGTGCACAGGGATTTGGGACAGACCACCCGTTGGGTAGCAACACCCAATCCAATACCAATCCAATCCAATCCTACCATGTGCCCGTAGTGGATGTTTCACCTTTCATCCAAAAGGCTTCTTCAGTTCTGGCCTGATGATGGGGAACCCATGAGCTATATCTCTGGACCACTGGAGGTGGAGCTGTGAGCTGTAGACTAGATTCACAAGGTGTTCGAATTGGAGTAAGAGTCATTATGGTCACAGGATCTAGTCAGTGAGCACTGCTCTGATGGTGAACAACAGTTAAACTTCCTGGGATGAGATACAACCCCTGGTTCCCCATCATCAGGCCAGAACTTAAGAAGCCTTTTGGATGAAACATCTTCAAGCTCCAAAAAGAAGTCCAGTTGCTTACGACTAAGCTCCTCTGACTACCATGGTCTGGCTGAATGAGAATCTTCACAGACATCTTACTACAGCTTGTTAAGCAGCTTTTTAGACTCCCATCATTTTTGCGATATTATTTTCATAAGTCACCGAGCACGGTTATTCAGCCAGTAACTGAGGAGCCTCTCGGGAGTCTTTCTATTTACGAACACGAACGCCAGTTTATTTCAGACCATAATTGGCCATAGGCAGTGTGTGTGTGTGTGAGCCACAGGAGAGTCTGAGTGGAAGACAGACTGAGAGGGAAAGAGAGAACATGTGAACATGTCATGAATAGGGCTGATATTGGAGTTTGCCTTATTACAGTATCTCACGAAAGTGAGTACACCCTTCACATTTCAAACAATGTGCTATATCTATTCAATGTACAATACTACACAAATGAAACGTTTTTGCATGTTTTTTTTTTTTTTGTTGAAATGTGAAGGGTGTACTCGCTTTTGTGAGATACAGCAGATGACAGGCAGCGGTAGGCAGAAGTGGAAGGATATATACAAAAACAAACAAGGTGATAAGAGAGGCAGGTGGTGTCGGGTGCGTGCAGGTAAAGCCTCGCCAAAGCCTGGCTACGCACAGCACGCCCCAAACCACAAGCACGACGCTTGAGCAGCTGGCGTTAAATGCCAGACATTTCATCTCGCTTTGGAATTAATTTATGTAGCCGTTCATCTTTTATGTATTTGGCAGCATCTTTTCCTGAATAGATGCGTCATTTTCTAGTGAATCCTCCCATCAGCTTTAATTATTCACACGTAGCCCCATTAATTGTTAAGCACAGGCTGTACGTGTGAGTAGGTGGGACTGGGTGATGCTGGTGCTGTGAAAAGGGAAACATTCTCACCTTTTACCTGTCTGTCGGTCTGTCTGTCTGTCTGTCTGTCTGTCTGTCTGTCTGTCTGTCTGTCTGTCTGTACCCTTCTCTTCCTCTCCTTCAGTCTCTGTCTCTATCTCTTTCTCAATTCAATTCAATTCAAAATGTATTGGCATGCCATTACTAGCATGACTGTTTAAATACAGTGTTGCCAACGCATAAAGAACAACAGAAAATCTCTCAGCTATTTATAAGAATAACTATTTCTCTCCCTCTCTGTCTCTTTCTCTCTTTCACTCTTTCAGTCTGACACACACACACACACACACGCACACACTCATGAACAGAGCTAGATATATTCTGTTTTATCTGTGTCTGTGACCTTTGCGATGGAGGCTGGAAGCCGTGCGACCTGGTGAGCAGCAGCTGGGATGAGAAATAGGGCCCCATGTGTGCAATCGGGAAGGAGATTTGTGGGGGTGGAGGGTGGATTGAGTTGGATAGTATGAGGCAGGGGGGATACGGTAGAGTTGGTTTGTGTTGCATTGGATCGAGCTGGGTTGTTCATTGGATAGTATGGGGCAGGGGGATAAGGTAGAGTTGGCTTGTGTAGCATTGGATCGAGCTGGGTTGTGCATTGCATAGTATGAGGCAGGGGGATATGGTAGAGTTGGCTTGTGTGGCATTGGATTGAGTTGTTGAATTGTTCATTGAGGTATTCTGGTGACATAACAGCCGAGATGCCCAGCTCCTCCACCGGCTCATACCCAGACACAGCATCCCACCCTGGCCACAAAACAATGGAGCCAGCCAGCCAGCCAGCCAGCCAGCCAGCCCTCACCCCTCTGACTGAGAGCCTCACCAGCAAGCCTCCTTTGAAGAAGGTTAGGAGTCTGAAAAGAGCAGTAATGAGGGGTTGTGTCACAAACACTTCTCCCTAAACACACACACACATACACAAACACACACACACACACACACACACACACACACACACACACACACACACACACACACACACACACACACACACACACACAGACAGACACACACACACACGTAGGACAGTCTCCCCTCAGGATTAGCTGAATTGGCATCTACAGCTGCTTCCTTTGCCTTTTATTTAGCGCCCCTTCTGTTTGCCTGTGTGTGTTTGGGTGGTATGTATTTTTGTGCCATTTGTTTCTGTCTGTTAGGGGACAAAATTGGGTTTGATGTTTGGGGCTTTTGCCATAGATGTTTTGTGCTCTGACTATTAACGCCAGTACACCAGGTCCCCTCTAGCATATTGTTTTTTACACAGATGGACTTTATATTGAGGGCTCCTCATTTTACTGGTATGTGCTGCCAACACTGGCATCAAGTAACTTCAGAACCTTTTAGGAATTTGTGTGTCTGTGTGTGTCTGTGTGTGTCCATGTGTGTCTGTGTGTGCCTGTGTGGGTTTGTGTTTGTGTGTGTGTGCGTTTTTCTGCATACAAATGCCTGTGATGGCAGCACAACCATTAGGTGCAAGCTGTCCCTGTGTTCTCCCTGCGCGGTGCGACACAGAACACACACACACACACACACACACACACACACACACACACTACACACACACACAGATGTGTGGCCACGACGCTGATAATTACTTACAGTGAGGCGGGGGGGCTGCGCGCATCATTAGGCATCAGTGCCGCATTTAAAGGAGCGAGCGTTTCCTGAGGTTGCACCTCGCTTCATCACCGCCACCCCGTTCCACATTTAGGTTCCCCTTGCCCACCTTAAGCCAGAAGCCAGACGCTAGAGCCAGCTAGCTGGGGCCACCAGAGACAGTCACTGGCCTCCTTTCTCCCCGGTGCCTGTGTGTCTGTGTCTGTGTCTGTGCGTGCAGACCTGATGCAGGCTCTCTGCATTATGGGTGTTAAATGTGCCATTGCATCCTTTTTGTCATTCTTTTTGCGGTGGTCTCTAGTATTAATGAATGCCCTGTGAGCTGGTTTTGGTGGGGAAAAAATGCTTTAAGGCCTGGATATACTCGCCGCGCGCAGTGGTGCGCGCGCAAAAGTGACGTCAAAATGACGTCAGTGCACATCTGGCACGGCGTTCTCAAGCGCAGGTTTGCCGTGCGTGCACCTCCGATTTTTTGTAACTTGTGCGCGGCAGCCCCATTGAAAACAATAGGCAATGGCGAGTCTGGTTTCAGCTAACTTTAGCCTAGTAACTACCAGCCTAAACATGTATTTTCCATTGCTACAAATAAGCTAATATTACTGGAAACTCACAAGAAATACAAACACTGACTAAAAACGTTTAGGATTTTTTTCAGTTTTATCCACAAACCAACTTAGGTGCAAACCTGCAGTTCGTTTATTGAGCTAACTTTTTGCCTTATCCTATCATCAATTATAAGGTCTTATAAAGCTGAAAACACTGTAAATATACACACTGACTCAAACCTTTTCGGATTTATCCAGTTTAATTCCCAAATCATGATGTAAACCTGCAATTCAGTCATGTTTCACTCCTCTGACACGCAAGGTTCCCGAACTACTGAGGCATTTGACACCTCTGACGAGGAGAAGATTGCCGTGTGTGTCGAATGAAGTATATATGGGCGCGCGGCGCTGTGACGTCACTTTTGCGAGCGCACTTCTGCATGCGGCGAGTATACACCTAGCTTTAGTGCTCCTGTTACAAGCTGTTCGAGTCTGGTGGAGGAGATGGAGCGGAGAGAGTAATAGGTTCTCAGTTATGCTAGTCACAGCCTACAATAAGTCAAAGCCCATTCGGTCCTAGCACACCAAATAGAAGATTTAAACGTTCTAGACAAACACACCTACTTACCTATATTTTGTTAGGCGAATGTGTACTGCAACGAGACTCCTCTAGTAATCACAACGATGGCATGGCTTTTTCTAATTAACAAACTTGCGTCACTTCCTTTGCCTTTTTCTTATTCGCTTGCTTATCTGCCTATTTGCTTTCATTGACTAATGAAGGCAATCAGGTTAGAAGAACATTTTCATGTGCAGCATGCATATGCAACTCGGGGTGATCTATCATATTTCACAAAGAGCAATTACTTAATGGTTTCTTGTGGAATTACACCTTCAGTATGTGCAAAGAGAGTAGATGATGGTCTGATTGGTAAAAAAAGTTTAGAAATTTGGCACATTGATCTAGGACAGCCCCAAGATAAATTTCAGCACGTTTCATGTCAATGGAGCTCATACTGTAGCGCCACCAGCAGGTCAAAGTCCTTTCCCCTCGATGCCTGTGTCTCTGTGGCTGCGCATGCAGAGCTTGTGCGGGCTCCTAATGCATCATGGGTGCTAATGTGCAAAGAGAGCAGCCGACGGTCCGCTTGAGGAGAAAAGCTTATGTTATGGCTTCCTGCTCTCGCAGTAGTTGTGTTACACTTCTGTGCGGAAACGAGGCGCTGGAGTTGTTTACGTTGGCAACACTCTGTGCAAGAGAGCACAGCATGTTGCTGCTTTGGCTGTGTGTGTGTGTGTGTGCGTGTGTGTGCGTGTGTGTGCGTGTGTGTGCGTGTGTGTGCGTGTGTGTGTGCGTGTGTGTGCGTGTGTGTGTGCGTGTGTGTGCGTGTGTGTGCGTGTGTGTGCGTGTGTGTGCGTGTGTGTGTGTGTGTGCGTGTGTGTGTGTGTGTGTGCGTGTGTGTGTGTGTGTGTGTGTGTGTGCGTGCGTGCGTGTGTGTGTGTGCGTGCGTGCGTGTGTGTGTGTGCGTGCGTGCGTGTGTGTGTGTGTGCGTGTGTGTGTGTGCGTGTGTGTGTGTGTGAGGTTATGTATCATGTATCAGATGTTATCTAGCTTTCATTCGCTTGACTTGCATTCCTTTTTTTCCCCTCCTCTCACTTTCCTTTTCTTACAACTTGCAACAGTGTTATGTGTGTGCTTGTTTTTGAGCTGTATGTGCAAGATGCTATCTCTTCAGTCTCCCTGTTCAGCCAACTTACATTTCTTTGTCTCTCTTTCTCGCCCTTTCTCTCTCTCTCTCTCTCTCTCTCTCTCTCTCTCTCTCTCTCTCTCTCTCTCTCTCTCCCTCTCACTCTCATTATCTCTCTCTCTCTCTCTCTCTCTCTCTCTCTCTCTCTCTCTCTCTCTCTCTCTCTCTCTCTCTCTCTCTCTCTCTTTCTGTCTCTTTCCCCCCTCTCCCCTTCTGTCTCTCTCTGTCTGCCCCCCAAATCTGTCTTGGTCTCTCTGTGTCTGACATGCAGAGCTTTCCATCAGATGAGGGCTGGCCATTTGCCAAGTACCTGGGGGCGTGCGGACGGATGGTGGCGGTGAACTACGTCGGCGAGGAGCTGTGGAGCTTCTACAATGCGGCGTGGGAGACGCGCGTGGACCTGGCGCGGCAGCTGATGGACATCGCCGAGCAGCTCACCAACAACGACTTCGACTTCGCCCTCTACCTGCTGGACGTCAGCTTCGACAACTTCGCCGTGGGGCCGCGCGACGGCAAGGTCATCGTGGTGGACGCCGAGAACGTGCTGGTGGCCGACAAGCGCCTCATCAGACAGAGTAAGTTCGTCACGCCCCGCCGCTCTCCCGTATCTTTCACGCCCTTGCTTTCTGTTTTTATTTTTATCCTCGTCCCTCTCGGAGCCCCCGTTCTGTACACTATTTTTACTGTTAATCTTTACAGTCTGTCCTTTTTATTTTCTCTCTCTCTCCACCAGTTGACCCCACTGTTTTTGTTTTTTATCTTTTATTTTCCTCTTAATGCCTCTTATTAAGTCTTCAGTTACTTACTAGAAAAAGCATTTTTGTCGCACAACTACATCTGTTCATAGCTGTCTACA
>CM050203.1:17315000-17355000 GCA_027475355.1 Coilia nasus | reverse complement strand
GGGATTGGAGGGATGTGTGTCTGTGTGTGTGCCTGTCTACGTGTCTTTGTGTCTGCGTCTGTGTTTGTGGGCATTGCCATGTTGTGATACACCAGTAATGTGCCTTTCCATATGGGATAGCTGTATTCAGCTTATGGATGGATGGATAGATGGCTGGATGGATGAATAGATGTCTTGAAAAAATAATACTGCTCCAGAGTTTATAATTAAAAATTTACCTTATTTTTCTCCCATGCTGTGCAGTGTGTACATTCTCTCTTCTCCTGTAACAGTGCTGTTGTATGGTTTTCACATATAGCCTCAGGGCAGAGCACATGCAGTCAAGGGCAGAACTCAAACAGAGTCGAGTGTCAGGATATAAAGCTCACAAGTGGACACTGTAGGGCTAAAAGCTGTTCAGCTCTCCACTTCGTGATTGAAGTGGGGGCTGTCACCAAAGCCAGTAATGGTGTATACATCATCATAAAGAAGCTAATGTGAAGTGCATTAGTATGTGTGTTCCAGTGCTGTAATGCAGCGTTAGCCATAGTTGCAGTAGGGATATAAGGAATCTAGCAGAACTGATAACGTATAGCAAGCTAAGCTATTGTTAGTAGCGCATTGGTTATGGAGATCATTCTCCACAGAGAAGGTTTTACTTAAATGATGCTAGCATCATTTTTACTTACATGATGTGATAAAACCAAACCATCAGTGTCATCCAGTAACAATGAAAGTGAACCACACAAAGTGAAAGCAGTAACTTGTAAGGTAGGAATGTCAACCACACTCCTCCATCCCACACATGAATCCTAGCCATGCGTAAACCTTCGTCACGTCTATGCTCACCCGTGTAGCAACTCGACCTGGTCTTGGGCATCTGTGGCCTAATGGTTAGGGAGGTGGTCCTGGGATCAGAGGGTCACAGGTTCGAATCCCATATCAGTAGGAAGAATGCGGGTGGGGGAGTAAATAACTAGTGCTCTCCTGCACCCTCATCCATGGCTGAAGTGCCCTTGAGCAAGGCATTTAACCCCACATTTCTCCAGGGACTGTATCCTGTACATAAATAACTGTAAGTCACTCTGGATAGGAGCATCAGCGAAGTGTAATGTAATGCAGTATTATGGGGCTGGTTGTGTCAGACAGAGGTGATGCCTGTGTAAAACAAAAGAAACTCATACAGCTGGCCCTGCAGCAGAGATTGTCAAGAGTTCATTGTATGTCTGAAAAGAGTTCAGTTTCGCTCTGGCTGGCCTGTGCCATTATAAATAAACCCCGGTGAGATGCTGGGAAGAGTGCTGTAGAGAGAGGAGAAGAAGTCCCGCTCTCTGTCAAGGAGGAAACACATCCCCCACAAACCTCAGTGGAAATGGCCTCTGGGAATCCTCACTGTGCCGAGTGAAATTGAAACCTGTCTGCCGTCCCTCTAGCTGTTTTTTTGTTTTTCTTTCTCCACCCATCACTCACTCTTGTTTATTCACTCCTCTGACCACAGCGCTCTTCTTCTTCTCCTCCCCCTCCCCCTCTCTCTGTGCCTCTCTTTCTCTCTCACTCTGCCCTCCCTCTCCTCTGACTCTCGCTCTCTCTCTCTCTCTCTCTCTGTCTCTGTCTCTATCTCACCTCCTGCAGATAAACCGGAGAACTACGACGTGATGTACGAGAGCAAGTTTGAGGAGTGCGACAAGGAGGCCTGCCTCTCCTTCTCCAAGGACGCGCTGTGCTCGCGGGTCACCGCCGACCACAACTACTACGCCATCTGCCAGAACCTGTTGTCACGCTACGCCACGTGGCGCGGCAGCACGGGGGGGCTTCTGCACGACCCCCCGCCTCAGGTGGCCGGTCAGCTGGAGGCGCTCCTGGACGAGTGCGCCAACCCCAAAAAACGCTACGGACGCTTCCAGGCAGCCAAGGAGCTGCGCGAGTACCTCACCCAGCTCGCCGGTCCCAATAGGTAATGAACGGCTAACGCTGTGCTTTTTAGCGGTAGCATTAGCGAGCTAGGCTAGGCTAAGCTAAGCTAAGCTAAGCCCTTGTGTGGTTTGGTGGGCTGTGCCCAGACACCGTCCTTCATGAGCTGACCTTCATGACCTCCTGTTTGACATCATTTTCTCTTTCTTCGCATGGCAGCATCATTTTGTTGTAAAAAAAAAAAAAAAAAAAAAAAAAAAAACATTTTTTGAGTACTCATGAATTTTCTGTTGTTGGCATTCATTTGTCGGTGTTACTGGAAACATCTGATGCAAAAACAAAAACCTCTGGAGACATAAACAAGAAACAGGGATGGTACACCCATTCCTTGGTCTCATAGTCACATTCCCTCCAGAGAGGGCACCATCAGCGGACAGGAGATGATGACGTGTTGTTTTGCCCTGGTTTTCTGTCTGCTCCAAGTCGGGCAAGGCAAGGACAAGCTAACCTAGCCATCCACGGCATGGGTGTAAGTTGAGGCATTGAAACACCCTTGCTCCCCCCCCTCTCCCACCCATCTGCATCCAAGCTTACCCCTCCACCCATCCCAGCCCTCAAACACAAAACGCCAGCTGAGTCTGCCTCAAGTCCACAATCACTTTTCATTCTTATCACAGGGCGATTGAGCCTGGGTCGGCCACGTTAGGTACGTGGCCAAAGAGCGCTTTCTGGAGCAGCACAGCCCGGCAGTGCGAGGGCCCCCACCCCCAACTGAACTCACTCAACGAGGCACTGCTGGGGCCCTCCACAGCAGGCGGTGCCATGAGAGGGGAGCAGGGGGAAATGAGTGTGTTTATGACTGGGCATCTGCTCCTACATCTGGAAAAACACGTCTTGGTTTTTGTCACCTGTCATGAAAAATCAAGTTTTTTTTTTTTGTCCTGCTCCCTTGTAATTTGGCAGTCAGCATTGTTTGTTGGTTGTGTTTCTGTCTTTGTGGGGGGAAAAGGCTAAGATGGTTTGAAGAGACTTGTACATAGGAGAAAAAAAAGTAAAAAAGGGACTTGTGGTTTCCACTTGATGCAAATATTTTGCATATACCAAAGAATCAGGATCTTACGGTACAGTACCTCTCTGGTGTGACCTTAGAGGTAATGCTGTCCCCAGTTTTTGTTCCACCCTAGTCAAAACAGCTTTGTTCTGCAGCACTATGCGAATAGGACCTCATTTTTTGAGGGTTGTAAATTATTTTTTTTATTATTTTAAATTGGTCTCAATCTAACACGGCTCCAAACCCACCAATGCTATTAAGTCAGGGAAGTAATAAAGTCCATTAATTGCCTGCTAATGATAATTAATGCTTTCGCCCCCTTCACGCATTTCAACTGCGGTAACTTGACGTGACACTGAAAAGGGAATGAATTTTCATGTATAGAGAGAGAGGTCCAGAAATGGGGTCCTTCAGCCCCTGACTATTTTTGCTGTGTTTTAATTTCACAGCTCCCAAATTGAATTAATCAAACATTCATCAAATGTCGCCCCACACACTCAAGTCCCATTTGAAGTTTGAGCCACTGAGCTTTCAAGCTGCCAGACCTGAATTTCTTAATGATTTAGCACATTAGGTTGGATTTTGCACTTGGTGAACCAATGAATCAATTCAAATTTGTGAGTTTGTGTGTGTGCCTGTTTGTGTGTGTGTGTGTGTGTCTGTGTGAAAGTGTGTGTGTGTCCATGCACACACACACATTTTGCTAATGAGGTAAAAGGAGTTTCACACTTAAAACACTCAGAATCCTAAATGAGCTAGGCATGCTCTTCAGAACATGTTGACAGTGAAGCATGACAGAAGCGTGTAGATGGCCTGATAATCATTCACACTTACACATGTGAAGGCGTCAGAAAAAAACTCAACTGGCTCTCACAAAAATGAGCAAAACTTTTTTTTATTGCTTTTTCTCTCTTTTTACCAACTGCAGGGAGAGCTTGGCGCATCTTGTGGTTTGGAAAAGCAATAAGTGTATTTGGTTTTCTTTCTTTTTTTGTTTGTTTGTTTGTTTGTTTTAAACCCCAATCCTATGATCTTTCCTGAGTTACGATTCGTCTGATGTCAGAGTTCCCAACAGGACGGAGATGAGCCCTCCACTGGAGTGGTGAGCTTGAGGTGGGGGAGGGGGCATTGTACGTGCGTGAACAACTGTCTGCTTTTGTACTGTAATTTTGTTTTGTTGTTTCATTTTGAGTATTTTATCAGCGGTGTCTGATTTTACTGTGCCTTTCATTCAAAAGTTGTCTTTACAACTTTTTAGTGGGTTTAAATATTAAAATAAATGACTATATATATACACACTTACCTCACGTGTGTTGGAGTTTTCTTTTTCTGTCGGACTGCCCCATGGGCTCATTTAGAGGGGTACTCTCACAGGGCATCTTGGAAGGTGTATTGAATTATGAAATGCCAGTGGAGCACTTTCTTTTTCTTCCTGCGTTGTGTTCAATGCGTAAGTGGGGGGATGAAGCCGGGCCCTGAGGGAAAACAGTGCACCCCGTACCTCAGCCTGTGCTCAGCCTGTCGCTTATTGGCTGTAAATTTTCTTTCGACGCGGTCGCTTTCCTCCGGCACTTACTCCCGCTGCCTCGGCCGTGATTCATTCCTCCAGTTTTGGCTCTCACAGTTTTCTTTTCCCCGCTGTCTTTTTTCACCGCAACACGACAGGCGCGCTGACGCTGGGAGGCCTTGGTTAATGTGCGGACACGTTGCCACCCTTGCAAATGTGTCCCTGATCAGTCACTAAAGGAGTCTGACTCATTCCCACCATTAGGGGGGAAAAAAAGCTACGGTATTAGCACAGCAATTGCTTCCTCCACATGAGCCTTTGTTGGTAAATAGTTACCTGTTACATGTTTTTATAAGGCTATTTATATGTACGTATGTGTGTGTGTGTGTGTGTGTGTGTGTGTGTGTGTGTGTGTGTGTGTGTTTGTATGTGTGTGTACACAACAATGTGTGTGCATGCTAATGTATCGATAAGTGTGTCATACCACAAGAGGTGCTCTGTTCTTTCCAGCCTGCTTGCTCGCTCTCACTTGAAAGGCCAAGGCAGAACCGGGAACTACTCAACTAAACCCACGGCTAAATTAAAGGTTTCTACCATAGTGTGTGTGTATATGTTTTTGAGGGGACAGAGAAGCTATTTTTTCCATCTATATAATTGTACGTGTCTCTTTTTTGCTGACACACCCAGTGGTTATGCATTGTATATTGGCACCCAATACAGTCTCGTAAACACACACATATGCAATCACACATGCATACACGCAATCACACGCACACACACTCACGCACGCACAATCACACACAGTCCCCTGCCTTGTACTTTTGCCGGCTTGATTAGTACCTACGGTGCGGGCACAGTTGGAAATGGAGCAGCAACCAAATCTGACTGCCGGGCCCTCCGTGCCCCCTCTCATTTAAATAAACATGAACCCGCCATGGCCCTGACAGCAGACCAGCTAATCACAGCGCACTCTACACTGCGGGGGGAAGCGTGGCCATTTCGTCCTTGACAGACACAACCCCGAGTGTAGAATAATGTTTTTCATATCCCCCACAGGCCCCCCTGGCTTTGAGAGACGAGTTAAGATGGAACCCTGTTTTAAAAAATAAAAAAGGTGAAAAAAAATCGCATCTTTCTCCACAGTGCCTGACTTTCCGTTGTCAGCCACAGCAGAAAATGCTGACATCTCGAGTGGAGCAAAGGGGGTGAGGGGGGAGTTCCAAATTCTTTGACTTCCTGGGTCATGTTGTCATCTCCACTATGCAAATTTTTTTGCTTAATGACTTCTGGGGGATCTGGTAGCTAGTCTCCATTAGCATGCAGCTCAGTGGTAATTGCTCTGTCCCTCACGTTTTTTTTTAACCCTGCTCGTGTTCACATCAGCCGATCCTCCTCAGAAACACACCTTTGAAATCCAACCTGCTCGTGGACTTGTCAGGCAAGGGATGTGAGTATACCGGGTCAATGTACAACCACACGCCTGTCCTTTATCTAATCAAATTAACAGACAGCAGTAGACTTTGCAATTGGAATGGCTCTGCCAAAGCCTACATTTGGCCTTGATATTCTACTGCCAATGTCAAACGGAAGAGCATCATGGAGGTATGTCTATGAGTTTGGAAGAATGAGAGAAATGAAGATGAGACACAATAACACAATATACTACTAGAGACACAATAACACAATATACTACTATCCCTATTTCCCTGTTAACTTGCTGAAGAAAAGTCTATTTCATGGACTGTCAGGCTAGCGGGGAGCAGCGGGCCTGTTTTTAGATGCGCCATAGCTCATATTTTCACTAGGAAGTAAATCTGGCCTCGCCCGAGCGCTTTTCCCTCTAAAATGATAAACAGTGCCGCGGAGCAGGTCGTATCCTGTGGGACTGCTGGGCTTTGCCTGGGTGCTCTGGGGATGTGGGCAGTGTGGTGGAGGCATGTGCGCGGGAGAGGCTGAGGGTCAGGGTGGGAGACCTCCACCGAACTGTGATTGTGCTGGAGGGGAAGATGTTGGTAAGTGGCACTACAGCGTGACTCCTGGGTCGAATGCAGAAAATGGCTGCTTTCGAAAAGGGCTCGCCTCAACTGTAGGGGCCAAGGTCAAAGCATGCTTGCAGAAAACCAACCTTAACCGTTGCCAAGGACGTGGAATTCTGGACTGACCAGAGCGATTAGTTCAGCTATGATTTCTAAGTGTTACTGTACAATAGCGGTCATGCCCTAATCAAACCCTTATCTTCTCTGGTAATAACATGCTGCTGTAATTTAGAGTTCTCACTGCTGTTTGGATAGCACGGGTAGTGCTTATGAAGAGGTTCAAGTATGAGTCAAATGCATATTATTTTCTTTAAATATGCCCTGCTACACGCTACGCCACACTGGTGATATTCCCTTGGTTTTATATTAGCATTGTCTTAACCTCCCTGCTTGGCTGTTTTGTCTGTGCTACACCACCATAATGGAGAGATGACTCTCAGGTCATGATGTCTGGAAAAGCAAAATCTCTTTTCCGCTAATCCTCCTCCCACTTTTTTGCTCCCCGAAAGCCTGACTCCTGACCTGCTCAGCCCTGTTTCTGGTGAGCCCCCCCGCTGCCCACCCCCTGCCAGTACCCAACCCCCCCCATCCACCCCACCCCCCCACACACACACACACGCACATACACACAACACACAACAATGACCCTCCCCTTCCATTTTATCTCCTCACCCCCCCCCTGCACCGCCCCCTGCACAAGTGCAATCCCATTACCCACCCGCACCACAGCTTAAACCCACATTATCATCTGCCCCGAGGTGGGACTTGGGCTGTGTGTGTGTGTGTGTGTGTGTGTGTGTGTGTGTGTGTGTGTGTGTGTGGGGTGTTGGGGTGAGGGACCCCCCTGCCCTAAGGCCCATTTGGCACACACCCTGTGTCATAATTAAAACCATACCCTTAATTCTGCGCATTAATAACATTTGTGTACACACACACACACAATGTGGCAAAATGATTGGAGCACACCACCAGTGGTGTCTGACCATTTGTCTGGAAGAGGGGGGGGGCGGGATTGAGGGTGTGGATGGGTAGGTGGCACGCGTTGATTAGAGCCCAACGCCCCATGGCTATACAAGCCTAAAGGTGATACGACATAACACTTAATTACATCACCAGCAGGTTGCCTGGCCTCTTCTTTTTTTTAATTTTTTTTTTTTCAATTTCCACCACCTCCACACATCCCGCTAAATGAGTCAGCCACCAACAGCCATGTTCATGTAAGTAAGTGTAGGCAGGCAGCGGAGCACGACGCTAACATTCCACTTCCCACAGAACACGTGCACCAGTGACATGTACAACCTGGAGCAGCCAGTGTGGGGTACAAGCGTCTGAGAATGTCTCAAGTGGTGCAAACAGAAAAACCAGACCTCTTCAGCTCTCTCGCAGAGGAGCAGCACAGACCATAATTGGCAGACCACAATAATAAAAAAAAAAGCTCCTCTCTGCCAAGGAGTGTCTGAGACTGGTCCATGTAAGGTGCTCTGTTGGGAATAGGGGTGTGGTGGGGGCATGGGGTGGGGGTAGGGGTGGTGAGGGGGTAGGGTGAGGGGGGGGGGGGGGGGGGGGTTGTGCTCAGAGAGAGAGAGAGAGAGAAAGAGGAGTGCTTTTCAGGAGTAGGAGGGTCCTTTTTTTGTCCCAGTGAGAGTGGACTTTGTGCTGAAGAATCAATAATGTCTTCTTTAGCTCTCAGCATGGAACAGACGTGCTCAGGGGTGGTGGGCAGCCTCAGTAGCATGTGGACAGAGAGTGGAGGTAGGAGGGTGGTGGGGGTTGGGTAGTGGGATGGTGGGGTATAGGGTGGTGGGGCGATCCACACAATGGGAGACCGGGGGGGCTGGAGGTGGAAGGTTGATGGGAGGGTGGGGGGTAGCCTCATGCTGGGAGCGAAAAGTGCTGACGCTGTGCTGCCAGTCGCAGTGTGTAACCCCAGACCTAAACCTCCCTCTTGCCAACAATTCACTCTTCCCATGATCCTCTATATTTTGATACCACACACACACACACACACACACACACACACGTGCACTAAATCCTTGTGAAGCTCCCTGTGGTTTCCTTTTTGCGGCTTCACATTTACACTGGCATGACCTTAACCGGCATACGCATAATGTGTGTGTGTGTGTGTATGAGTGTGTGCCACAAAAGTGCTTTCACATCTGCCTTGCACCCCTTTTTAAACCCCACATTCAATATACAGCCAGACCACCACCACCATCACCACCCACACATCCACCTCTGACCACAATATGGCACCGTGGCCTCAGCAGCAGAAATGTCTGGAGCAGAGGACACACTAGCGACTAGCTGATCGCTAGCTTTTCACTTCAGTAGCCTGAGTGATCAGCACTTTAAAGGTGTACGTCCATCGTGTTTTCATTAATTTTGCGGGATAACTGCGGGATAGCTTTTTCTAATTTACAAACCTACGTCACTTTGTTGCCCTTTTTCTTATTCACTCGTTTTTCCGCCTACTTTCTTTCACTGACTAATAGAGGCAATTGGGTTAGAAGAACATTTTCACATGCAGCATGCATATGCAACTCAGGGTGACCTGTCGTATTTCAGAAGCGCAAGTACTAAACGGTTTCTCGTGGAACTACGATGGAGGCTGATAAAAGCTTTTCTGGAAGTGTAAGACAGAGGGGGCGGAGGAGTCCTTTAGTGCAGCACTGTTGGAGGTGACAGACCCAATGGGAGTTAAACAGAGTCGCAGTTTTGCTACCAAAGCCCTGGGGTCTTCTCTCCCCCTCACGTCTCGTGGCCAACATCCAGCCTGTTTTGTAAGTAAACTGTGTGCCAGTAAGCTGCATGCCAGCATCGTTGGGGGCCCGAAGGCCACCTGTGAAGAAAGAGAGAGAGAGAGAGAGAGGGTGGGGAGGGAGGATTTTTTTTTCAGATGATGATGCGGCATGATAGCCGGTGAGCTCGCGTGGGCAACAACAAGCCCTGTTTACTGTTCCCTCAGGGGGTAGTAACATTCCGGGCAAATTCAGGTCAGCATGTGAGCATTCAGGTTAGCCTCTGTCTGCCTGGGTCTGACAATGTGTTTTTCTTAGCCTCTAGTAACTTGACATGTTCTGTGTCACCGCGTAGTTGTTGGCACAACTTTACTGCAGTCGTCCGTTCAGATAGTTTTTTTTTTTCTTTTTCCTGCAGCCCAACGGCTGCTTTGGTGGTTGAGGGACAGCGGCTGCAGTCGCTTCCGCAGCACTCGTCCACCACTGAGGCCTCACAAAGCGGATGGATGGAATGAGTAGCAGCGCGCGGAAGTCTTTGAATAAGGAATGACCACCCAGCTGCTGCTACCGCTGTTGCTGCAGCCTTGGCGCGTGTCCCCCGGCGTGTGCGCTTTGCACCAATCCGGACATAGATGCGTGGAGACACCAAGGTTTTTTTTTTTTTTTCAAAAGTATACTGCTGCCAAAAAATACGAAACACACATTCCCTCGCCTCATTTTTTTGTTCTGCTTTCTGTTTTCTTTCTTTTTGTCTTTTGTTTTCTGCCTTCTTCTTATTTTCTTTCTTTCTATTCACAAGGCAACGTCTGCCTTGTTCATTCTTGGATTGAATTCACACAGAAAGCATATTTTTTATTTATTTTTTTACTTCAAGAGGTCTTTATGGATACAAATGAGCGCAACTCACCTACAGCAACTCAACGCCACTTAGATCTTTGATCTCTGGTGGCTGATATGGTAGATGGCCTGAAAAAAGGAGGATGCGAGCGGATTAGATGTGGCGAGGTGCTTCAGAGACCACGGCAACAAAAGGATTAGCAGGGCAGGGAGATGTGGGTCACACCCAGCTTGAAAAGGAGCCCAGCTAGGTCCTGCGTTAGGATAGTTTGATGGGGGATGGGGAATATAAGGCTGAGGCTGGGCCTCTCCCTTTCTGTAACTGACTCCAGCGGCAACGGGTCAGGAGAGGCCAGCGCATGCAGGGGTCAAGCTCAGGGGGCCAAACAGGGTCACGGCCCTGCGCTGACACCATCTGTCTGCAGTGCCGTCTCTTGTGTTTGCCCCCAGGGACCGTGAGGAAGCTCGAGTCAAGAGGAAGGAGGAGGGCCTACCTACAGGCAGGTTTAACTTTCACTGTTTTTTTTTCCGTGTGGTCGCATAGCTCAGGTTGGAGATGCTGAAAGGTGAAAGGTGAGATAACCAAGGCAGGAGCTCAGGAGAGCAAAAGCAAAAAAAAAAAAGCACAGAGAAGCCTGAAGCTTGAAAAACACCACCCAACATCTCTCTGCTAAAAGCAACCTGCCTTTCATTAACTCAGCATACACAGAAGTAGGACATGCATTAGGCCTGCATAGCAGACCCTCTTGTGTCTAAGAGTGCTTGCCCTAGCAACAGGCTTTTAGAACCAGCCTGTGAGTGTGTCCACCCCTTTGGGCAGGAACAGTATTGTTGTATCAACTGTACTGGAGCTTACATGTGCAGGCTGCACCGGAGACAGGAAGCACTCAAGCCTCCACTTAGCCTGATGGGATCAACTTTGAACAGAGCCCATCACTTGACCCACATGTCTTTCCGATGCACATCTATTCACTAACCAAGCTGCGGATGCATCAGGGGTGAGGGGATGGACTGGGTTGGACATGGGGACTCTCGTGTTTTTCCAGCAAGCCCTACATGTTTGTGTTTTGGAAGCCGTCTATTTCAGACGCACAGGATCTTAAAGAGACAGGGCAGGATGGTGACTCAGGCTTCGAATCAAGCAGCATCATATAGCACTATTATGTGCCACTATTGTGTGCCTAGCAACAGAGTATGATAATATACAATGTGTCTGTGTTTGTGTGTGTATGTGTGTGTGTGTGTGTGAGAGAGAGAGAGAGAGAGAGAGGCAGATGGAGGGAGAAAGAGAGAGAGAGATAAAAAGGAAAAAAAGAAAAAGCGTGTTTAAACCCTGCCATATTTAAAACAAATGTCACAGACATCTGATCTTTCCCTTCTGCCTGATATGCAGAACTGCCTGGAAGTGTGTGTTGAGAAGATGCAGGCACTGAGCCAGTAGTAATTCCTGAGCTGCTGTGGCCTTCCAGCGAGAGGGTCAGGGCGGGTGGGGAGCGGACGGGGCTAGGGGTGGTGGTGGTGGGGGTGGAGGTGGTGGCGGTAAGTGGAGGCGATGGGGCCATCAGCACTTGCCAAGTGCAGATATGGAACAGCCCCCAGGGCTCGCATAGTGAGCTTTGCATGTGGAAGAGACTGTAAAATTGGCCTGTTTCTCCCCAGGAGTTTGCAATTGTCTTCAGCTGCCGTGACACGAGACCTCAAAAAATAGCTCGCACGCGCACAGCTCCAAAGCTTGTTAGGAGAACTATAAGATTTTAGTGAATAAGATGGGCAGTATACTGTGAATTGTCGGCCAACACTGAAAAAAATCCACGGAATTAAGTATACGTCTATGAAATCTCTTCACAAGTACATAAGGCACAGATAACTGTAATCTCACATCCAACCATACGACCCGCAGTTACACTTTCGTCAAGCCATTGATATCTTCTAACATCAGTTTGCCAAGTCAAACATATCTAAGAGACTACTGATTTCCTTTTGATCTAGCATGTTCCGCCGGGGCCTCCGCACCTCCCGTATCTCCCAGAGATCTGAGAGAGCACCAGGGGAGGTGCTCATCTCGCCGACCGCCTTATCTTCACCCGGCCAGCTCCGACGTTCTCCTCCGCCAGGGTTTCCAAGGTGATGTGGGCTTGGAGGAGCCTGCGGTGTCGATGGCGAGGGCTTGCTGTCCTGGGTCAGATGCCAGTGTGCTTTCTCATGCTGCCTGCGATTCGAAAGTGTGATCGTCACCGTGTGAGCCGACGCAGTCTCTGCAGATGTCTCTGTGGAGAAAATGAAGGATTTTAGGGCACTTTCTGGTCAGATGCAAACTCCCACTGGGGTCTGCGACCCAAACATACACACACATCTGAATGTTTTGGCCATACGGTAGTAACATACAGGCAGCAAAGTGGAAAAAGTTAAGTGTATGTTACATCCAGCTTATTTAAATCTTAAGTTAAATTAAAGTAAAATTGCAAAGACACACTTTAACACAACTTTCACTGACCAAAGTGGTGCACAAAGAACACAAAACACTTTACAAATGACAGCTTTATTCAAATCATAGTAGACCTGCTTGATGTTGAGATGCCTGGATACTGGAAGAGATGTGACATGTGATCTGTGCATCTGGGTTTTCTCCCGACGTAAGTAAAGTAATTGGTTGCCATGGCGCCGCTGTGTTCGGATGCCTTTCTGGTTACTCCGTCTAGACTTGTATCCTTGTATCCTTATAAGTTGATTTTATTTACTATATAGTGCTTATAAGTCAGTCTCAAAGTGCTTTACAGTGGCAACATAACTGGATAATATAATAATACAAACATTTTATATATGTAAAACAGGTAAGGGTGGTCAAATACAACTATGCAGCACATTCCACACATTCTCACAGTGGCAAAAATAGGAGGCCAGGTATTAAACAGTGCTGCAGAGAAGCCGGTGTGGGGGTGAAATGTTGGAGGCCAAATGCGCTTGGACTTGAAAAGAAGATGATCGACTGCTCTCATCCTTGTTATAGCATTGGAAATCAGGAAAAGTGATTTCAAAGCATTGCGGGAAGTAAAAAAGCCTGAGGTGATGGTTAGCTGAGCATTTTTAATTTGTTCTTGAATTTGCGTTCCCTCCTGCTGAAATGTGTGGATTCTAATTGGAATCAGGACAAGTGCAAGCCATTTTCAGTTGAGATTTCACACTTGTTCTGGGTGATGATTTGTGACTTGTTCCTGTGAAGCAAATTATATCAGTTTTGCGCTGTGGACACCCCCGCACACACACACACACACACACGCACCCACACTCACCCACACCCACACACACTAGCACATGCGTGTTTGCAAATACACGCACACGCAAGCACGCACACATACACACACACACACACCGACACACCGACACACACACACACACACACACACACACACACACACACACACACACACACACACACACACACGTGGCTCTCATTACCTCCACCTTGGCTTCCTCTTCTCTCAAGTTCGCCTGCTGCTTCATTCCGTGCCACTGCACTCTGAAGGCGCCGTTTGGATACGAACGGAAGATGCCATGCGACCTTCATCACTAACTGGAGAGGAGTGCGGGATTTCCACCCATGTCAACAAGACAAGATGTGAGAAGTAAAAGTCAACAAGGCGAAATTTGAATTTGTAATTGGTAAGACTTTGCCCTGCCGAGCTTTATTTAAATTTGAATTTCATAACAGCTCTTGCTTGCTGGTTATTTTTAGTTTCTATTCAGGGTGAAATGATAGCTTGGCCCAGGCAGCAGTGAAACCGAGGTTTGGAGGCATATTGTTGGTTCTGCTTGTCAGAAGAAAGTGGATTATGTTGATGTAAGTCTTATTTTTATTTATTTAATTTTTTCCCCCAAGGCTGAATAACTTGCATGCTCTGGATCTGGATATGTGGAGATAATAGTAATAATAAGAAAACAACATGTCAGATTGGCCACCTCCTGTGCTCTCTCTTCCAGAGAGCTTGGTGAGTTTAATGAGGCTGGCTGTGTGGAAAAGACCCCAGCGTACCTGCGCAGGCACAGCGGGGAGTCTGGAGCTGGATGAGGGTAAGGAGTGACGGGATGGAAGGAGGAGAAGAGGAGAAGAGGGGGGGGGGATCATGGTTTTTATTCCGGTAGTATTTTTTGGTTTTTCAGAGATGCATGAAATAAACAACAGACGGTGTAATCCTGCCACTTCACCACACACACAGCATGTGGCATACACCCAAATACAGACTGACAACCTAGCATGCACCCAAACACACACACACACACACACACACACACACACACACACACACACACACACACACACACACACACACACACACAGCATGTGGCATACACCCAAATACAGACTGACAACCTAGCATGCACCCAACACACACACACACACACACACACACACACACACACACACACACACACACACACAGCATGTGGCATACACCCAAATACAGACTGACAACCTAGCATGCACCCAAACACACACACACACACACACACACACACACACACACACACACACACACACACACACACACACACAGCATGTGGCATACACCCAAATACAGACTGACAACCTAGCATGCACCCAAACACACACACACACACACACACACACACACACACACACACACACACACACACACACACACACACACACACACACACACACACACACACACATTCTCACACACAAACAGAGGTGTTAGTAAATGTCTTATAGTAAAATAATTCTTCAGCATGAACACTCTGGGCAGATGTTGTTGAACAGAGTGGCCTAGATTTGGCCTTCATCTGGCCAGCTCCTTTTCCCTACCGAGATGCACCAACAGTTGATGAGGGATATATGATGTAAATGACATTTCCTAGAGCCTTAATTCCTTGCACCACTCCAGTTCATAATTACGGGTTAACAGCCCAGCAGATCAGGTTTTCTGTCCAACCACAACCCTATACACTCATGTAATTAAAATTAATCCCTTTTTACTGCCATTCAAAGGCATTATAGTGGCTGGCAAACAAACCTAGGTCATGATCATACACAATTGTGTATTAGTGGAAAGGGATTAGGTGCTATGCCTTGCTGGTTTAACTAGAACCAGGCCTCAATGAGTCACTGGTGTACGTGTACGTACGTGTGTGTGTGTGTGTGTGTGTGTGTGTGTGTGTGTGCGTGTGTGTGTGTGTACGTGTGTGTGCGTGTGTGTGTGTGTGTGCGTGTGTGTGTGTGTGTGTGTGTGTGTGTGTGTGTGTGTGTGCGTGCGTGTGTGCGTGTGCGTGTGTGTGTGTCTGTGTGTGGTGTGTTTGACAGAGCACAAATAAGTGAGTGTGGCAGTATCTTTGCCTGGGAATTATGACTCATTTGTGTTTCCACTTGACACTGCGATGAAAAGAGCCCAGCCCAGCCCAGTGCCCTGGCTCTTGACTGAAGTGTTTGTGGCATCACTCAGCTGCCCAGATCCCTCCGCTCCCTGGCCCCTAGGTGGCAGGCCTGGAACAGGGCAAGTGTACTGTGGATGGACAGATGGATGGGTGGATGAATGCACTGACGGTTGGATGGATGGATAGATAGATGGATGGATAGATGGAAAGACTGTGGATTGGGTATGGTGATGACCCATCAGTGCCAGTTTAGAGAGGTCACGTGACAGGGCCAAAGGGAGAGGTGGGGATGTGGTGACCAGATGGACTCCATCGCAAGTCATCTCCAGACTTTCTCACTCCAATCAGTGGAGCAGAAGGGAGAAGATGGGCCAGGCCATATAAGAGGCTTAGAGGCATGGTGATGTGGAAGACTTCAGAGAGATGGAGTGACAGAGAGAGAGAGAGAGGGGGAGAGAGAGAGAGGGAGAGAGTGTGGAGAAATAGAGAGATGGTAGAGTGAGAGATAGAGATAAATGACAAATGAAGACTAGCAACCCTGCTCCCCTCTCTCCACCCTCTGCTACCCCCACCATCATCGACCCCCTACCGCCTCGAGGCCTCCGTAATCCGGCAGCATGGGAGATGCGGCTCTGTGACGCCTCAATCTGACAAGATGTATTAAAAAAGAAAAGGGAGGGCAGGCAGGGAGGCAGGAAGGGAGGGAAGAAGGGAAAAAGGGATTGAGATGGAGGATGGAATGAAAGATCTGGCCTCTGTCAAAGAGAGATGGAGGGAAAGGGAGAAGGACCAAAATAGGGTGGTGATGCACAGTGGATGTGACAAAAGAGATTATTTCACAAAGCAAACTGTGGTGCTAGGGGCACTGTAACTCACACAGCAAGCGCGGATCTCTGAAACCCATTATAGCCCAGTTGAACAATAACAGTGTTATCAGTGTTAGCTGTTGAGATTGTTTAGGCCACGCGGTCTCATTAGCAGTCTTACATTTCTGACATGCGTTCCCATGAAAACAATAGGAACATGGTTATTGCTGTTATGAGCTATTTTGGCTAGTGGTGTATTAGTGGCTTTAAAATGTTGACCCCTTTTCACTTTAATTAAGCCACAACTATGTGGTTTACATTACTGACGTTACTGGCTGTCTTTGGTGTACTATATGAAACCATACAGACCAGGTGTATTACAGATACAGTATGTGAATGTTCAGTGTCAGAAACACTAAACACCAGAAGTGGGCAACCCAGCTTCAGGGTCTTTGACATTCGTTAGGTCCAGCCTGTCACAAAACCAGCTGATTCTAATGACCACAATGTTCCAGCCAAGTAGATGAGCTAAGTAGTGAAATCACCTCTGTGAAGTGCTCAGGTAGAACAAAGGCATGGCAAGTCTGAGGTCAAGGTTACTCACCTCTGCTAAACACACTTCAGACACTGTCTGTCCAGCCACAAGCAGTGCCTGTATTTCAGTCCTTCAAAACACAACTCTTCACAGCTAGGTGATCCTCCATCACTGGTTTCTTAGTGGGTTAAACAAAAATCAGGTCATTAGAACAGAGATAAGTGACAGCCACAAAGCTTATGGCCGAGGTGTTCCAGCCTGTTGGCTTCCTGCTGGGACACAGTTGTCTTTTGGCCTTCATTTAATCTCTCCCCCCTCTTTCTATATTTAATATGGAGCCTGTTTAGGATTTACAAACACAGATCAATAAGCCTCTTTCATCTCTCTCTCTCTCTCTCTCTCTCTCTCTCTCTCTCTCTCTCTCTCTCTCTCTCTCTATCTCTATCTCTCTGTCTGTTCTCTTTCACACTCATTCGCTCTCTATCTCTGTCTCTCTCTCTTCCTCTCTCTTTGTCTTTCTTGCTGTCTCTTTTTCTCTTTCAAAATTGGTCAAAGTGCTGACAAATAGCTTCTCCTGTATGGCCGATACCTGGGCCAGTAGAATGGCTATGGGAAAGCGCAAGGGCCCAAGGTGGTCGGCAGTAGCCGTGCACAGAACGTGTGTGTGTGTGTGTGTGTGTGTGTGTGTGTGTGTGTGTGTGTGTGTGTGTGTGTGTGTGTGTGTGTGTGTGTGTGTGTGTGTGTGTGTGTGTGTGTGTGTGTGTGTGTGTGTGTGTGTGTGGAGCACTATGCCAACTGGTTGCTGCTTGCTCAAGGCCACTAATGATTCCTTCTGGGCCTAGACAGGATGTGGGCAAATTGAGATGGATGGGATTTTTTTCCATCCCTGCTTTTCACAGCCAAAAAAGGAAAGCACTTTTTTGATCTCTCTTTCTCTCTTTCTCTCTCTCTCTCTCTCTCTCTCTCTCTCTCTCTCTCTCTCTCTCTCTCTCTCTCTCTCTTTCTCTCTCCTTCTCTCTCTCTCTCTCTCCCTCTCTCTACCCCTCTCTCTGTGGGGGTGTGTGTTTATTTTGAGGAAAGTGTAATAATAATGCTGAACAGATATGTAAGTTCAGAAAGAGGCATGACACGGCATTTTTTGACCAACCAAGAGGGACATGGTGTTTTGGATGCCTTTTTAGAAATCCCATGATATGTTACAGAAACCCTTCCCATTAAATCACTTTTGGACTATCCACCCCCACCCCCACCCCCACCCTCTCTCCCTCTCCCTCCCTCTCTCTCTCTCTCGCTCTCTCTCTCTCTCTCAACTCCCCCCGCTCCTTCTCTTTCTGACTGTATGAAATTGCCTGTAAACACTCAGGAAAAAATCTTCAAAGCTGTAAAATCAGTAGGAGTGCTTACAGTGCAATTATGTCCTTCTCGATGGCTTGAAATTGGGGGACGAGAGACTCCGGATCAGAACATAATGGCGAAGTCAATACAACAATTTGAACAATTTGCAGATGGTTTACTCTGCTTGCTTTCGCTTTTTTGTTGTGGAGTAGCAAGAACTCTCCTCTAAACCAAAACAGGACAAAAAGATTACAGCTACCAAATAATGAACCACACCAGTTCACAAAATAAAGCGAGAAAGAAGAAAAAAGGAAATGGTCAGATGGCGAGTAAACAAACAAACGAGATTTCGTGCAAATATGTAGTTGTCTGTTAATGGGTGCTACACCGCCATTCTTAGCTTGCATAAAGATGAAGTGTCACTCTCACACACAGCCGAGAGAGATGAGCATGTTTACTCCTAATATATCTCCTCTGTTCCTTCCAGCAACATTTTACATTAATAACTAAAGATGGAGGAGAAAAGTACTTGCGAGAAATTCTCAAATTAAGTTTGTGAATATTTGATTTCATTCTCTGGGTCTATGTGGGGCAATTCAATTTATTACGATTAGGCATGAGCCTTAACTGTTGCATTTCATCTCTTTCATTACAGAGGACCAAATTACACTTGTTGGATCAATTTTCGTTCTCTCTGTGCCTATCTATGTCTTTCAGTTCTGACTATGAAGAGAGAGAGAGAGAGAGACAGAGAGAGAGAGAGGGAAAGAGGGAGAGAGAGAAAACTGACAAACTCAGAACTCTGGATGATGAAAAAAGGCTTTTGCCAGGTAAAAGCTAAGAACGTGTGGCAGAGTGTACAAGAAAGAATACGTTAACAAAGAAGCGAATTAACATAAGAGGGAGAAGTGGTGTGGAGACAGTGAGATGCTGGCACACGTTGATTGCTTTGTAGCGGTGGTGAAGTGATGTAGTCTGACGTCAATACTGACCTGGTTGCTTTTAGAAACTTTGCTCGCTAATTCGTTCGTTGCCGCGGTTATTTTCACCCGTTGTTGTATTGGTTTATCATTTCACTTGCCCGCTTCTCAACCCCCTCATCTTCCCTTTCAATGTTTCCTCTGCTCATTACAGTTCTGACAAGGTTAAGAAATGCCAGGCACCCTACATAATTATGGAAAAGTGCTTCCATACTGCCTCTTAAGCCAAGTTTAGAAAATAACTTGGAATTTCAGGGCCAATACCCAGGCCTTCCTCTGGCATTTCACAGCACAATACAGTATGTGACAGCTCTTCTCACTCACTGCTGAACAGGCAGCACTTAACATGGACCAGCAACAAAGACATTTCAGTTGGGGTATAGACAACAAGAACATGAGGAATTAATGTGGATGGATTTAGCATCTCGTAGTTGCTTAGCTGCCATTTTAGAAGACATCGATCATTGATGACATCACTTTTGGCCCATATGACATGCTCGATGAAGCTGTTAAGGCTGTCAGTGTGGTTGCTGTATGAATATGTCAGGCAGTCATCATGCCTCCTTAAAGTTTGACAACACTGCGAGAGTCACAGCGTTGTGGGCTAGTTCTGCTGTGGCCTGCTGCCATGTGCCAAAATGAAGAATGTCATTTTTCTTCCTTCAGCTCTTAAAAGTTAATTGTGCATGAAACCTCCTTCAAATTTCATTTGCACACTCATCAGACGTCGCTGTATATAGACTGAGAGTTAGAGTTCATTACATGGATATCAAATGTTAGTTTATGTACAGTTGTGGGCAGGCTTTTTGGCAATCTAACATTTGGCCACAGTATTTTCATCCTCGTCTGTGCTTATGCATATATTGTCTCACATGTGCATACCTATTGTGTTTCACATGTACCTCTAATTGTAAACTCAGGTTGATGAATAGCATATAGACTTGTAGAGATAAATCGCACAACAGAGTAGAAAACAGCATGTGAACATTGCCCATTTTACTATGCCGCTGGGCTGTGTTCCTTTAATGAACACAGCTCAAGGGACTTTATTAAGTTACAAAGAAAGTTTCTGCAAACTTGCTCTGTCTTCAGAAAGTGTTTATCTCAACAAATATTTCACAGCATATGTCTTGATTTATCATCGTGTATGGGTGGGTCGGATCATTCCTTATCTGCAACATTAGCAGCAACAGTGTGCAACAACAGCAAAAACAACCTGAAGCATTATATGATATGTAATATGGCCTGTTTATTTCCCTCCCTGTGTGAATGGAAGGAGCCCACGCAGGCTCACTTTCTGGTGCAGGATATGTAAATTATCTTACAGATTTCTACAGAATATGGCAGAGTCCCGAATCCTTTTCATTTCTTTATCTACATTTTTTTTCTATCCTTGATAAGGTGTGATAGGCAATTGTGATAAAGCAGTCATTACCAAAGTGCACACACTAGCACTACAGGATTTATTTAATTAGCTTGGACGTCAACTGTGACAGTGTCCCGTGTACACAGATTTGGCAGATTTGGCAAAATTCGCATAGTGATGAGAATTATTTTCTACTAATTGTCAAACTCACTGAAAAATATCACTTTTAATTAAAGGATAAAACGGCACACAGCCATAAAAGTTATGTTGGTGAAGTTCCTCTGATTGGAACAAAATTAACATTCTCTTTTTCATGAGTACCCTCACACACAAGTACTTCATTTGTTTCCAAAACACATCACTTATCTCAATGCAAATCCTCCCCAAGCCCCTCTGCTTTATCTCTCCCCAACACCACTCCGAAGCCTAAGCCCATTTGTTTGATGTTCCATTCATTTACTTGGGAAAGGGTGCCTCTGCAACTCTTAAAACATCCGCTAAGATCCCACTCCTCCCTGTGGAAGCCTCGCCACCAAATCTCAGAGGCCTCTTGACGTTTGCCATCAAAGCCGGACGTGATTCATGGAGAGAGGCGTATGCGAACATCATGGTCTCAGCAGAGTAATTGCCACCACCATATCATCTTTTTGCACCTTACTAGTATCTCACAGAACGTGAATAAACCATGGACGGAAGATGAAGGAGATGAACCACGTTCTTGTTCCTGTTTTTTCGTACCACCACTCTGCCAGGAAAAGGAGAGCTAGCTTCCAAATTGTGAACCGTTATCAGGAACAGGATACCCTGGTTTCCCTTTTTGTGAGAAAATGCTTAGCTTGTTTTGTGTGCTGTGAATGTTGTTACAGTGCTGTGTGAACCGATGCTGTTTGCTAATCGCTAGTTTTTGTTTTAATGTTGAGGCGAAAAGGGAACAGGATTGTGCATTTCATATCAGAATACACAGACACATAACCACAGTGGCTTTATAAATAATTTACAGAATAATGCTCATCGCAGGGTTTATTACTGATTAATTTCACCATCTGTCTGTCTCTGGGGCCTGAAACAAAGAATACAGAATTAATTATTCAGACAGGTGACATGAATTATGAGACTAGCGTTTCTGGAAGCTGGGAGCACCTCACACATATAAGAACATGAATAGAGACCCACATGCACATGTGCATGTAGAGATTAGACACACACACACACACACACACACACACACACACACACACACACACACACACACACACACACACACACACACACACACACACACACACACACACACACACACAAGAGAGAGAGATCCTGTGAGAAGGGATTTGTTTATTTGAGGCTATTAGTCATGGCTCAGGTTTTTTTCCATTTCTCATGAAAATAATTACTGCACACTGAACCACACTTTTCCCTCCTCCTCCATGTTTATCGTGTTTGGCAGAGTATCTCATCACCTCTCCATCTCAGCTTTTCCCATGTTGCCAGGATGCCATTTTACTTTATCCTATATTACGGTATACATCCTTTGAGTCTACATTTTTGCTCTGTTTAATATCACTTAAATTAATTATTATTTACAGATTGTTTTTCCTGAATCCTGTAAGCCTTTTATTAATGTTGCTATTCAATCCACCACTTTTTTATGCTCAAAAATATTACCTGTCTGTAGCCTTTCCACCAGACCAGAATCTCTGGTTAGATTGCCAAATTAGATGAAGAACAATGGCAGAAGCAATGAAGACCAATGCAGACTGCATAGTACTAACAGAGTCCCAAGGAAGCAGCTTGGAGCTGCTGGCTAAGAGGGCTCACCATTAAAAGGTCTGGACCTGCAACTGATCGGTAGCTATCAAAGGTCTACCAAGCTGTTGACCCTAGTTTTACTAGTAGTATGTTATTATCGTATGGTAGTACATCTGTGGTGTGTGTATTATGAGGCTAATATATGTGATGATAATGCTGATGATGATTATGATCGTAATGATGATGATGATTATGATCATGAAGATGATGATGATATTTTAATTACAGTGGCCGAGTGAGTAACTCTGGAGAGTAAAGACTGTAATGAGGAGCTTCTGCTTCAAGCTGCTACTAACCAAACATGACAGAAATGCCAGTGAAGCAGAAAACCAAAGCCTTTTTACTAGAGCCAGTGAGTCCCAGAGTTCAAACCTGAGGATTTATTAAAGTGGTCAGGTGAAAGTCTAGACAGAAGAGAAGCCAGCCCATGAACAATTGCTGAGATAATGCCACTGGAGAAGTCCTCAGCAAAATTGTTTGTCTCCCACGGCGCACTCTTAGTAATTACCACAATGCTGGAACCCCTACAAAGAGCTTTTCAAGTGTTTATGGCATGTTGAGACCACATCTTTCAGGTTCCATACATATTGGAAATAAACATTGGCAAGGCGGTAAGTAAGAAAAAAAAGAAATATTTTTGTCTGTTCATTGCGTCATTGGGTCATTGCGTTATTGTGTTCTTCCGCTCCGGCACCACTGGACTGCAAGAAATGTTGTCTTGTGTTTTTCTTGCCAAACTGTGAAGCACTTTGAGCTGCATCTTGTATGAATTGTGCTACACAAATTATTATTTATTATTGTTTAATAATAATTGTGCTTATATTATTATTATTATTATTATGATTATTATTATTATTATTATTATTATTATTATTATTATTATTATTATTATTATTACGATAGGTACGATACATATTGGAAATAAACATTGGCAAGGCGGTATGTAAGACACACATTCAAATTTTTTTGTTCTGTTTTTCAGCACCCTAGCCTGACAAGCCAGCTCACGTCAAATTGTGAGATCTGGCAACTACGGATAGGCTGTGTTTTTTAACTGCCTCTGCCCGCAATGAGATAGCACTACGACCAATCACAGCAACTAACTTGTTTACCATAGGTGCAGCTGTGGCCTAGTGGTTAGGGAGTTGGTCTTGCAATCGGAAGGTTGTCGGTTTGAATCCCGCCCTACCCATGGTTGAGGGACCCTTGAGCAAGACATCTAACCCCACCTTGCTCCAGGGACTGCAACTGAAACCCTGTAAATATCTGTAAGTCGCTCTGGATAAGAGCGTCAGCTAAGTGTAATGTAATGTAACCATAGCACTACACCAGTGTACCGTCACAGCTCTGTCATCACGTGAGGCCTGCCCAGTGACTCTCTACAAGGACAGGTCTGTCCAGTTATGGGAGAAAAGCAGCTGAGCTTCAAGGGGTCATAGATAGACTGTACCCAGAATAGGAAATTTAATTGCTACCACTAGGGTACATGTACATTTCCAGGCTAGCTGCACCTCCTTAGCTAAAGAAAATCTTTAACTGACATATTATAGGTCTATCACAAAATGTGATGATAATCAGTGTTATCTTAAATTAAAAATGCTCCGGTCATTTGCTCTGGCACACCAAAGTTGTAGCCCTGAAACAAACACAATAGGAGTGTACCATCTTGTGGTATACATTGAACTTTTTTAATTTTGCAAGTGTTTACAAAGGATCTATGGTTCCAAAGATACATGGTTTGAGGAACCAAAGTCACCAACCTTTTAGTTTATTATAAAAATGGTGAAAGATTTTGGACCTTTGGACCTCCAGACCTTCATCTGCATTACTATGAGACAGATAGTCTATCCATATGTCTATGTCTAAAACGAATATTTATTTGATACCGAATACCGCTCTACAACCATAATATTGTTTCATCATACGCTAGATTGGTTTTTCCTGGGTTACTGCCCAGAAACACTCAATAGTCAATACAGGAGCCTCCATTCCGAAACAGCCGTTGTAACAACATAGCCCCAACTAATTGGCTCATATGGGAGTTTATGGCAGGCTAACATAAATCAGAAGGACCCCGAGCATTGCGGCAAACCACGGCACCTATGATGACGATCCCAGGAAGTCAACCTTATTCCCTAAACTCACTGGCAAGTTGGAAAAATACAAGCAACAGTGAAATCCGACATTGCAGCTGAGCCCACTCTCAGAGGAATGTTGTGAAGCATGTAAAGCTGGCTAGACTGCTCGGTTTTACTGCAGCTAAAATCAACAGATTTGATTGGTCAACCACAGGCTCCTGATTAAAAAACGAAATTATACACTTTACCCTGTGAAAACTCATAAATGCCTCTCCAGGTGAGAATTAAGATGGCTACAGAGTCTCTATGCTGGCGGGAGCTCTCAACCTATTTCATGACAAGAAGGGCTGCCAGGGTGTTTGTGTTATGCTAAGGCTGTTGCAGGCCGTTTAAGTTCTCACACTTAACACACTTGTGCTATTTCTTTACTTACATTTTATGACAGTTATGGCAATTCACTCTGCTGTGAAAATTGACTGAAAATCAACAACCCAAATCATGCTACCTCTTATCCAATGCACCACCCATGCTTTTTTCTTCTGTCTGTATAGTTTCGATTTTTTCACATCACAGTACACATTGATGCATCCTCTATGTTCTTTACCACATATATCAATACATTTATACTTTAGGTTTACAGTTAGTACAGTTAGGTTTAGTCATTTTCACTCTTGAAGCGACTAGGTGTGACTGGAATTCTGCGCTCCGATCTGTCTGATGTCTCTGATTAGAGCTGGGTTAGCTCATGTCAAGCTCCTGAATCCTCACCTGATCCTCCTCCAACCGCCCGTCACCGCCTGCTGAACCTTACAGTCGTCTGAGCCGCCCCTGTAAACCTTACAGTCGTCTGAGCCGTCCCTGTAAACCTTACAGTCGTCTGAGCTGCCACTCTGCCCTCCTGAGCCTCCAGCAGTGACCCAGCCAGCTCCATCGCTCATGCTCAACATCATCTGGGGAATTCCACAAAGCTCTACAGTTGTGTCCCCAAGTGTGCGTATGTGTGTGTGTGTGTGTGACAGCAATTTTAAATTTGTGCTTGTGTATCTATGTCTGTGTGCACCTACATGTGTGTGTGTGTATGTGTGTGTGTGTGTGACAGCATTTTAAATGTGTGTTTGTGTATCTATGTCTGTGTGCACCTACATGTGTGTGTGCACCTACGTGTGTACACACACACACACACACACACTTACACACACACACACACACACACACACACACACACACACACACACACACACACACACACACACACACACACACACACAACCTCCCATCCTCGTCCTCACATCCCTGGCTCTTTATGGGGGATGACAGGGCTGAGAGCAGGAAGCTTCTGCCATTCTCTTTGTAGCGCCACGCTCTCCCCACACTGCGCCCGCCACCACACATCTGCTCTGAAATGCTAATGCCAGCCCCATTAGAAACGTCAACTTGCCACAGATCTACACTCTTATTTATGATAATATATACACATGGAGATATCACAGAGACAAGTGGTGAAAAAGAGAGAGAGAGAGAGAAATGCTTAAACAGGAAAATGGTGTGGGTGGGGTGGGGTGGGGGGGGGGGGTGGTGGAGGGGAGAGCAGGGGGGCTCAGGGGGAAGGAAAATTGAGAAAATGTCAGTGCATTTTGAAGGATGAAAAAAAAAATGGAACAAAACTGTGCATTGAGATGGATTATCGGGACAACTCACAGTTTAGCAATGCATCTCCAAGCCGAGGGAGAAAAAAAACAGTTTGAAGGCAATTACGTCCATCTATTTAAGCTCGCATGCAAACAAAAGCGATTTACATTCCTCAATCCACTTGCATGCCGAAGACAATGCAGTCCTTTGGCAAGGTAAAGGGGGCTTACTGCTACCACTAAACGTATTAACTTCATTATAACCAACCGGTTGCGCATACATAGAAGCATACATATATATACCTTCCACCGAGACTTAAAATATCAAGCCAGGTTTAAGTCCACAAGGTCAGACAACGAGATGGACCCATAACTACTCAGCTGTTTAATCTAATGAAACCTCGGCATAGAAGTGGTGCTTAAAACAAGGTCTGAAAATGAGGGTCTCCCCTACTAATCTGATCCGGCTGGGTACAGACAATCCTTTCCGCCCCCCCCCCCCCTTCTTCTTCTCCACAGAGAGCAGCAGTAATGAAACACCCTAATCAAATCTGATCCTGAAAGGGAGGTGCTGCCTCCCCTGACCTGCCTCTGAAGGGGGGGGGTGAAGGGGAGAGAGAGGAATAGGTGGGAGGAAGGAGAGGAAGAAAGAGAAAGGAGGAGAGGAGGAGAGGAACAGAAATAGAGAAAGAGAAGACTGTGCACATATGCACCGTTTTGTTTGTATGTCTAAATGTCATAGATACATGTGTGTTCATCATACTGTACTGTTTGTATGTTATGCTTTGGCAGTGCAATGAACTATTTGTTGTGCCAATGAAAGAAAGAAAGAGAGAGAGAGAGAGAGAGAGAGAGAGAGAGAGAGAGAGAGAGAGAGAGAGAGAGAGAGAACCGTCAAACCTGAAACTCTGGATGATGATGAGATGGAAGAGGCTTTTTGATCTGTGCTAGTGAATCCTGAACAGGTTCCATATTTAATATAGAAAGAGGGGGAGAGATAAAAGCGGACAGCCAACAGGCTGGAACAGCTCAGCCATACGCTCTGTGGCTGTCACTTATCTCTGTCCAATGACCTGATTTTTGTTACACCCACTGCTAAGGAACCAGTGATGGAGGATTACCTGAATTTGGAAAGTCTACAAGATTGGGCCCCAACCAGAGATGGGTGTAACGCGTTACTAAGTAACGCGTTACTGTACTCACATTACATTTGTCGGTAATGTAGTAGTGTAACGCGTTACTGTTATAAGTTCATTAATCACACTACAGTTACTAATAGTGCATATGCTGATTACTGAACTTCCCCAGTGAACAGTCTGATCACATATATCTGAGACGGATTCCCGCCCCCCCCCCCCCCAAAATCCTCAGGTGCACGCTTGCAGAAAAGACATGTCCACATGCAACTGTCCTTGATTGTTAAATTCGGGGAAATGGCTAAGCCGTTCGGGGTGTGGCCATAAGCTCATTGTTTTTAATATGTTGGGAGACGTTGCCGAAGTTAAAGTGCAATGGTTTAGGTAAGAGGAGAAGGGAGAAGCAGTGAGGATTTTGTGTTGTGTTTTGCATCGTGATGTGGGACCGGTTGCGCAGCAGAGTCAGAAACCTGCACCATATAGCACTGTCGCTGAGAAGGAGAATTGATTTTGATGAGAATGAGGAATATTCAACTTTGACACTAAAGTAACAGAGTATTTGAAGTCGGAGTCAGACATTGAAGCTCTTAACCGTTTCCCTCATATAAAAAGTATATGAAAATTAACACAGCTACCCCATCTAGCGCGCCAGTCAAGAGGCTATTCAGACTAGACGGTCTCGTGCTGAAGCCTAATAGAAATCGGTTGTCCGATGCAAGATTTGAAAGACTTCAGTATGATCATCGTTTTAGTGGGGAGCACCCCCAATGACTTAAGAAAGTGCCTTTGCCCTAGACCATACCATGCCAATGAAATGTGTTTACCCTGACATCATCTAATGTGGTTAAATGTGCAGAGTTATTTTATTTAGTAGCACGTTTTATTTAAATGGTCTAGTTTGTTAAGGGATTTATGTTGTAGTCTATATGCCAGTGTCTGCATGCTATTTCATTCATTCTATTTTTAGTTAGCGCTGTTATGAAGTTAGCCTGTTTTAGACTTTCAGCTTGTTTATTTAAGACATAAGCCTGCCAGCAGTGCAATACTGATAGGACCCTGTGCAGTGGTGTATAGATTTTCACCAAATGGCATAAAAGAAGGACTTGCCTTACATCTTGCTCATTGCAAGGAATTTATGTTTTGCTCAAGGCCGTTGATGAGTAACGCAAAAGTAATGTAACGAGTTACTTTCCATAAGGAGTAAAGAAGTAAAGTAATGCATTACATTTTTTAACAGTAGCGAGTAATGTGTAATGGATTACTTTTTTTGAGTAACGACCCCAACACTGGCCCCAACACACTGCTGGTGAAGAGCTTCAATGGGGCAGATTATGTTTAGGCTGTGTTTAATAAAGGTAGGTAACCCTCAAAGACTAATGGCTTTTCCAAAATTAGTTCCTCAACACTGCCACTCAGTTACAAAGTGCATCTCATTAAAATGACCCTCAGAGCTAAATTCAGCTCCCTTCATGAAGGAGAGAAGTGTAAACAGAGCAGACGGTACATACAGCAGCCAGCTTTCTAATGAACTCTAAAAAAAAATAAACAAAATCTTTTTCTGCAGCAAAACAGTGTGCAGACCACCCTTTGTGAAATACCTGCTGCACTTCTCTAACACCTGTGATTATATATTTTTGAATGTGCACACCTCTTTTCTTATTTTATACAGACAGACAGCCACCAGACAAGCAGACAGAATATAAATATGTTTATACATGATTTATTGATGATAAATAATGTAAAAATAAAGGTTAACAAATGATGAACAAAGTGTTAATTAAGAGTTAACACATACATTTATACATGATTTATAGGGAAGAGTTATTCTAAAGTGTTTCCGAACCTTCCTTCAGTAGGCAAGAAAAGGTAGTCATGTAAGCTGACTGTTGGATTTGAATCAGATAGTTACATGGAGCTTATATTTGTAAGAATGTGTATATTTATATTTGTATTTATACGAAGCTTATATGTCTAAGAATTTTCTTCTATGACAAACAGCAATTTGTAGAGCACAACTTTAACATGTCGGCTTTGGTGTTCACCTACGCGTTGAAGGGTTTTGGAATCCACTTCCACTTTGGTTAATTGCTTTCGGATGGCACTTAATGTGATGGACCCTTCACGTAAACATGCAAACCAAGTGGATGTCATTAGGGGAAAAGTACACAAGTCTATTTTGGAAAGGGCAAGTGTCTGAGGTAAACAATGATCACTTTTCACAGTCCCGCTATATTGCAGATTTTTTTCCATTAATATATGCATGCTGTGTCACTATGCTTGCTAAAGAAAAGTTCATGAGAATGATGTTATAATTATGATAACTACACTATAACATATAAATATGAATTAAAATTAAGCAATAACTTAGTAATATATACAGTAAATGTACAGTATCAAAAAAGAACATAACTACCATTATAGACGGGGATGACTGTATTTAGCACGGGTTTGTAATCCTGGCTTCAGGGACAAAAATTCCTGCCATGTATTAGTTCTACCTGAGCACTTCACACAGGTGATGCCTCTAATGAGCTCATCTATATACCTGGCTAAACAGATGTGGTAATTAGAATTAGATGGTTTAGTGAATGTGTGAAGGAGGCTTACCTCTAAAGCGTGGTTTTCCACCTCGTCCAGTCTTTAACCCTTAGATGCATAAGAGGGGTCAAAATGGACCCCAGTGGTCGTTTTTTCGCAATATCTTTGTCATTTTAATGTTTTATCATTTAATCCTCCATGTATTCCTCAAATAGGTTGTCTTTCACATGAGACTATTTGGATTTGTATGTAATTTTTATTTTCTTTGAGTTGTTTCATTTTTTGTATCAGTACCACACTTTTCCATACACGGGGTCCAAAATGACCCCAAGCATTTTCTATGGAAATTCAATGGGCAATCCCAGGAACCTTTGATTTTTGTCAACTGTGACTGTCAGGTATACATTTATTGTCGAGCCACACATCCAATGTCAACAGTCTCACAACACTGAACAACACTAACAACTACTTTGTTACACTAGCTAACTAAGCTAACTACGCTAACACTAGGTAGCCAAGCTAGCATACATCACTGTAAGCCTATTTGTTGTGTAGAGAAAGAGTAGACTCTATACAGACTAATAGAGACAGACTAGAGTAGACTCTATACTCTAGAGTAGACTCTAAACAGACTTATACAGACTATTTGTAACATCCTGTAATAAAATGAAAGCATGAATAGGTTTGCAAATGTGAGTTCAAATGAAAGATCATAAGAAATTAATACATGAAATATGAAATTATTCTCTGGTGTAATGTGCTTCAGCGTGTATAAAATAATTATTGTTCATAGTAAGAAGAGAGGTAAAATGAAAGCATGAATTGCAAGTTGTGTTCAAATGAAAGATAAAAAATTAACATGTAAAATATGAAATCATTCTTTGGTGAAATGTGCTTGAGCATGTATAAAGTTAAAATGAAAGCATGAATAGGCTTGAAAATGTGAGTTCAAATGAAAAATCATAAGAAATTAATAAATAAAATATGAAACTATTCTCTGGTGTAATGTGCTTCAGCGTATATAAAATAATTACTGTTCATAGTGAGAAAAGAGGTAAAATGAAAGCATGAATTGCAAGTTGTGTTCAAAATGAAAGATAAAAAATTTACATGTAAAATATGAAATCATTCTTTGGTAAAATGTGCTTGAGCATGTATAAAACAGCTGTTCACAATGAGAAGGCATGGCTGACAATGGCATGGCTGTTCACAATGAGAAGTGTTGAAATTAAAGCATGAATAGGCTTGCAAGTTTGTGTTCATTAATATGTAAAATTAATACGTACATTAATACGTAAAATATGAAATCATTCTCTGATGTAATGTCATTTAGCCTGTATAATACTATGGCTGTTCACAGTAAGAAGTGTAAGTAAGAATACAGTATTACACTATAAACTAGTGATGTTATGTCATTGCTGTCTCTCATCACAGGAGAATATGTTATCATCTTAATGCTCCTATAAAGAGGAGCCCATACACACTCACTTACACTACTCATTTGTACACGCGCACACATACAAACACACAAACATGGGCAAATTCACACATAAATACACACAGGCACACACACAAAGTGATGAAAGAACAACATTTTGTTGATCAAAATGTAGTAAAAATCCCCAATTAAGCAAAATGAAAGCAATTTCCATTCTAAAATGCATTAATTATAATTGGGGTCATTTTTGACCCCACTCATGGAAGAGTGTAGGTATTGATAGGTCATGCATCTAAGGGTTAAAGGTGTCATTCCATAGTTTTTTCATTAATTTTGCGGTGGTCTCTATTAACGAATGCCCTGTGAGCTGGTTTTGGTAAAAACAAATGCTTTAGTGCTCCTGTTACAGGCAGTTCTAGTTTGGTGGAGGAGATGGAGTGGGGAGAATGACAGGTTCTCGGCTATCCTAGTCACAGGCTGCAATCATTTAAACCCCATTCCATCATAGCATACCAAAAAAAGATTTAAACGTTCTAAACAAACACATATACTTACCTACATTTTGTGTGTCACAAGTGAATGTGTGCTGCAAGGAGACTCCTCTGGTAATCACAGCTGTGGTATGGCTTTTTCTCATTAACAAACTTACATCACTTTGTTTGCCTTTTTCTTATTCGTTCGTTTTTCTCCCTTTTTCTTTCATTGACTAAGGAATGCAATCGGGGTAGAAGAACATTTCCATGTGCAGCATGCCTATGCAACTCGGAGTGACCTATCGTATTTCAAAAAGAACAAGTACTAAAACGGCTTCTCGCGGAATGAGACCTTTAATATACCCTACAGCAGGTGCAGAGCAGTGATGACATCACCAGCGTCAGACCTGGTCCTTATTTGAGGCCCTGCTTGGCAGATGAAGTTGCTGTGAAAGAGTGCTGTCAGACAGAGCATTTGTACCTTTCGCAGAATATAAATCTTTCACAGCTCAACCACAATGACGGATGCATCTTTTACCCGCTCGACACTGCAAATGTGGGGCAAGGTATGTATGAGATATTTATTCCCCCTCTTTTTTTTCAGCCTTCAGTCTATTTTTACCCACCACCCTCTGGTATGAGACATTCCCTTGTTACTTGACTGTGAAAAGACAGGAAATTGTGGTACAGTGCTAAAAGTTTAAAGCAGAAGGTTACCATGACTGCAGAAGTGAAGTAATTAGATTAAATGTTTTTGTTTGTCACAAAAATGCCATCGGTTTGACACCATTTGCTCATTTCCCCTTGACACCTTCCCCTTTCACACAGAGAAAAGCACCATGTGAAAATGTCAGACAAGCTCTTGGTGAATAAATAACATGTTGCCTCTGAAATAACAATAGCTAGGTACAACCCATATTATTCCCATCACAGTCTAATGATTTCCACTGACAAAAGTTTCAATGAGTGCAACCGAGGATGTATTCTTTTAAAAGTGCCTGACTGAAGTTGTGTAGTTTTGTCCACATTCTGCCCACCAACAAAATCCCTAAAACTGTTGGAATACATCTGTTCACTTCCAGGTTATGATCTGTGGATGTTTGGTTTTTGGGTCAGTCAGAAAAGGCTCTCCATGTCTAAATTGTGGGCTATGGTGATACAACAGTAAGAGTGTTCACTTAGGACACGGTCGACCTGGGTTTGATCACAAGATTTGTAAGGTTTTTTAAGAAAAATTACTAATAATTACATTATCTACTGAAAAACTATAATGGCCTAATAACACGTACTACTACTACTACTACCAATAATAATAATAATAATAATAATAATAATAATAATAATAATAATAATAATAATAATAATAATAATAATGATGATGATGATGATGATGATAATAATAATAATAATAACAACAATGGCCTGTTTTGTTATAGTCAGCTCAATGGCTCAACTGTCAGGCTGGTACACGAATAGTCTCTGAATGTTCGAGATAGGGAGTCCCTCCAACTTGAATAAAATCACCCTAAGACTTTCGATTAGAGCCCTCAGTCTGAGCATTGCGTCCTGGACAAAATGGCAGAGTTTTGTAATTGTAACATTAGCTATCCATTTCGACTCAGCCAGGCAGACATTGTTAGTGTTGAGATGTACGTAAGTAAGGAGTGAAAAAGAGAGATAGAAATAAAGTAGCTCTCTCTCTCTCTTTGTGCTAGTACAAAGTGTGTAGTACATGATTTGACTCTTTGTGCTCAGCTAATTTTGTGAGGATTGACACCCTACCAGAAACAAGGGTATAATCTTCCTCATCCAAATGCAAAATTAACTGAACATCTGTTGAATATTTTGTCACATGCAATACATACAAAATACAAAGGCCTCATTAGAATCCCTTAAACACTGATGCTGCTGTTAATTTACATGTAGAATAAGTGTAAATGGAATGAGCTTAGCCTTCATAGCACAGGACCCCTTTGCCCCCCCCCAAGCCCCCCCCCCAAAAAAAATACAGCACCCGATTGGATTGCGATTGGATGTCAGATGGATATGAGACAGCGGCTGCCCCCTCTGTTTAGTGTTTCTGGCGTGTTGGTGTCCCAGTGTGTATTGCAGGCACGGAATGGCAGCTGTGTCGGGGCTGTCTGTTGGCATGCCAAATTCCCAAGCCTGGCACCACCCCCCTCTCCCCATCTCTCTCCCTCCGTCTGTCCCGGAGTCCCATGCCCCTGTGCCTGTGCCTGCGCCTGTGCAGGAGCATTTGTCTGCTTCTGGGCAGCTGTGAGTCATCAGCTGGAAGTGTGTGTGTGTGTGTGTGTGTGTATGTGTGTGTGTGTTTATGTGTGTGTGTGTGTCTGCGTGTGTGTGTGTATGTGTGTGTGTGTGTGTATATGTGTGTGTATGTGTGTATGTGTGTTTGTGTGTTTGTGTGTTCGTGTGTGTGTGTGTGTATGTGTGTGTGTGTGTGTGTGTGTGTGTGTGTGTGTGTGTGTGTGTGTGTGTGTGTGTGTGATGGGGGGGGGGGGGTAAAGCAAAATAAAACAAATGAGCGAGCCGATCTGCGACATCCTCCCTTGACAGCCGGCCACAAAGTGGAGTGTCAACGCTGTGACAAGCGATGAGCAGGCGTTTGCGAGGGGACGGATTTGGGCGGCCTGGAGAGACATTAGCTGAGGGATGACGCATAGCAGTCAGAGGGGGCACGATAACGCATGTAATTATTCGTGAGGAATCATTTCCGTTTGCAAATGACACATAGCTGTCTTATCTAAACCGGGAGGCTGAGAATAGAGGGTGCCCTGATTCCGCTGCCGCTGCTGCTGCTGGGGATGGTGGTGGTGGTGGGGGTGGTGGTGGTGGTGGTGGTGAAGGAGGCTTAGCTGGAAAGAAAGCCAGGATAGCTCAGTAAAAGTCAGACCATGTGGTGCCTCTGCTCTGCCTTGAAACAGGGGTAGTGACCTGTGTGTTTGCTGGGCTGGATTTCCTGGATATTTCCTTCCTTTATTGAACCCACACCACCACACCACACCACACCACAACCCCCGCACCCCCTCCCTCACCCCCACCCCATCCGTCTCCCCCACTACCCTCCCTGCACTTCTTTGAAAGGAAAAATCACAGGCCACTGACCGGGGCTTTGAGCAAGCCAGCCGAGCGGAATTATATAACATACTTAAATTTCAGTCTGCTCATATCCACATCCACTTCAATGAGAAAACTCATATCTCAGTGAACAAGGAGGCCTCTGTTCATGGAGAGAAATCCCTGTGCTTTGCTGTGCCATGGCCTGGCTCTCCTCCTCTACCTCTGCCCCAGGATGCCATATCAAAGAGAAATGCCCGCCATCACCGAGAGAGAGACAGAGAGAGAGAGAGAGAAAAAAAAAAGAACATCTGGTCATCCGTACTATTACTCAGTAATCAAATGACGGGAGAAACTTTGTGTTTTCCATCATTCTGTCAAATGGCACTTTTTTATGTCTCCCGTAGACTAATGCATGTGTCATTACAGGATAAAAGCAGAAGCTATTGTGGCATTTGCATTTCCGGTGTTTATTGAGGAGTTTTTGCAGGGTTCAGAAAAAAAGAAATGGAAAATTTGTCAGGTACTTAATGATATTCTGTGATGGAAGGTCTTTGGATAGAAACAGTTGGAGGGTGGTGGTGGGGGGGGGGGGGGGGGGGGGGGCAACAACAGAGCAGACATATCAGCAGCATTCTGTGACTGTCTTTCAGGCTAATGCACCTGCACCTTGATCATCATGCGAGGAGACATTAATTTCCGAAATGCAAGTGGTTCCACCATGTGCAAGTCACGAGAACAAATTACACTAAAAGCTTTTTAAAAGTGGATCTCCAGGTGATGCTTGGGAAGAGGATTCATCCCTCCCTGTCTTTGCATTTCTTTTGTGAAAACAACAACAGAAAGAACATCATGTATGGAGTAACAGAAACAGCACAAAACACAGCAGAGGAAGTAGGGGACAACGTGTCCCATCACTGATTACACATATGCCATGATGGCGTACAGATCTGAGTGACATGTCACTTTTTTTAGTTATAATTCATTGATTTTATTTCTTTATATGGTTCTTAATAGGGACAGATGGCAGGTGTTCACGGGGAATGTGAATAAACTGTCATCTCTATGATAACACAATAAAAGTGCGGTCTCAATTTCAAACGGTTTCATCGAGCTTTAATCCTTGCTTGTGGCGTGCTGTTGCTGTTTTCGTTTACATCTAACTGCCATGTATGAATAGTGTGCATATCTGTGTGTTTAATGACGTGCATCATGGCCCCCCAAGGGAGCAGGGGCAGAAATCAGAGAGTGGCGTCTTTATCCATCGTTATTGGGACGGATTTGCATTATTGATCACTGGGGGCGTCTTCGAAAGACGCAAGCAATGAGGCGGCAAAGAAAGATAAACATCAGGACAAAAGGCCCAATCCATCACCTCCTTACTACAACTGTAGCCAGCCCTGCATGGCAGTCTCGTAAAGTGGAGGGAGACATAAACCAGGCTACCTCATGTCCACAGACTCACTGGAATAAGAAAAAAAAGGGCGGGAGAACTGTGTGGGGGTTTGAAAGAAGTGTGTGTGTGTGTGTGTGTGTGTGTGTGTGTGTGTGTGTGTGTGTGTGTGTGTGTGTGTGTGTGTGTGTGTGTGTCAAGCTCAAGGGGCTTTCCGTCAAGTCCTCCTGTAAATACATATAAGCCTATGCATTTGAGCCCAAAGTATTGTCCTGTACTTTTAGTGATTGCTGAACTGTTGAATGGAGGGACAGGTGTATGTGAAGGCTTTACTCACTGGCTCTACTGAAAGCAATTTGAAAAGACACATTTCTCTTCAGAGGCCTCTGAGTCATTCTTCCATCCATCCATCCATCCATCCATCCATCCATCCATCCATCCATCCATCCATCCATCCATCCATCCATCCATCCATTCATTCGTCCATCCATCGTTCGGCCATTTGCCCATTCTTTCATTCATTGCAAATGGACTAGAAAAGTAGGATTGAATAAGCCCGCAGAGCAGTGGTATATTTCTCAAAAGCAAAAGTCTTGCAAGTCACTGTCTAAAGCAGAGGTGGATATCTCAGGTTCAGAAAGTAAATGTTCTGTCACATGTTTGTTCCAGCCAATTCACTGAACCAGCTGTTCCTAATTAGCATTAATCTTCCGCCAGGTAGATCAGCACATTAGGAAATCACCTGTATTAGGAGCTCAGGTAAAAGGAATACATAGCAGGGCTTTTACTTTCTTAAGTCAGTTTGTCCATCTCTGATCTAAAGCATGCCGTTGCCATTCTGCTTTGGATTATCCAGCTGTTCTATATAGTGTGAACCATAGTGTGAACCAAATGACTATAGTTCAATCTAAGGTTTGCAAAAACTGTAGTTAACTTGCATCATTCAAACCAAACCTGATGTACATACACTATACCTATTGTGTATGCTTTGCTTTTGGGATTTTATGTGAAAAACACCACTGATACATTTATTAGAACTAAAATGAATGATGAGAGCAGTGTTACCATTCTATCTTTCTTCTATCTATCTATCATCTATCTATTATTGCCTTATGTGGTGCAAAGAGTATACATCATTGCATGTATGGTAAATTCACACACCTGCAGGTAGTGCTCTGAGATGCACGTCTGCTCACTCAGTTAATAACAAGTGTAGTATTACTCTAGTGCTGCAGGGAAGGAGCATGGGGCATGCTCTACGGGGACCAAGTCAGAGAGGATTAGAGCGATAGGTATGCACACTAAAGAATTATCTCAGATTGGATTACAACCCATTGCCCCAAGGAGCAACATCTGACACAGCATGCTCCCCAGCCAACTGCCGGGCACAGTGACGGTATAAAATCTCTTCTTATTTGTACATACCAGAATAGACAGATGTTTAATGTAAATACTGTACATAATACATACAAGCCAACGAAAGTTCATGGATTAAATTGATATTGCAATTCTATATCAGTTACATTTTAAACATTAATATTATGAGACCAAGGAATTGGAAAAAAAGGTGAAAATAAATTGTGTATCCTAAATCTCAAAAGAGGCCTTCCGTATTAAGGACGGTGTGCCTGTCCACATGTACACTATGTCATCAGCCAGAAAAGATCAAATTACTAACAGGGTTTAAACTTTTATAGCACAATGCTGGTACAACTGCTTTTAAAGCCAGGAACAGGAGCCTGTTTAACTCAATTTCAATGAAACATGATTGTGATTGGTACAAGTCTGTTCCAGATTGAATGAAGCATGTTTAATATGATCAGTACCAGCCTGTTCCATCTTGTCATTATAATAATGTGGGTTTGTTTTTTTGTTTTTACTTCGAAAGATGTTTGAGCTTGAGAACTGACCAAAAATTGCATCCGACCCTGTCTATAGGTTTGATGTGCTTGGTCATGTTCTTACTGTATTAGACTCAAAAAGGAAACTAGGTGGTCTGTTCCCTGCTTTAGGGGACTGACTGCAGATGTTCAAAGCCATCACTGTACAAACACACCCCAGGTGGGCATGACGCATTGGTCAAAGTCCCCATCCCACCCATGCGACCTTATGTTCCTAAGGCCTGAACACAGAGTAAAGCTCTCAGATAAGCACCTGCAGGAAGGGAGCAATAATGAGCGATAGATGAAGAGATGGAGAAGAAAAAGACAGAAAGAAAAGAGGAAAAGGTTCGCCTTTCATTCCCCATTCCCCTCCTCCGCATCAGACGCCGGTCTCCAGCAGTTTTACATGCGCCCTCTTCCTGCCCTCATAAATTTCTCACATTTGGAGGAGGCGGGAGAGGTAAAGCGGGAAAGGAGACGTCGTGAAGAGAAGAGGAGAGGGGAGGAGAGGGGAGGAGAGGAGAGAAGAGCACTGTCAGACCCCTCGCTGAGATGACAGATTCGCCTTTTTCCACGTGGCTTAGGATGCACTTAAACCATTACGCTGCTGCTGATCCTCGAAACAGCCTTGCTGTCAGCCACAGTCAGAGGGCATCTGCGCTGCGCTGCGCTTCCAAACCATGCACGGTTCACCTCCAGTGGAGCACAGCAAATGAAGGGGGGTGGTGGTTTGTATTAAAAGACAGAGATGGAGAGAGAGAGAGAGAGAGGAAGAGAGAGAGAGAAAGAGAGAAAGCGGGGGAGAGAGCAATAGAGAAAGAGTGAAAAGAGGAATAGAAAAGAAGGGGGTAAAAAGAAAGAAAAGAGAGAGAGAGAGAGAGAGAGGGAGGGGATGTTATGCAGAGGAGGCTGTTGTGTAATAGACACGTTTAAGACTTTCTGGGCGCATCTGCTGGCTTATGGATATGGGAGAGGGGCCATGCTGTTGTTTTTTTTTGCAATGTCTTTCTCTGTGTGTGTCAATGTGAGGTGGTCAGTATTTGCAGAAAGTGCAAAGTCCTGTTAAGGGCAAACGACAGGAGGGGTGGGGGGAGCGGAGGGAGGGAAGGAGGATGAGAGGAGGAAGGGAGGGAGGGGGGGAAAATTGTGACAAACTCGGAAGAGCCAATTAATCCGCTGGTGGCTGATGAGGTGGGGTCATGTCTGCTGGGGCTCTAATTAAAACACATGGCCAAGTTGTGGTCTGTGCTCAATATGCCACACACACACACACACACACACACACACACACACACACACACACACACACACAAAGACACACTTAGTGTAAATACACAAATGTTTCCTTCAAAAATATGCTCACACACACACACACACACACACACACACACACACACACACACACACACACACACACAAACAAACAAATCTCACTGAAATGTACATGACACTACACACATGCATGCATGGATGATCTTTCATAACACCCTCTCACATTGTCACTCATGCAAAAGCTACCTCAAGAATATAAACATATACACAAACAACATGTACGTGGATCTCACTCAATTACACACACACACACACACACACACACACACACACACACACACACACACACACACACACACACACACACACACACACAAACACACACACACACACACACACACACACACACACACACACACACACACACACAGTATGCATGATGTTCATTCTTGCATACAAACTCGCACACGAATGTACAAGCATACAGACCGAGGGCATCAGAAATGCTCCTGTTCCAAGTGCAACATTTCCGCTACTAGTGGGACATTGGGGACAAACAAAATCAGCACTCTCAGTGTGTGGCGCTCGGTTTATCCTAAAATAGGTCATCTCCAGCCGAGATGAGTTGAGGACAGCAAAAAGTCTCTCTCAATCATTCATTCACTCTCCCAAACTCCCTCACTCTACCACTGCGCACTTACTCCACACTTTACAAATTGCACCTTTCACTTATTGCACATTTCACTTTTGACCTTCACCAACTACCAAGAAGAGCTACCTCACGCTTCCTTCTTGTTGGAAGTGT
>CM050203.1:17305000-17310000 GCA_027475355.1 Coilia nasus | reverse complement strand
GAAGTGAGGGGGAAATGTTAAAATAACCTTAGAGATGTGTCACCCACAGGCAATTACCCGTGAAGACATGGCCACTGGTGAATTGCGGAGCGGGGGTGTATGTTTACTGCTGTGGTGGGGCTGTGTGTGCGTGCGCTCATTGTTGTGCAGCCAAACGGGACTTCCAGGAGCATGTACAAATGTATTTATTTGACAAATGGAATGGGTGTGGCAAAGGTAGCCCAATAACATGTAGTACACCATTGGGGGCAGGTGACCTTGAACACAGCAGGCATAAAGGGGGAAGGGGGGGGGGGCGTGGAAAGAAATACACTCGCACACACACACACGTAAACACATACACACACACGCCCACACACACACACACATAAAGACACACACACGCATGTGCATACACACACACACATGCACACACACATGCACACACACACACACGCTCGCGCACACACACACATACACACACGTAAACACACACACATAAAGACACACACATGCATGTGCATACACACACACACATGCACACACACGCGCGCGCACACACACGTACACACACACACAGACACACACCCAGAGGCATACAGAGAGCTGTCATCTCCTGCCAAGCGATTCATTGTGGGGAGTTGGGCCTCCGCCCATGGCTGAAGTCTCCTCCATTCTCCCGGGCCACTGGCCCACGGAGCGCTCTGCTCCGCTCCGCTCTGATGGATGACTGCGGGCCCAGGATGGATGAGGCCCGGCCCAGCCCACCCGCTTTATGGCATTTCATCCCTGACCGACAGCCCATCCGTCACTCACACTCACGGGCACACTGTCCTGGCTCTGGGGCCGGGGCCGGCTGTGCTCTTCACATGCATGCGTACATACTGTACCTAACACACATGGGGCCATGTGCCACAACATACAAGCTCAAAATGCATACATATATGTATGACAAACAAAGATTTACATACAAATAATGCAGTGAGCATACCCTCAGAGCATGCTTAGGATGGACCTTACAAACATTATCTTTATCTATCTCCCTCTCTCTCTGTCTCTCTCTGCCTCACAGACACACGCACACACGCACACGCGCGTGCACGCTCGTACAGCAGACATTAGAGTGTGTGTAGTATAGACCCTCAACACTGTCTCAATACAGGACAGACCTTACAAACATTATCTTTCTCTCTCTCTCTCTCTCTCTCTCTCTCTCTCTCTCTCTCTCTCTCTCTCTCTCTCTCTCTATCTATCTCTCTTGCACACATACACACACACACACACACACGCACACACAGACACAAGAAGGTGACTGTTCAATACCATTTAGACACACTACCTTTGCACAAACTGTACAATCTGTAAAGGATTGCAAATTTTGGAACAGTTTACCAATCACCACCCTGCATACTACCAGTTTAAAGTCCACGTTCTAAAACTGATAGTTCCGACCCTTGACAGTGATTGGCTGAACCGTGATCGATGCTGTTGTAAAATCCATGATATACCATGGCTGTCATTTTGCGTCCTTCACGGCATAGTGGTTTTGCCACCTAAAGAAAGACATTATTGCTTGTGATGAACTCTGGATCTCGCAGTAAGGACCAAGACATACTTAACGGTGGGCCATTCAAATACCAGTTAAGCCCCACACATACGCCAGTATAGCTGTAGCACACTGCAGCAGTGATATTACATTACATTACACTTAGCTGACGCTCTTATCCAGAGCGACTTACAGTTATTTTAGGTACAGAGTACAGTCCCTGGAGCAATGTGGGGTTAGATGCCTTGCTCAAGGGCACTTCAGCCATGGATGAGGGTGCAGGAGAGCACTAGTTATTTACTCCTCTACCAACATTACTCTTACTGGTATGGGATTCAAACCTGCGACCGATTCCCAGACCAACTCCCTAACCATTAGGCAACAGCTGCCCATAGCTACTGAAACCATAGGCGTCACTTTCTGTGTTTTTTAAGGTTGTGTAGAACATGTGTAGAGTCTGATTAAGGTGAAATTTGGTGACTGTTTTAAAACTGATTCTAAACTTAATTATGTTTTTTTTTCTTTACACTAAAATTCAAAATGATGGACGACCCACTGAGCCTGCCTAACAGTACTTCATTTTGGGATGTCTCCAGATCCTCAGTTTCCTATTTGTTAATTTCACCATGACTTAACTTGCTCTCTTCTTCCTTATCCACCTCTTCCCACTACTCTTTCACACTTAAACCACCCAGCGGATCGGAATTTATTACAAAATCTGACATGTTGTTGCCCATGGGGCTTGGTCTTTTACCTATTTACTTTTTACTTTGTAACGATTTTAGAAGTTTACTGCATAGTAATATTAAGAAATGTGGTCAGAGCCGTGGTAGATCATAGATTTTACAAGGGTGTCGAACACAATTTGGCCAATCACAATCAAGGATCACAACTATCAGCTTTAGAAGTCAGCAATAAATCACGAGAGGCCGGGGGTTAATGCTGGTTTTACCACAGCTAAGGGAATCTAATGGCTAAGAACACCCCTTAGCTATGGTAAAACCAGCATACCCCCCGGACTCTCATGGTTTATTGCTTACTTAAATTATGAATGATGGTAAACCAGAATTGTAATAATTTTAATATGCCATACATCTCATACGATTTTTTAATTTTGCTTAATTAGTTTTGGGTGTGCTTGTAGTGTGTTTTTTTTTTATTGTTGTGCTTGTCCTATTCCCTTCGGTGTTGTTTTTAATAAGTATATAGTTGTAATATATGCCTGTAGGCAGGCTATCTATCTCACGTGCCCAGGGAAAATGGATGAAAATTGGCAGTGATGCTAACTCCAACATTTTTACATTATGTATACTCATGTTCATGAAGATACAATGTCCCTATCAAATAAACTGAAACACACACACACACAGACACACACATACACACATACACACACACACACACACACACACACATACAGACACACACATACACATACACACATACAGACACACACACATACACACACACACTTTTTGCATATGAGAGTAAAGGTGTAAATATAGCTATGTGTCATAGACATAAATGTCACATTAATCTCACTGGTCTCTCAATATCTCTGACCCTGAGGCAAATGCAGTGGTGAATCCTCTGCATTTGTCAGTCCATATGTGAGGAAGGCTAATAACTGCTTCCTAAAAGTTTTAAAGCTGCTCGTCCACAATATTATCAAGTCCAGCAGTCAACAATCTGGCTCCAAAATATAACATGTTGGCTATAAATGGAATCTGGAAAAAGTAAAGAATACATTTCTCTAAATTGTCTAAACTTGGTAGCATTCAACCTTCTCTACTCATTAAAGCTGCATTAGAGTAACAGGTTTTGGGCAGCCTTTTCACAGAATTCTACATTTCTTTGTGAAAGTCACACAGAAATTCTAATTAAAAAGGCTCATTTGAGTATCCACAGCTGTGTTTAACCACAGCTTTTTTCCACAAAAAAGTCTATAAAATATTGTTTACTTTCCTAAGACAGGCATTAAGCGCTTTATCCGGTTTCATCAGTGCAAACACTAACCGCATTTTGAATAGTTTTCTGCTCCTTTTCACGGGACTGCTAAGAAGAATTAAGGCTACACAGAGAATATGTTTAATTGTACTGATGCTGATCATTGATTCAGTTCATTACTTACCCTTATATTTTTTGAAAAAACGATAAGTAATGACTGGGTGTTCTTCCCTGGGTGTTCTGAAGACCTTATATTCAACTGTCTTTTGTGAAGTGTGACAAAAAAAACACCAAAAAACAAGCCAGAACAGATGCAAAAAAAATGTATGTAAAAGTATGTGACAGACTTCAATAGCCGAGAGGATCTCACAAGCATGTAATAGAGTAAGGCCATCTTTTCAGCTGCATAAAATAAATCTTCCTTGGTGTTGAAGTATTCTGTCTGACAATCCGCACCCTGCCCCTGAATCTAGATAAGTGAAAAACTTTTGGAGAAGACACCATTACCCATTAATGATGCATGAAGCTCCTTCAAAAGAAAAGTTTCCTGTATGAAATAACCACAGCCATGTTTGTCAGCCTTCAGATTCACAAATCTTTTTCCCCCTTCTGCTTTTCTCATTTCAAAGGGTCAGCAAGGTTGCACCGTTATACTCAAATCACTCTCGCCCTGTTTACTGTCTTCATCTCCACAGACCATAAGAAGGCTGGGCAGAGAGGATCGGAGTGGCCAGCTATCTAAATCACTTTTTTATCCCAAACCCCTAGTGAGTTCTGAGCTGCCCCGTTCCATTCACCTGAGATGAAAGCTGAAGCCTTGTTCTCTCTGTCCGTGTCCTTCGCTCTCTCGCTCACTCAGTATATTAGTCCCTTTTTATTACGGAGAAGAGCCCAGCATTCTCAGAATCTCTCTATTCCAGCCTCTCTGTCTCTTTTTAATTTGGAACACAAATCACTGGCAGACAGCATTCATCAATGGCTGCTGAGGTCAGCCAGGTATCTCCATGCCTTGGAATTCAGGCTGAAGCAATTAATCATCAATGTCCTGATGCGAGCAATACCTACTATAGAGGAATGTTGACGAGACAAAGGAGAAAATACAGCCTGAGGTTAAAAAAGCCATTTACATATTGATTTGAACCTCACATCGTAAACTTGAATCTTATGTCTCAAATAAATATTCTCTCTCTCTCTCTCTCTCTCTCTCTCTCTCTCTCTCTCTCTCTCTCTCTCTCTCTCTCTCTCTCTCTGCCTCTCTTCCCCCCCACCCTTCTTTCTCACAGACATACGCACACACAAACCACTGGACTTAAAGACCTTAAAATCTTAAAGATCAACTGAAGTCAAAATAATATTTCTAATAACGTTTCCTAACAGGATACCTTTTAGTCCCACCCTATTTGGACCAACTGCAGAAAGGGGTTTTCTGCATCTTTTCAAACACAGTTTTCCAATACATTTCACGTTACCAAACCAAATACGGTTTCCGCTTCACTGGGTCTTTAGAGATCACTGTCACAGGGAGACA
>CM050203.1:17282500-17287500 GCA_027475355.1 Coilia nasus | reverse complement strand
GAGTTTCTGAAGGTTATGTGTGTGCAGAGCACACATAGATTGCTAATGAATTATGCATACACAGCGTGATGGTGTACCAGAAGACTGTGTAGTGTAGACCTGGGTTGAAGGCCTGACTAGCTCTCTGTTGCCCTCTCTCGCATGTTCCTTCATCTTGTGGATCGATCGCTCCTGCACTCCTCGCCTCGCTACATCCCCACCCTCAAAGATCATTAAATAAAAAATTACATGAAGCACATGCCAATGAAGTACAAGTGGGGAAAATGCCACTGAACAGATGCTGTAATCCAGCCTGCCTGCCTTCCAGCCTGCGGAGTTAAAAAAAAGAAGACGTCCGCAGCTGAGCCAACCCATTGCTATCGATTTCCTCATTTTCAAACTTAACAAACTATAAAATACTTTCTTTCCACCCACCGTAGCGACCTGTGCACCACTAGTAATACTAATTAGCCAGTAGTGGCAGGCTGCCCTCGTCTTCCCCCTATCTATGTAAGCACACAAAGCAACAGCAGCCTCACCCCCGCCATGTTGTAATGCAGTGCTGATCCTCTGACATCTCTGGAGGTTCGTCTCCTCAATCCTTCTCCACACCTCCACAGGCTGGGAGAGTGTCTGGATATTTCCCCCTTCTCATTACTTGTGCATATCTTATACGTCTGTACCTTCTCCTCCACTTGTAACCCAACCCAGACCTTGACATTAGGCATAGTTCGAATCAAGTTCATGGAATTGCAGTGTGATGCACAGCAGGGTTATAAAATGCATGAGACATTCAAGGAAAAAGTTTCTGCCAGTGCTGTACTATGATATAGCTTGATGGTACCACCCAACCCCCAGTTTGCGCAGCATCAGACTAGGTCACAGGGATTAACGCCCCCCCCCAACACACACACATTCACACACCTCCCTAACTGCTCTTTACACTGTGTTTAATTACTGCAAATTTTTCAAGAAACAGTTTTTTCTATTTCCTTTAACACTACCCATGGTCATTATTTTCATGGTTGCAGCTCGAATGGGGAAGCTTTTTTTAACAAGGCAATTACTGGAAATGATTACAACAGGAGGAATAACAATGGTGGCACAGCAACTTTTTACATCTAAACTACATCCTAAAAACACGTTTAATAGAGTACTGTTAAAGTGACTTAAAACGAACGTGATGTTTACTAAGCCCTTGGACAAATCAGACGTCTGTTTATCAGCTTGAGCAATAAAATGCACCTGTTAGTCCACTGGATAATCCCCCTGACTTTGATAAACACAGGTAATCTGGGCCAAAATGGAACGCAGGGAAAGGCATTGGGTTTTTGTTGTGACACCTATGATTGTTATTATAATAGTTGCAGATCGACTGGGGAAGCTCTTTTTTTTAACAAGGCGCTGACAGGAAACGATTACAACAGGAGGCAGAACAATGGCGGCACAGCAACTTTTTACATCCAAACTACCCTCAGTTTGAAAAAACAAAAAGAAAGATGGTGCCCTTTGATTCAGGTTGTCTTGAGAAGACGGAAACACAGGTGGAGATGGCCACTGCCAAAGAAACCTGATGCCCCTCCAACCAGGTGCAGTAGCATGTTGGTGACAAAGAATGGGGGTTGGAGGGGTGGGGTGCCATAGCCACTGTCAGGCTGCTGCTGCTGCCGCAGCACGCGGGCAGGGAGCCACCGTTGTCTTGGCCTCTCACTCTGTCACCAGGCACACCGGAGCGCGTCTGGTCACCCCCGTCTGTCTGCCTTGGGGACACAACTTTTCTGGTTGGTTTAGCACAGGGACACATATGCCCCTGTCTTGACAATGCAGTGAACCATTTTCAGCAGCTCACCAGCCCCCTAATGCATTCAGGATGGGAGAGAAAAAAGCCTGAAAGATGTATGTTAAAAGACTCCTTGCATTGTTTTTTCATCAATTTTGTGGTGGTCTCTTCAGTATTTATGAATGCCCTGTGAGCCGGTTTTAGTGGGAAAAAAATGTTTAGTGCTCCTGTTACAGGCTTTTCTAGTTTGGTGGTGAAGATTGAGCAGGGAGAATGACAGGTTCTTGGCTATGCTAGTCACAGGCTACAATCATTCAAAGCTCATTCGGTCATAGCACACCAAATAGAAGATTTAAATTTTCTTAACAAACACACATACTTACCTATATTTTGGTAAGTGAATGTGTGCTGCAACCAGTGCCGTAGCTCCGCACACGCACATTACGCACAATGCGTAGGGCACCAAGTGCTGGGGCACCACCAAAAAATCAGGCTCGTGAAAAAATCATCACAATAAGCTACGTACGATACATAAAATATGTGTAAAACATACTCATATTTATAAGTAATACAACAGCAACATAGGCCAATTTGCTCCAGAAAAGGCGAATCGCCTTTGCGGCCCTCTCTCCATCTTCCTGGTGCCCCCCTCCCCTCCCAGTGGTCTGTTCGATTATGGCTCAGTCTCAATTTAGGTTTGGCAGACACCTGTTTAGACGTGGCCTCGAAAAGCCATCAAGAGTCGGGAGCAGAAAAAAGAAGAGACGGCGAAATGAAGCTCAGGTAAGACAGTGTTTTAAATTAATAATAAAAAAAAACTGTAGCCCAATAAACTTACAGTCAACAAACTTTGTAACTAGCCATATTTAGACTGTGTTAATTACAAATGAATCCGTTAATACAGTTACCAGTTCAGACTGATGATTAAAGAAATGATTAAAGTTGTAAATGACTGATGCTATCTAGCTAGTTTACGTTGTGGATATGAACATGAATTATGAATTACTGAAAGCAATCCATCATGGTCACTTGACAGTTTTGAGTTAACGTTCGGGTAAGACTAGCGCTTCCCTTCCTGTGGTTGCTAGCTAGCTATGCAATTTCTGATTAAGCTTAATTTTCTAGTGTTAATTTTGTCACCCTGTTTTAAATTTCGTCCTTGTCTTCGTCTCGTGACAAATGCTCTATTAGTTTTTGTTATTAGGCCTATATTATAGTGATTCACAAACCATTTTTGCTAGTTCAGTGTAAACAAAGATTCTGCCCTATAGAAACGTTGAATGTAACTGTTTGGTGAAATTTTGAAGGCGTGACCGGTTATGGTCAAAAATGAAGATAGATTTTATCTTTATTTCGCATGACACTGCATTTCAGGATATCTATAAAGATGTATTTTTATTCAAGTAAATGATTCTTGTCTATTGACTGTATATATACAGGCTATGTTTTCGTCGGTTTTCAGGATTATAGGCCAAGGGCGACATCTGTTGATGAAATTGTAATATAAAAAGAATCAATCTTACAGTTATGTAGATTTTCCCCCTTCGTATTCATATCAAATTATGTACAGAATTTTATGTTGTCCCATATGACACCTCTATAACACCACAAAGCATTTGTGCTTAGGGCACCCAAATGGCTAGCAACGGCCCTGGCTGCAACAAGGCTCCTCCGGTAATCACAACTGTGGCATGACATTTTTTATTTAACAAACGTACGTCACTTTGTTGGCCTTTTCCTTATTCGCTTGTTTTTACACCTATTTTCTTTCATTGACTAATGGAGGCAATCGCGGTAGAAGAACATTCTCACGTGCAGCATGCCTATGCAACTCGGAATGACCTGTCGTATTTCAAAAAGAGCAAGTACTAAACGGTTTCTCGTGGAATGACACCTTTAAAAGCACGGCTTGTTTCATATGTGTACTGTGTGCAAGAGGGCAATCGATTACAGCATGATTTTGCAAAGGGCAGTGCTGTTTTCCAGTCGCAAGGCAGGGAACTCAGTGGATCCCTTCCATCCTCAAGGACTGTAAACCACATCAGAGGACAGTTGTTATCAATGAGCAAAACAAATATTGCTGATTATGTATGGTGTTTTTTTTTTTTTTTTTTTTTTTTACATTACACTTGGCAGACGCTTTTATCCAAAGCGACTTACAATAGAGGACAATCACAGCATACAACACTTGCAGATACAGAGTGCACAGGAGATATACAGAGCAATAGGTGCAAATGTTTGTCGTCCTGCTCTGTCCTAAGACTTTTTCTCGTTTTTCAACTTTTAATACAAACTGTATAAGCACGAGCATCTGAGTGTGCTTTTTTCCCTATTTGCTGATAATGTACAAAAATCAGCAATCTGCCAATTAAGTCAAGAATTTTAAATAAAAGTGCAGTAGCGCTACATGTAAAATTTCCCCACGACGATGTACGTACAAAAGAGAAACCCGCTGACACCTTTGCCAGAATATGTCTGTACAAGCAAGCAGTGCAAATCTGTAGGTGGTCTGCGATCTGAGTGTGGTATCCTTGAGGCGCTATCTAACTGTGGTTCACACTGATTGCTCCTTTAAGGCATGCTCATGCTTGTGTGAGACAGCGATTTGGTTCCCATTTGATCAGCGCTGGGCCAATCAGGCGCTTCAGACAAAAGACTGCATTGTCATGATAAGTGGAACTTTATTTTTCCCCAGAGAGATGGGGAAACTGATAATGCTTAAGTGCCTTTTTTTCTTGCTGGAATGGATTGTGTACAGGGAGGCAGACAGGCTCCATCTCTTTCTCTCTCTCTTCTCCCTCTCTCTCCCTCTTCTCCGCCCCCCCCCCCCCTCCTCCTCGCGATGTGCCAACAGCACTTAGACCTCCCGATCTCCTCCCCTTAAAAGAAAAGTTTCTTTTTTTGCTGATATTTATGTTCTCAGTTTGCATGATTCAGCACAGTTTTCTTACACGAATTGCTGTCCATTTTGATGCGGGGGCCTTTATGCTGGCACACTGCGATCGCTCGTCCCTTGCCCGGCCTACTTAATAATAATAATAATAATAATAATAATAATAATAATAATAATAATAATAATAATAATAAACTTTACTTGTATAGCACAGTTCATACATGCAAGATGCAGCTCAAAGTGCTTTACAGTTTAGCAGGGTTGTTACAAGACAACATTTCTTGCGGTTCAGTGGTGTCGGAGCAGATAAATACAGTAGCAGACTGACTCTTGCATGAACACAGGTAG
>CM050203.1:17227500-17277500 GCA_027475355.1 Coilia nasus | reverse complement strand
GTTTCACTTTGATGTGGACCATCTGACAAAGCCTCACATGAGGCGTTTCATTTCCAGTAGTCTGGATAAAACATGGCGCTACAGCAAAAGACTCCCATAGAAAAAGACTGAATAGAATGAACAGAAACACTGGAGATCTGCTCTGTTGTCTCCGCTGTAACAGGCTGTACTGTTGTCTTCCACTGTTTTCAGCTCCATTCACACTGCTGTTTAGGCTTAGGAAAGAATGTGTTGATGGGTGCGCTATTTTTGCAGCGAGATAACTTATGTTTAACAGCTCATCATTTGCAAGTGTATGATGCAATGCAGCACTTTTTGGTTTTTGTTTCAGAAAGGGACAAGCTGTAGAAAGGACATGAATGTACTGCATAGGGGACCAATTATGGACAAATTTGAGGGTTTTTCACTGCGACAACAGGAGCCCTACAGCTACAGTACAAGCACATGTAATGCTTCTTGGTACAACACACTTGAAGCTAATGATTTTTCGAGAAACCACTCTGAGCTTAGATATTAGTAGAGTCTCCAATAACAACTGATTTCCTTTCATTACAGTGTGTAATTCACAAATTAAATATAATAGCAACATTTAAAAATGAATGTACGTAGCTAATTTCACCACTGTTAACTTTCATGCCATAGCTACATGTACTCTGCACTCCTGCTCAGTAATGCCTTTATTTTAAAGACGTATGAAAAAAGGAAGTGCAAAACTAGAGTGAACTTCTGAGAAGTGGTCAATTTCCTCACAAATTATATGTTTGACTATCATTTCCTGACATTTCAGACTGGATTGCAATCACAGTAGTATAAAGACAGGCTACAAATATAACAGTACTAAATGAATATTTCATATGACTATGCCAAATGCACTGAAAAATATCAGTTTCCTGGGTGAAAATCAGGCAGCTGTGGCTTGGGAGCAGATGAAAGAAAAGAATCATATAAATTAATGAAATTTCCCTGCGGACAGTGCTCCAGACCACACTCAAGCTCTAATGTTTCTCATTCAGAAAATAATCTTTGTCCCATCTGATGAATACTGTTACCATAGCTACACACAGACATAAGGTAAAATAAACACCAGCCAAGCCAACAGTACAGCATCCCTCACCCAAACAGATAGAGAGTGCATCACTGTGTATACAATTGTCTCTCTTGTTTTTTTGTTGAACTTACTCACACAAACACATACACACACACAAACACACAGACGGAAATTGCACCCCTCTCCTTCCAGACACACATGCACATGAACGCACGCACGCACGCACGCACGCAGATCTAGACTGAAATTGCACCACCAACCACCATCACACACAGAGACACACACACATGGCACACACACACGCACAATCACAATATGGCTCACAAGGTCCTCCAATCATTTTGAACACGGCTCGTTCAGCCCTTTAAATGACACTGAAACTGCACACAGGAGCCGGGCTGCTTCCACCTGCTTGCCTGCGGTTAGGCCATATCGATCAGCAAGCTCGGGGACCTTCACAACAGGCAGAGCCAGGGAGAAAGTCTTCAGCAGGCCTCTCCTAAGCCACTCTAAATAATTTCTCCATCTTCATCACGCTTGCCTGCTGGAGTCCCCACAGGAGAGAGAAATCAATCAGGCTAGGCAGAGATCTGCTTATTGTCTGTCAATATCCTGAGAGAGAGGGAGGGAAGGAAAGAGAGAGAGGGGGAGAGAGAGAGAGAAAGAGACAAACAAGGCAAAATCAGGAAGAGCGCAATTCTCTGCACAGCAGCAACAGCCATAAGGAAAGTAATCTAACATTGGCTAAGCCGTGGAGAAAACAAGCATGCGAGCCTTATCACAAAACATGAACTGACAGGGAGGAATCCATACTGGAGCAGCGGGGGGTCATGGAACCTCCACAGACTTGTAGTATGTGTGAAAATGCAGTGTACTCAGGGATGTGCAGGTCCTTGCCCAGTGCAGGGAATCGTTACACAGTTTAAATACAACTCCACCGAACTGTTGGACCAGCAGGCAGAATCTATATCATTTTAGTGTGCTGCTGTTTATTTTTTTCTTTATTTTTTTTGAAAGGGAAAATGCAAGTTAAAATACACATTGCTGTCCTCTTGCATCTGGCATGAAAAAAGCACAGCAGTAGGCATGGTGGTCCTGAGTCAACAGCCCTCCCCTTCACCTCGCGAGCCCTCGGGGTACATGAGCAGCCATGTGGTGGCATGACATTTAGATCTGGAGGCGTGACTCAGCCCCCTCTGTGGGAGAGGGAGGTGAAAAAAAATGCAGCACTCCTTCTTTCCTTTTCTTCTTTCCTTCTATCCAAACTTTATTCATCCATCTTCCGCTCTCTATCTTTGTTTTTCTGCTTTCTCTGTCTGCCCTCTTTCTCCGGTTTACGACGGTAAACTGGTTGGGGTCGGTCTCCTAGGGAAGCTCTCACTGTACAAGGACAAGCATCTGGCGAGTGCTTTTTTTTTGTCATAGTGTATGTGTTTTGTTTCCGTGGAATACATTAAGTGGTAATTATATTCCACTCCAGTCTCTGCACTCTTAAGGGGCCTCCATTGATGTGGTAAACACAGTAAGCCCTTCTTTTTAGTGCTGGGGATTTACTCAGCCATCACAATAGCAATCCCAATTAGGGCCATCATTACCAGCAATTACTCCTCGCTATTTTAATCAGGCAGGCGGCAGGGCCAAATGCGATCAAACAAAATGGAACAGGACACGGGTCAGGCACTGTTTCCATGCAAAAGTGTCCAGAGTATAAATAAGTACACAAGCTATTAACTGTTTCATGCTGTAGCAGTCTTTCACTGTCACTGGCCTTCATAGAGAGAGAGACAAAATGTACAGTCTGTATGAAAGTATGTGGACATTTTGATTTTCTCTCCAACTAGTGCTTATAGTTAAAAATATCCTGACCTAATCAGTAGCTTGGATGAAGTCTCCCCTGCAACCTGCTGGCTGGCTAATCTAACTCTGCCCTGATGAGTCACTGCAAAAAATGGAGTACAACAAGAAAAAAAGGTTTTGTATTGTCCCTCTCTGGAACATTTTCATTCAAATTCATCTTTCAAACAGTAGCATTATTATCGGAGATAGTGTTTGTGTTTGTGTGTGCCTATCTTCAGATGAATGATTGACAGTTTTGTTGCCATCTGGGGACATCTGAGGCATCTGGGGACGGCTCTCAGAGGAGCGTACAGTTGCGGTGTTACCCAGAAAAACAACAAAAAAGAAACCACCTGCACCTCCTCCATGGAATCAGAAATGATTTGGCCAAGGCTGAATTTGTGGGATACTGGCATTTAGCCCTTTCGGCCTTTAAACCAATCAACTGGCTTTGTTCAGGCTAACGAGTTCACTACTTAGGTGTAAATGGCAAGGATTCGCGGTGGGGTGGCGGCAGGTTGTGATTGTTGCAGCGCCACACTGTGCTGCAATTATTTTGCCCCTCTTTTCCCGATGTGAGCTTTAACTAATCAGAGCTGCTGCCTGATTTGGGGGAAAAATACAAGTAATGGTCCCACTGGCAAGCACCTTTTCTTCCATACGAGGTTTGATGGGTTTGGGTCAAGGGATAAAAAAGGTTTCTCTCTGTATTACTGTTGTTGATGTTACTGCACAACTACACAGTATGTTTGTCGAAAAATCATTTCTTGAATGTAAATACAAACAGATATGTATTTGTAGTAGTTCTTATGGTAACAGTATCATCAAGTAAATAGACCTATGTGGGTGCCAAGCCTTAAACCAAAGTTTAGAGGCAGATACCAGGTTAAATAAGATGCCATCATACAGTGACACTTGGGATATTGCATGCTACCCACTTCCCACTACCCACTTAAGAGGGTCGAAATGTTCTAGCATATTTGTTTTGCTATTGCGTAATGACAGCATATACTGCCCTACAAAGGCAAAAGGCAGTAACTACATATTTTGTAGTTCACCTCCTTTGTCTTGTGACTAAATCTCTTGCTTCTTGCTATTAAAAAATAAATAAAAGAATCACCACTATTACACGTACAACATGTTTGACTGGCCAGTATGACAACGCTAAAGGCATTTTTCTCAGTTTCTACGTTCACGTAGTTAGTGCACTTTGCCTTTGTGACACTACAGTATAGTAGATGTGTTTGGTGATGCTGGTGAGCTAGTTTTGTGGCTGACGGTTGTCCTCAGGTGAGCACAGTAGCCATGGCATGACGGAGACGGAGATGGAGACGGAGCACATTTCCATCCTGTCAGCTTCTCTGCAATTTTGAAGTAATTACCCACCTCTTTACCTAGCACAGCGCACAGCGACCGCTCGGGGCTGTTCATACAGTAGATAGACCGACTGAGAGAGAGTGGAATAATACTAGATATTACAATAAGTCATACATTACAATTCATGGGAATTCTGTCGGATTCTTTTAAATATGCAAAAACAACTCAAAGCTTACCTGGAAAAGATTTCATGCTGAATGACAATGAGCATGTAATTACATAGTGGTCACCATATCATGGCATCTGTCACTCAAAAAACTGTAAAATACAGCGTCTGTATTGAATGCTGTCATGGCCATTCTCCTTCCCTTAGGCTATTTAATCTGGGCTTGTTTGCTCTAACTCCTTTCATGGTAAACAGCGCATCCACGCACAAGCAATTTCCAGATGAAGAAGGAATGAAATAGCAAAGAGAGAAAGAAAGAAAAGGCAAAGAAGGAAAGAATGACAGTGAGAGAGAGAGAGAGAGAGAGAGAGAGAAGGGGGAGAATGAGCTGGAGATTAAGAGAGAGAGAATGAGAGAAAAAAAAAGAGAATGAGAGAGAGAAAGAGAGAGAGAGATAGAGATAGAGAGATAGAAACAATTGCATTACAGCATTGTTGAAGCCCAAAAGGCAAATCCCCACCACAATGCCACGAGCCAGGGACAGAGTGTGCACAGGGTCCCTGAATGTATTTTCTGCTTTCTTCATTTTTAAGTGGCAGCTGCCTATCTAGGGAATACGCCCATAAGTAAACACTGACTCCAAAAACAAAACAAAACAAACAAAAAAACACATAAACAAAAATGTGACAGCCGAAAGCTAGAAAAAGAGTTGATATGAGGAAATCACAATGCAATCCCACCACTGCCACCAAATATGACTGTTTTTTTTTTTCTGCGGTACACACAAAGGAGTCAATGTCCCCTCCTCTCATTGTCAGAGTTTGGTCAGGACAGTGGCAGGCTCCTGGTCCCTCACCGGCTGCTGCTATAAGTGGCGTTTTGTTTAATTAGGTTTTTGCTTTTGAGGACGAAAGTGTCTAAAAATGGGGCGAGACTTAAGGAAATGAAAATCTTAATTCTTCTTCGGCATTAATGCATTAGAAAGACCTGAGTGAGGTCGGACGCCATTACTTCGGAACCAATCTTGGCACAGGCGGTTTTAAGTGTGGACAGTGCAGACTCTTTACTGCCGCCTCTCTTGAGTGATATCAGTTCACTGCAGCCCCATTAAAACCATAAGTGATTGTAACAATTTATCTCGCCATGAATCTCCCTTACACACGTACTTACATTAATTGTTTTCACGGCAGCAGATAGGAGAGATGACAGCATTTTACCTCGGATGTTAATTTATTCCCGCTGTAAAGCTGATGTAATCTCCAGGTTGGATATTTTCCCTGCATGATGGATGAACAGACTGTAGATTCATCGAGGTACAAAGAGGATGTCAGCACTTTGCGTTGTCGTCCCGTTTCCTAGGCAATTCCTGTAATTGCCCAAGGGGGTAAAATGTGCCACTGCGTGTGGCCAGTCTGTAAATAAACACTTGAGTGCTGTAATGATTTCATATCAACATGAATATCAATTTTCCATAGCTTGAGAGGTCAGATTTACTGATTTTTTTGTGTTTGTTTGGTCTGCCTCATTTAGCAAATGCAGGAGCAGTAATTTAATTTGATTCACAACTTGCTTCTGTTATGGCATTAGTTGTGCTTAAGAACAGCATGGTCATTCTTTTATTTGTAACAATGTGACCCTACAAAATACATTTCAGTCCAATTAGCAAGGCTGTGTGCAGTGTAGTTTTGGTGCGCATTGTAATGCTGTTGTAATTTAGAAGCATACTGGGCAAAATAGTCAATGTCAACTTTTCGTAGTTTGACACAAAGTGCCGCCTGGAGTCTGCATCCATTCCATCCATTCCACATCGATGAATTCACTAAAAGATTCATGGCCAGAGTTTAAGATGTATTAATGTTTCACATGGTTGGCCTGAGTTCAACTTTTCCTCAGTTTCCCCTGAGGTGTTTGGAGTGGGAGTACTAATCAAGGCCAGTGTCCATGCAGTGGTCCTCTTTAAAGAGCCCAGCAGGACCATGGGAGGAGCCAGGTCCCTGCGGTGTGGTGCAATTGTGGGGATGCTCAGCCCGCAGCACATAATGTTCTTAACGTGGACAGACCAAGAGACAGACAGATAAGCAGTCCCTACAGGATACACAAAACAATAAAAACGTACACCTCCAAGGATAGGAGGTATTTTGTGTATGCATTGTTTATACTGTGTCATACATATCGTTCAAGGTAACCCAAGTTCAAGCTCCACATCTCTCTTTTCCATCCTCAGGTATATAGTAACAATATAAAAGGTAAGCACACAATACAATAGGTTACTTTGTGTTTCAGACACCACTGCCCGCTGTATTTAGTGTGCGTACCTGACCTCACATTTTCTGAGCGGTTTGCATTTGTGGGAATGACAGGAAATGTTCCGGAATAAAATGTTTGACCCTCTGTCGACTGCTAAAAGCATGGTGGTGGAAGAGATAATGGAGTGAGGTTAGACACTAATGTTTTGGAGACCGCTAACATCTTTATGACTAATATTTGACTTTAAATAATGGATAGCACCTGTCACCCTACATGAGGCTTTATAAGTGAAGCCAAACACAGATTTTTTTCACGCTTCAGAACAATAAGTTTTAACACAGAAAGTTCAGTTCCAACATATTTGGAAAAAGGCTTTCCTACACTATATGGACAAGTCCTTATATATCTTAATCACTGTCTGGGAGACATAATTATGACTTACTCAACTGAATCTCCCTTTATAAAGCATTAAAGTGAATACAGTCATGAGTCATTCATTTTATATACAAATTAAATTTATATATAAAACCGTGATATGGAAAAAAAAATGCAGTAAGCTAGCCTTGTTTGTCTTTCATCATGCTTGCATGTCTCTCAGTAATGCCCTGCATCATTCCTAGCTTGTCTTGCACAATAAAATGAACAGCTAAAATTAAGCGTCTACTTGAGGATGGCAGAGGAGAAAAAAAAGTGTAAAAGGACCGAGATTCGCTTAAAATGCAATTAAGCATCTTTGGCATATGCTGACAATATGAGCAAGTCTGTCTGTCAGACGGAAACGAAGAGAGTAGTTAGCATTCCGACAGGCTCCTAATGGAACACCTAACCCAGCCACAGAAATGAGCATTTTGTCACAAAATCACTTTAGGCTTTAGGTTCTATACACAGCATGTGCCTCTATATTACAAACCCTTGCCGATGCATTACTAACTTGGGTAAATTGCAATAGTAAATTGCAAAAGGGGGAGCTGATTTTCCTCCCCCTTTCTCTTCTTTCTGTCTCTGAGTGTGTGTGTGTGTGTGTGTGTTTCTGTGTGCATGCCTGTGTGAGTAAGTGAGCAAAAGATAATGTGTGTATGTGTGTATATGAATGCTTATTTGGTCACACTTTTTCCCTCTTGTTGACATATGACATTTTGTTGTCCACTGCTGTATGAATTCCTCCCTCTCACTGCCAACCCTGACGCAGAACAAGTGATCACAGGCTGGCTCGGCCGAAAGGCCCCTCGCTGATTGATTAGCACTCAGCAGCACAGCAAAAATGCTGAGACTCAAAGAAATCACGGGGTGAGGAGGGGGTGAAGAGGGAAAGTGGAAGACAAAAGGGATAGAGAGAGAGACAGAAAGAAAAGAAACTGGGGGGGAAAATGATTCTATGTGAAATTAGGTGTGACACTGCTGATGCTAGTCTTATGAAGATACATATCCTTTAGAATCAGTTCAAAGGGGGAACAGGTTGACCTGGTTAAGGTAGAGTGGAGCACTGTCTATTGCTGCTACATGCCGGCAGTCTTCTCATGTCTAATTTATGCTGGAAGGAAGAAGCTGGTCTTTCTTGGTTTTGGCTCACACTCTGTCAATACCACACATCACACCTCACATCACGTCGTTATCTGGGTTGCCTCACCGATCCAGTCATCAGTGATGTCTACCCAACTAGAGACACAAGGAGAAGAATATAATGCATATTCCAGGCGGAACAGACTCTCTCGATCTGTTTGTCTTTTAAATTTGTGGTACGAATATATCAAGCACACAAAAAGTAAAAAAAAAAAACAAAGATTCTTCCCAGTACCCTTTCTGAGACAGTTCTGTGGCATTATGCAGTTGCTGTCTCAATAAACAGAGGTCTCGTTTTTCAGTTTAATGATGCCCGCACAGAAACTTACACAAAGTATCCGACTCATTGCATGCATGGCGGGGTTGCGGGCACAGACAGGCTTTGCCATAAAGACCTCATTACCGCAGGCTTAAAAAAAGAGGAAATGCGGGACATGCCAGCCATGGTCAGCGAGCCAGTGCCAATGAATGGCTCACATTCAACAGCGAGGCAGAAAGGGGGCTTTTCTCTGGGGCAGAAGAAGAGAAAGAGGGAGAGAGGAAGAGAAAAGGCGAGGGCACATCGAGTTCAGGGGGCTGTACCAGTGATAGTCATGCATGCCTTTATAAATGCTATGCTACCAGCAGACAATTCAAATCCTTTTTTTTTGTTACATGATGGACAAACGGGCAAATCATGGTCTATGATGTCGATGGATAAAAATTTTAGACTAAGCAGGATGCAATTTAACCTCCACTAAAAGGTCCACACATTACTGCACTTCAAAGTTCCAAAAATGGTTCTTGTAAAAGTACAGCCCTACATTTTTACCAAATAAGAATCCGAACCATGCCAGATGAAAGCCTAAATTACATGCTATTAGACCTGTCCAGAGTCCTGCTGCCAGTAATGCAGGGCAGCTGCTTTGCATCAGCACATTGGCCTGACTTTTCATTTCAAGGGGTGCAGTGCAGTAACAGCTGTTCAAACACGCAATTATTATATTTCTGTGTGCAAAAGGGAGGTTGGGGGTTGGGGCGGGTAGCTTAACATTAAGTAATGAGAAAGACTGACAGCCCGGTGAATGCCTTATCTGCATGATTGGCTTTTCATTTGCGGGTTTGACAAGTTCACAAAAGAGCTTACCACATCTGTACTGCATGCATTGCTTTAACAAGGCCACTTAAATTGGGCTGAGTTTCAGCTGATGTTGTTAAATGCACACAGAAAAAATGTCACCGTGTCATGCTAAGCATGGCAACAAACTTTTTAATAAAATGATCATGTTGACTCAAAGGAACACGTAGAAAGCTGATACTTTGGATAATTAAAATTTAACCATAGCACCACTCATGTTTCACTCCTAGGTTTTCAACACTGGAGGCTGGTATCTTCAGAGAGCATATACTGAACACCTACACACACCAACTGTTACCTGCCTATAGTATTCAAACTTAACAATAACTGGTTACATTCCATTGGTTACATGTCAAAATTAAGTCTTTCCTCTTCTGGGCAGTGTAAATGTTTCACTCGTGCGATTAATATCCTCAGGAATATCCTTGCCAGTTTATACATGAATGTTAATTGCCAAGTACATAATTTATTGCTGTTGAGGTCGAATGATGGAATATCTGCTGGAGGGGGGTCGAGTTCATTATTTGATAATGGCCATTGAGAATAGTCTTGTCCACAAGACAAATTAGACCCTCATAGCTTATCAATACAACTGTAGGAGCTTGCTTACACCCCCATAATTATTAGTGACATATTCTTTGTATTGAGCTGGACTGGGTGCCTGATATTAAGCTTCTGCCAGGAACAAAAATGGAAGTCTGAGAAGGCTGTTTTTTTCCTGTATTAACTTAAGATAGCTACAAATATCAGTTCAACAACACAACATTCCATTTGTGACACAGGACGTCCTCGACATACTCCATCATTGGTTCCATAAAGTCCACAAAAAAGGGCATTACATGGGCACTGAGAGGAAATTATTTTGCTTATGTGTGTTGTCCTGCATAGTTGTACTGAAATTGCTGAAATGTGCTGACTTTGTGAAAGTCCCATTTTTGTCAGTGATCACATGGCCCATCACAGCACACAACAAAATTCAGCTCTGCATTTAACCCATCACACATGTGAGCAGGGGGCAGCCATGACAACGGCACCCGGGGAACAGTGAGTGGGGACGGTACCATTCTCAGGGTACCTCAGTGGCGCCAACAGTGGCGGTCAGTAGTGGTCACAGGTCCAATATTTTAACCGATAGGCAAGACATAGACATACAGTCACGCTAAGAAGAGCTTCAAACTGTAGTGAGAAAATAAATTATAGCCTCTTTCCCTCAAGCAGTGGGGACAGTAATGGAATGATCTGGGGGCTAAACTATGGTGAATCCATATCCATGTACATATAAACACTCATACACACACACACACACACACACATGGGCATGCTTTCTGTTCATCTGAATTTGTGTGTTTCTCCTTCACAGTCCTGTGCTTTCATTTGCTCTGATGTTTTCGTGTGGGTGCCATATGTGAGACTGCTTCAGCATTTGAGGGAGGACCATGGTGAGAAGTTAATTTCAACCATTAATGAATTATTAATGAAGCAATGATCTGAAAATGGAGTCGGCATGGGAGAGATGAGTAACTTAACAACTATTGGAATATCAATGATTTACGGATGGGCTGGACAGTCAGCCCATTCAGTCAATTCTCTAACAGTCAGCCACCTGACTGAATATGGAGTGTCTTATATTAGTCATAAAGCAAGAGGACTTTTCTGTATAGTTTGCTGTGACGGTTAAAGCAAGAGCGATTTAGGAGTTGTTGGGACTGCTGGTTAATTTTTGTTGAAAGCACAAGTATTACAAAGACATCTGTCATCTTCTGCAACATTATCCTGTTTCACACCGTAAACAAAAACATGCCGTCGTCACGGCGATGCGATGCTCTGGCATGGCCCGGGTAGGCTCCAGATGCAGGCAGTAGCCATGGGACCCAAATCCTGTTTGAGCTCTGCAGGGCCTGGTTACACACACTATGTGTGTTTGTGTGTGTGTGTGTGTGTGTGTCTGTGTGTCTGTGTGTGTGTCTGTGTCTGTGTGTTTGTTTGTGTGTATGCAGCCTAAATCTGAGCAGGATGCTTTTTGATGCCCAGCGAGCATGACAGCTGGAGGATTTTGAGTGACTGTTAATCACAAGTGACTGATGAATCAGCTTGATTAATCACAACTTCTCTGATTAAAATGGGTTTTGACAAGCTCAACACCCAAATAAAAAAGAAGAAAAACACTGCATGCCCCTCTGACTAACCCAGTTAAATGGTCCGTTTCTGTTTTGCAGAGGAAACAGCACTATTGCTAGCAGTGACTGATCAGCTTGGGCATACATATGCATGCTTCATTCCACTTTCCATGTAATCAGGATTTAGTTGTTGGTTGCTGTTGGTTAATAATGGGTCATTTTCCACATATTAATTGAATAAGAGAATGTCACATTAGAAAACGGTGACTGAAGAGACACCACACAAGTTTCATTGTAGATACTGCAACTACCGCTGAAGTGACCACAACAAACAACGATGTAACAACAACTAAAAGTAACAAAGAATCCCCTGGAAGCAAAATAAATGTTGACCTTTCACACATCCTCAGTGATTTCTAAGTTTTACTGTCTGGTTGTCAGCAATACCTGTCATGGGTGTAACGAGAAGCATGTCTCAGGTGTCACAATTGAAGCAGCACTATGCACTATTCAAGTTTATCATCTTCATAAGTTGGTAGATCCTTATCCTTATATATATCCTTATATATATGCTTGCAATATCCAGGTGTCTGTCCTGGCACCCTCAGACTTACAAAGTCTCGAATCTCATGAGAGGCAGGATCACGTTAAATTCTGGAGAAATTCTGACTTTTCTACCTCAGTAGACATTACTGCTTTTGTATTCAAAAGTTACTCTTATCAGCTGAGTTGAAAATATATGCACAGGGTGAGGGGAAGGGAGAACAAACATTTACTTGGAGACACTAGGGGGCGCTTCATTGAGAAAAAGCACTGAAAGTTCTGCAGTATTGCTTTAAATTTTTATTTACAAGCCAGCTTGTAGAAAACAAACACAGTGCACTGCACACATAACAACATAACAAGTCAGATGTAGTGTTGCTCAACCCTGCCCTAAGCCTCTCCATTCCCAGACAGGCTGTTTCCTGTGTGCAAGTAGAAAACTGCAGGTGATTGAGGGTGACTGATAAGAGTGCCATGTCCCAAACTGGCTATATGTCAACCCACAGGCAGGGGGCACCACCAGAGGGCGATAAGTTGGCAAGACTCTTCGGGCCCAGCATTGACAGGGGCATATTTGGGGACATTATTTATATTGTTAATAATACTAAGTGACCCCAAAAATCGTATTCTTTCATAGGGCCCCAATTATTTAAGTGACGCCTCTGCCCCAGAGCCGTGTTAAATAATTCAGTTCTTGTGGCACCTTTGCCGCTTCCAATGTGGTCAGTGACAGATGCAGAAGACCGCACCCCCCCCCCCTTTTCTCCAAGTTGCCCTTAAGGACAGTGATACAAGCAGCCATTATCTGTCTGTGTTATGTTCCAGACTGAAGCCTCCTGCTGTGCCTTCCCTGCATGCTGATATAAAGAGAGGACAGTTTCAGAGATATGCCAGATTTTTCTAAGATGGAAGTCCTTTGTGCATACCTGAGCCTCAACCGAACAAGTATGACTTTATCTGTCCACACTGCGTCGTACAACAATGATGTGACTTAGCATTAGCATCTGAACAGCTTCAGTATAAATCGATATGGTTGGGAGTTGAAGATGGTTTGTGTGGGTGTGTGTGCGAATGGGGAGGAGGAGAGGCAGAATATGCCTAATTAGAGACATCTATGTCAAAGACACCAGACACATTCTTACAGCAAAATATAGATAAGTTCGACAGGCTTCACAAGATTTTGTCTGAGAAAGACCAGGCCTGTTTGTACAGCTGAAGACATAGCGATCAATATATTTTCCCTCATTTCTCCCACTCAAGGGCCTTTGATAATGTTCTCAGAAAGACTGATCAATCCATGCTAAATTGACTTCATTAGTTATATTCACTCAAGCCTTACAAGACTCAGTTCAGAGCAAAATATAAATGATGGCACTAACGGTAGCATGCTGAGGAACCCTACATCTGATACAAATGTACAGCCTTTTGCTGTAAGCACTAACCAGTTAAACCAATTGTTATACCAACTAAAGGCAAGGCAAGGCAAGGCAAGTTTATTTGTATAGCACATTTCATACACAATAGCAATTCAATGTGCTTCACAAAAATAAAAGCAAAGGACAAAATATAAAGGCATAAAAGATAAAGTAAGTGTAGAAGCACAAAAGGTAACACGTGTAAAAGCATAAAAGTAAAATCAATATGTGGTAGATAAAAGATATAAAAGCATAAAAAACACACAAAATAAATATAAAATGAGTAGAAATCATTAACAGAAAGCGTCTGAAAACAGTTTGGTCTGAAGTCTAGATTTGAAACTGCCAACAGTAAAAGCATTTTTAATGTCCTCTGGAAGTTGGTGTTTCAAAATGTTTCAAAACCCAAAACAGTCATACACAGATTAATGTTTAAAAAAGATCACTGCCAGAATAGTTCAGGTTGGTTGCTTGAGTGAGGGCAAGGTTATGGGAATGCAGCAAATGGTCCAATTTGTCAATGGGTTTGAGCTTAGAGCACATTAACTTTGCATAAAAACCTTCATCGTGCTGAAGGGATCGATGGGTGGATCTGGGAGCTTAGTCTCCTTTCCCTTCTCTGATCCTGTGTGATGTCTGTGGCATGCCCTCTGAAACCAGAGCCAAACCTCACAAGCTACAGAACGCCGAAGTTGCAGGATAGAAAACATTCCCATCCCTGTTGACACTGGCCCGTCCCATTCAGTTAATCCCTCCACCCACGTATAGTATCTGCTCATCTAGGGAAGTTTTTCTCGAAGAGTGGAAAAGTAGCCAGAATTAATCGTGTTTGATTCGGCGAAAATGTAAGTCTTGTTTAGCCATGTCTTCCAACCGAGGTTAGTTCTCACTCAATATCACCTTTTACACTAAAGCACTGTTTTGTGGATAAACATTGCAATGCATCAAAATGATAAATGGTCTTTTACAGAGAAAAACTATCTACCAATATCACCCACTGCAAACCTACTCAAATTGCTCTATAAATAGGTTGTGAAAAAAAGTATTTGGGCAAAACTCACTTATCTGCAAGCAGATCTAATTTCCCGTCACGCTGAAAAGGTTGTCTGTACTGTTTTTAACAATAGGTGTTTTTAAAGGCTGATCAGGATATACTGTATGTGCACAACTCCTAAATGAGATAAATAATAATAATAAAAAAATACAATGTTTTCTTCACATACATTGGATGTAGATATGCTCCCTGGAGGGTAGAGAAGACAGACGAATGATGAACAGTGTGCAAGAAACATCCAGTTAATTATCTATCGGAACAACACTCCAATATTGACTGAGGCTATGCATCCATTATTTCAAAGACAAAGTTGGAGAGCTTTCAAACTTTGCACAACTGGCATCTTAAAAAGTAAAGGTGCAAACAAACAATTTAAGAAATGCACATTTTGTGGCTGAAGCGTTTGGGTGCTTTTCTCATCGCCATCGCTGTCATTCCCAGCGAAAGCGTTGAAAAGCTTAAAATGTTCTGACCTAGATTGTGCTGCTGAGACAGAACAAAATAGGTATTGGGTATATTGTCATCAGTTTGGCTAAAATAGGTATTGGGTATATTGTCATCAGTCTGGCTATTTGAGGAGACAGATAAGGAGAGACAGAGCGAGAGAGAAAGCGACAGAAAGGGAGAGAGAGATTGACAGTAATTCACAAATATGGCTCCAGGTTTTTGCATTAAACTATGTGAGACGTGCGGCAAACAGCTGGTGGTAATTTTGTAGGTAATTACTCACGCTCCCAGTTGGATGCGGACATAAGACTTGTCAATTCCTCTGTCATATCTGGGACAGGAGCACGTCCCGTGGCAGTGTGTGGAGACAAGAGGGGAGCCATTAGAGCACTCAAGAGAGGAAAGCAGCGCAAGGTGATAAGAAATTCACAGGCAGCCGAGGCCATCTAATGCTGCAAATTGAGAGTAGGTGGGCTTTTAACTGTAATGACACACAAACAAGAGAGAGTTGCACACACAGAGGTTGAGTTGAGTACAAAAGAGAGGGGAACATCAAAATAGGGCAAACATCAAATACACATAAAAAAAGCTATCACAGGGACCACATGTTTTTAGATGATATGAAAAGCTTGATGGTCTTAATATTACCACAGCAGTATGCTCCACCATCTGTGTGATCCACCTGTCAAGGCTGCACTCACTGGGACAGCAGAGGGAATTGCAGTGTTACTTCTTGGGAGGGAAGATTCTAAAATGCCCTCTACCTACTTTTTTTAAGCATTAGCCTGCATGCTCACTCTCTCTCCCTCTCTCTCTCTCACACACACACACACAAACACACACACACACACACACACACACACACACACACACACACCTACACACACACACACGCACACACACACACACACACACACACACACACACACACACACACACACACACACACACACACGGAACCTGTCTCAAAACATCTGCAAGCAGATGTCGACCTAATTAGCTGTGGTGTCTGCAGACAGCCCACGGCCATCTTCATTCAGAGGCTCTGCCAAGCTGCCAGTGTGCAGAGCAACAGTCTTTGGAGGGTGGGGGGGTTGGGGTTTGATAGGAGACCGTAGGCAACAGAGGTCAGCCTTGAACCTGCCTTTGAACCAGTAGCTCATACAAACACAGACACAGACACTGCGCACACACAGACACAGACACACACACACACACCACACACACACACACACACACATACTGCACACAGTCATGATAACTGACTGACAGACAGTGTGGCACCACAGATACTGTAGGTGTGTGGATGTGGTTAATGGTGGAAAGTTCAGCTGTTAGTGTATGAGGAATTGGCTGACTTCATTGGCATGCTGTTATTCTGCCTAGCACTGATTGAAGGGAAAAGGAGAAAAAAACACAGTAATTGATTATGTGCATGGATGAGTGAGTGTGAGTGTGTGTGTGTGTGTGAGAGAGAGAGAGAGAGAAAAGCTAGAGGGGCTATATTTGCAAAGCTATCTTACCTGATCAATATTAGATTACATTAAGAGCAGAGGGAACGAGCTGGTCTCTGAGCGATATGTTTTCATCAAGTGCAGTCTCCGAGCAAATCAATGCATCGGCCTCTGAGATATTCTGCCTTGTGCCATCCTTCAGATAGTCTCTCATCAGCCTGTTTACCCAGCGACAATAAACAAAGATGACCTCCAACAAGAGAGAGGTTTAGACATCCAGAGCAAAAGGGTGAGAGGAGAGGGTGCATGTGGGGAAGAAAGAAAGAAAGAAAGAAAGAAAGAAAGCAAGAAAGAAAGAAAGAAAGAAACATACAGGAAAAAACAAACAAACAAACAAAGAGCATGTAGACAGTGGGGATAAAAAGAGAGTTATAAAGCAGATAATGCAGGTGAAGACAGCACATCACAAAGATGTAGGAATGAGAAAGGAGTAGGAACGATGGAGGAATTGATGGCATCAAGTGGTTGTAATAAGAGCAGTAAAATGTGGATAAATGAAAAAAATAAGAGGCGGTGGAGAGGATGGTGGGAGAGCTTTGAGAAATAGAAGGGGGAGGGGGTAGTGGGAGGGCATTGAGAAATAGAAGGGGGAGGGGTATGAAGTCTTAATGTGGTCACTGAGGTCAAGTGCACAGAAAAGCAACTGATCGGCCCTTAGAGGAGCCAGAAATGAGGAAATAATGATCACATTTTCAAAAGATTCATCAAAAGATCAGGAAAGCCATTTCATCCCACACACCAGCGTCCCAGCACTTTGCACCACAACATGCATTTTCAAGAAGCCTTCTCTAATTACTCCTCCAGGTTGTGATCAAAGACTTTTGCATCAACATGAACTTTCGAGTATATATTCATTAGCAAAAGCATTATAAGGATGTTTATGCTATCATCTTGTATGATAAATATACCAATTATATGGTTGCTTTGTATTCCCATTTACTAAAAAGGCATTCTCATAAATTCAGGTTAATATTTAATAGCAACATATACTGTACCGTGCTGTTATCTTAAATTATAACCATCTCCTGTTTCTCTGCCGCACAATTAACACTACTGGGAATTCATTGCTACTGTTTCATTGACACATTAATTGCCATTAGCAGAGCGTTTGGTCATCTAATTTGCAAAATACCCCATAATCAGAAACTGCACTGTAAGTTACAATTAAATTAAAATGTCAATACAAATCCTGGGGCTTTTAGGTTGCCACCTACACAAACCTTCCAATGAAAATTAGTTGAAAAACTTGTTTTAAAGGAACACTAACATTTACTACTTTTTGAGATATGTTTACACATCTGTGTAAGATCTTAATCATTTTGATTGCATATAGTGACCTGGAGTTAAGATACAGTTCTCTATGCCACATAAATTGTACACATCTGCAGTACATAGTGACACGAACATAATCTTGACATCAATGTCATTGAGAGGCACGTTAGCATGATGGTACATCTGTATCAGCAAATTGTGGACTTTGGATGATGATTTACAAAGTTTCAGCATGCTTCACAGTTTACTTAGTTAGTTTAGAAGCACAGCTCTATAATGGTGCTTTATGTAAACATAGATTGTTATTGCCTGCTTTGCAAAACCTAATAGACCCCCCCTTGTTTGCCCAAGTGTGTTTAATCAATCCTGGCATTATAGATTGTACAGTTGGAAAGCGTGGACTATCATTTCGATAACCATGAACAGATTTGTAATTTTCTTGTGCTTATTCCTGCCGTGTATTTTGCAGTTAAAAGAGGAAGAGGAAACAATGTAGCTCTGTTGAAATAGCTCCGGTTTTCCAACCGCTTGCAGTTACTTAACAGCAGCACCGATGGCACTCCACAGTGGACCTCGCACATATTAATATTGCATTTACTTTGAAGGAGCCCAGAGATATGCCTGCCTGAGATGGTCCAAGGTGTGCAAAGAGCAGAAATCTGAAGCTGAAGAGCTGTAATGAACCAGCAGTATTAAACAGTACATCACTCCCTTTGATCTGTAGCAGCACCTTTGGGTGTGTTAATTAGCGCCATGCTAATGTGGGCCGCTCTAACAATAGAACCCGACTGCTGTCACAGCGAATGTTAAATGAAGAAAAATAAGACCTAGGTTGAGGTTGGGTTGAGCGCAGACTTTACCAGTAATCTGAGACGTGGAAAAATAAGGATTCTGACAAACCGTGATTAAGCAAAGGGGCTAATGGTTTGTGTTTGATGTGGAATACAACATCCTAAAGTGTGATGACTTCGATGTCAGCAAGTCTTTCTGCAGCCTAATTTAGAAAATGCTAAAAAGGTGGAGTCTGCAGCCAGATTAAAAAAAAAAAAATGCCATGTCGGGCTGCTTCCAGAAGTACATAAGAAGAGGCTGTTTTTGTATTTCAGCAAATCACCAGCCTGTGCATAAGCCATTAAAGTGCTAAGTGCAAGGTCATCTTATCCGCTGCCAATCACATTAATAAACATCTCTGCAATCTTGTGAGCTGTGGATACAATGCATGAATATGCAGCGCAGATCGGGTAGTCGGAACTGATTGGGCACCGACAGATACACCCTACCTGAACCAATGCATGATGGGATGTGGATGGTTCAGTAAATATTCCATTGTGTGATTTTCATACTGGATGGTTGATTAGGGTAGCCCAGATTTGAGTACTCATCAGCAATCTGTTGTCTAGGTAGTCTCCCTAAACATGAGTTATTCGAGTAAGGATGATACTAAACAAACCTGTGTAGCACAGTACCCAGTTTGATTCTTGCATGAATGTGGTCTACAATAGAAGAAAACGTACATACTGGATTATATGACTTACTGACATAATGACATTAACGTACTACAGTATATGAATGGAGATCAATGCAGTTTCTTTATTTGTGAAACATGGTCAGTGTAGCCATAATTGTGGCCTTTTTTTAAAGTAAACATTTGCCCTTCTATGGCTATTTATGGTAAGGAATTAGGACTTAGCAGTAATTGCTAGAATTGCATGAAAGATGACATGTTCACAATTACCATCACCATTACATTTTCCATATAAATAAAATAGCAATTTGTTAATTACCCTGTTCACGCTTTTTTCTTAATAGTGACTTTTCCAGGTTATATAGTGAGTGTAAGAGTAGTGTACAGGATGCCCCTGTTCTGGCCAATCACCTGAAGCAGAGCACTTTACTGTATGTTTAGGAAAAAAATCAATATATTTTTCCTCTGCTCATGGCAGCCTTAATGAGATCTGTGCAAAGGCGTTCTCGCTGCAACCCCCTACCCCACCCCCACCCCCACCCCACTGTAAATACATAAAAAAAATTCAGCAAGTCTTCTAAAGCATTTATTACTATTGACAGGCTATGAAGAGTGAGGGCTTCTTTCTGCCAGGAGATTACAGTGGTTAAGCCTCTCAAATAGAACTGTCAAAGATTCTACCAACTTCACCAAGTTTTTATTTTATTTATTTTACCCCTTCACACTAGACTATTTCAGCTGCATCCTTTTAAAACCGAATTCAAGATTATTTTCTTTAGCTAATTCCCTTGAAAAGCACTATATTGTCTTAGTTTAATGCCAGAGACGAACAGACTTTGAAATGTGTGTTGAAAAAAAAAACGACACTCCAACACTATGTGTTGACCAAATTAATCCACCTTTGGAATCAAACTGTTTCCTATGCCTGTTTCCAAATTGTTATGTCAGCTATCTGCTATGCTTTGTCTACAGCTTCTAGGAGCCAAGAACGGCAAGCCTCTCTCTCTCACCAACACTCCTGATGGTAGGGGCACCAACACACCTCAACCCAAATGAAAAAGTATGCCTAGCCTACACAGTATGCACAGTGCTCTTGCAGTCACTTACGGGAAAGCATGCAAAAGCCTTTAGTCACTTACTTGGGTATGTAAAGAGACATACCTCCTAATCAGGGTTTTATGGCTTCAGTCAGTAAACTACATATTTGGAATATCCACCTATAATTTATGGGACAACAAGAATGTAATGTCATCTTCGATAACAGATGGTACAGAAGTTTGTAGCATTTTTAAGCAGGGTTTGTTAGGTTCTATCAGGTGTTTTTAGTTTTTAGGATTATTTGGGTATCAGGGAAGAGCTTAGGCACTACTGAATCTCCAGTGTGTTGTTGTCTTTTTTTATCACTCTGAACAAAGACTACACCAATCAATTTCCAACAGAAACAAAATCAATGCCACACCAAACATGCGGACACTGTGCTGATGTGTGACAAACACAACAGTGCCTTGGTATTAATATGGAACATTTCTGAAGAAGATGCTTTTTGTTTTCTCTCCCAACAGCCATTCCCCTGTGTGCAAACGCAGGCTTTGACTCTGAGCGATTAGCAGAGAGACTATGCTAATGTTGAGCAATCACAACAATTACTCAGGAGGCCACTCCCCTCAGTTCTCATGAGGAAGCAATTGAATAACTTTTTACATTAAAATTGGCATCTGAAGGACATTGAAAGACCATTTTGATCCTAAATTATACATATAATGAAAGGATTTTTTTTCTATTTTTATTTTCAGTTATTTTTCCATTTTTCCATTCCCTGGCTTTCTGTGCCATCTGTTCTTTCACATTAAATTAAAAATTAACTCTCCAGAATCAGACATATCAGAAGTTTTACAGCAAAAAAATCTTACTGTCACCTGTCAACATGTTTTGGGCAGCATATGTGGTGAAAACTAGAGGTGGTTGAATGGTATGTAATAAGCCTACCTGCTGAGATCACAGAAATACTAAGAGTCAGTCATCCAGTCAAAAAGAGTATAACTGATTAGTTTTGACAATCAATCGTGTTTTGCATGTGGTTCTGAAAAGTAGGGAAGCATGGGTATATTTGTGAGTAATAGCATAGTTACCAAAACCGATATTGAAGTAGCTTAATGTCAGAAATTAATGTTAACACAGTGATTTCAATTTTAATCTTCTATGTAATATTGTGGTGGACTGGCAGGTAGCCTCTTAGCGCAGCACCGTATCGCCGCCGAAAAAATTTTAACTACAACATTACAACATTACTACGACATTACAGGAAGTCTTTAGTAACACATTACAACTTGGTCATTGCCATTCTGGTAACAACAAACTTATAATAGGGGGTGCGTCTTAAAGGGTTAAGGTAACGAGTGTGGTTCACAGGTTCGAATCCACCCAGAACTACCACTGAGGTACTCTGACCATGGTACCGTCCCAGTTGCTGTCATGGCTGCTCCCTGCTCACATGTGTGCTGGGTTAAATGCAGAGTTGTACATTTCCACATTGGGGGACTAATAAAGGAATACATTTGTTTTATGTTTTAACCACAAGACAAAATGTGTCAGCTAAATATTTAAGTCACACAAAAACTATGAGTTGTAGAGCATTTGTTTTAAGACTGTATGAGTTTACAATACCATCAAGTTATTGTAGACATACACAGCACTATCCTTGCAAGAGCAGAGCTCTGACAAGGTCTGTCCACTTTCTTTCTGTGTACTAATTAGTGAAACTGTCAGTGAACTGAATGGCCTGTGCATTGTCATTACCGGCAGTGTCAAAAGAAGCTCAATATCATAATTTCTTGTTAATGCCTGACAAAACAAAAACAACCACATTAAGCACATCACATTTAATACAATTCTGAGGTATTAATTAACCATCTTTACCTCTATCTCAATCCAGAGAGGCCTACTTACCTTCCCAAAATAATACAAGTGGTGGTTAGATTTCTGTTCTATTTTTGATTTTTTGTTCATTTTTTCCCAGTTATATTTTCCAAAAACAGTATGTTCTCAGTCCACCAAAAAGACAAATGTTGTTTGCTTTGGGAAAAAAGAGTTTTATTCCTAAGTTTTGTTTGTTTGCAGTGTTAGAAATAGAATAGACCTACCCTAGACATGAGAAAAATGTTTTGAATTTTATTGATGGATTGCTCAAGACATTTTGTCCTTGAGGCACGTTATGCACAAAAGCACTTGTCCTGTTTTTGCTGGAGACAACAACAACTTTTTATCAGTTTTTCAATCTCCTCCGTGATTGCTTGTAGCAGTTGCAAAAGTAATCTGTTCAGCTGAAATGAAGTGTTGTCTTTCAGGGAATCAATACCTTTGCCGTCCATAAAATGAGCAGTCTCCTGCTGCTCTTCTAAGCATACCCAAGCACAAGGAGTGATACAGGTGCACATGTCCACTTAAAAAAAAAACACCTTTCTTTTGAGTATTCAGAAATGGACTTTAAGTGTCTCTACTATATGGGCATGTCTTAAAGTCTATAAGAAATGTAAAATACATTGCTGCACAGTGGTATTACAGCAAGGGGGGATGAGTGACTTTCTTATGCAACAGGGGAGGGGCAGATTTAGACAGAGGTCTACTGTGGTGGGACAACTCTCTCAAATCTGACAGTGACTCTGTCAGTCTCTGTCTCTTTCTCTCCCTATTTCTGTTTGTGTTTGTGCATGTGTATGTGTGAGTGAGAGAGAGAGTGAGAGCGAGAGCGAGAGTGAGAGAGATAAAGTGCCTGATGGAGAGAGAGAAAGCAAGAGAGAGAGCGTGAGAGAGTGAGAGAGAGAAAGAGAGAGAGAGACTTAAAATGGAGAGGATGTCTGAGGGAGGCATGAAACCCTCTCTAATTCCAGCATTTTCAAGTATGCAGCCATGTTTGCCTTTTGTGTCTCCCGTCATGCTTCTGCCTCTTGTGAGCTGATTAGTGCTTGCCGCTCGACACTCAGGCTCTGATTCATCACCTCCTGCCTTAACAGCGCTGAAGCAGACGAGCGTCTTGTGTCAGGTGGATGAGGCATGGAGATGATCTCTTTATGCACCACTGTTGTGTAGGTGTTGAGCTGCATCCTAAATTAAGTCTCACTTAGTTTACTTTCCTGTGTCATGTCATCGTGTTGTGTTGTGTTAGAGCTCATTTGAATATGGAGAGTTTTGTCAGACGGGGTGGATGGTGACACCAAACACCAGAATATAAAATGAATTCGTTAGCGGTAATGAGGGCAGATCTGACAAGATTTGATGCCTGCATGATAATTTAGCTAAATCTGGTAAGGCTTGATGATTAAGCCAAGATGATTTTCTATGCTTATCTAATCAGGTTTGTGTAAGACAGAAAAAAATACTTATCTGCAATTACATTTGTCAATAACTTGGTTGATTGTCATCAGTGGCCTATCCTGTGTATTTTTTTATATCCACGTAGTAAGTGCCGTCGTTTTTAATTGTTTTATTTTTAATATAATTTTGTTTACTCAGAGAGTGGACTTTATACGCTATGTTGTTTTGGTATGGTAAAACACAAAAAAAGCACTTTGCATTTTTTAAGAGTGACCTGTATGTGTTGTTTTATGTATCACAAGCACTGCTAATACCACAAGTGCCACACTGTTTTTTTTTGTTAAGTTTGTTTTTTAAGTGGAGTACACTAATGAGATGCTGTGGCCTGGCCTTGCCAAAGCACATCACTGCTTAGAGTAATTGCCCCTCGTGCTGTGGTCCATTGATGACTGCAGGTCAAAGACAAACCCATCCATTGAGACTGCACTGCTCCGCTGCTCTCTGTCGTTCCGCTTCTCCTTCCCTTGCACTCCGTCTAATTTCATGTCACCGAGGGTGCCTAGTGCTACCCGGGGTCAAGTGCATTATCGCACTGCCCCTGTGACACGGCAGGGTGCTAGGCATTGTCCAGTTTGTTTTTAATTGGGGGGCGTTGCTGCTGCAGGCTCCTTGGACTGATGCATGGGGCTGGTGAGGGTTTGCTGAGTGTGGTGTGTGGTTTCCACTCTCCATGTTCCACCCTGTTATAGTGAGACAGTAAAGCGAAGAGCAAGTTGCACTTTAAAAATGTTAAAATCTATAATAACGACTCCAGAATGCATCATAATGCAGGGCGGTGAAAAAAAAAACAAATCAGTGTTTCAGCCTTGCAATTATTTTTCTAATCCTGGCACAAAATGCTTTGGGCATAATTCAGTAAATGTGTGTGAATCCTACCGGAATAAGAAAAATGGAACTTTAAAGACGCAATTTCTCATAATAGGCTTATTACTGGGACCACTCAATGTAATTTTAACCGGCATTGTTAAAAAGGTGTACGCTGATGCATGTAGGGCTCTTGATTATAGAATAAGCTCTATGCACGGCTGCTGTGCTCGGGTATAACATGGTGAGGCTGGTTGTGCGTAGCCTTCCCTCTAATGATTCACCTGGTTGAGCCTACCAAAGCAGACGTGTACAGTATGCATTAACAATGTCCTGTAACAATGCCCATCAGGCTTCGGCTCTCCTCCCTCTCCTTTCAGCGGCGTGGACCCACCTAAATATGGATTTACATTTCTAACAGTTTTTTTTGTTTCCCTTAACACAGGTCCTGATTAGACAAGATCATTCATGTGAAAGTTTTGTTTGTTTGTACAAAAAAAAAGCTTATTTTTCTTCAAAATGGTATTACTTGTTTTTTTTTTCAGTGTTGCTCTGCCTTGCGCTTCTCTGTTTCTATAAAAGAGTCTTCTCTCCCCAAGCAGGATGGACTAAAGGCCTCCACTCGCATGGGCTAAATATTATGCCGGCAAACCAGACAATTACTCGCTTTGACACCTGAGGGAATTGTCTCATAAGGCTTATTTCTTATCTGAGGAACTTGCAATTAAGCCCCTTGTGTCTGTATAGTCTATTTGCAAATGAGCATACCCCATGGAGTGTGCAGGGCCTAAGCCAGATAGCTTCTATGTATTCTGTAGCTGCCAAACAGTTCTCATGCATGCAAACACAAAGCCTAGTCCTGTTGTGGAGGCCCATGCATAGCATGTTGAATTATTAAATGTTTTCCTCAAAACAAAGCTATTCTTTCTAATTACCTGACTTCCCATAAATATTGAATGCTCACTGTTGTGTTTGTGGCCACCAAACAGAAATGCATCTCTGGATTTAATTGATAATAAAATAGGAACATCACAGCATGGTGTATGTCGAAAAGACATATTATTTTTGTTTAATGCATTCCTTATCTTTTTCATGTGCTCACCTGCTATTGTCTTCTTCAAAACTGTCCTGTCCTGCATGCATATGGCTGAACTTGATTTTACCTTTTGAATATGAAGGATCCCTAAAATAGCGTTTGCCTGACTGTTAGCCAAATCCCAGAGGACAGTGATTATCGCAGCTGTAGCTTTCTTCCCCTCGCAGTGCTCTCCTGTGTGTTATGCTTCAAATAGGCCTTTGTTATGGTGATGGATCTCTTTTGGCCATTTTTTAATGCCATTAAACTCGCTGGCGTTTTTACGCTGGCATGATGGAGAGCTTCACAGCCATCCCCTAAACTGCCCCTCTGTGTTCGCAAGGCCCCGTATTTTACACACCGTCACAGGCTTATCCCTCGGAAGGTCCTGTCCCGGAGGGGGCAGCATGTCAGACTCCACACAGCTCAGTCAATCCCATTTTCCAGTATTGTGCTTAGGGCTCAGGCATATCTCGGTGGCCATATTTATAGTAGGCATCATCAGACTCAGAGTCAGACAACTAATGTCTACCTACTGTAGGTGTTGCATTGCTAAGCTATGCTGCACTCGCTTGTCACCCTGGTTTGTTTGTGTTTGTGTATGTATATGCCTGTGTGAAGGAAGTGTTATATAAATGTAAATTACTGTTGAAATGAAATTTCATTTTGAATTTTGCAGACACAGATACCACAACCCACAGGCGCGCGCGCACACACACACACACACACACACACACACACACACACACACACACACACAAGGATATATACAGACTGTCTTAATGTGTGCAGCAACAGTAATGCATGATTTAGGTATTATCAGTAATGTGCCACTGCTTTGCCACACTCCTCTTCCCTATGTAATCCACTGGAAAGACAAGCTGCAATACTCTGTAAAGTCATTTTTAATGTAATATTAAAAATGTTCCGATGTTATCCTATCTTACCTTACTTTGTTTTTACACTGTTGAAACTTTAAACTTAAACTATGAAATTAGGTGTTTCTAAGTTTGAATGGGTCATTCTATATTGAAAACCTCCATTGATTCAGCTAGCTGGCAAAGTTTTATATATATATATATATTCATCGACCTCTCTCTTCAATTGCATTTGGATGGCAGGATTAGGAACACAAAGTAATTCGGTCCTTTGTGGCATTGCTGACAGAGCAGTCAACATTCTTGAATTGTGTTAAAGCCTGAGATTTTTTTTTTTTGAAATAGAAACTAAAATCAATCGACAGAAACAGAGACAACTTTTTTTGGGAAGATGAGTTACCCACTCTTTTTGAGGGAGCTTTAGGGCCAGGGTGTACCAGATTGCATACCCAGAATGAGCCAGAATTTATTTTTTTCCATGTCATTCCAGCATTGTTGTGTCTTAAGTGTAAACAACACACAAGTCTAAACTAGACTAGTCTAAACTAGACACAAGTCTAAACTAGACTAGTCTAAACTAATGTGCTTAAGTCTAAACAAGAAAACAAACAAACAAAACTTGAGAAAGTAGCATATGTATAGTAATTAGCATCGTAGATCATATAGCGCCCACTCTCTTCAGTCGGTAAATGAAACATAAGCCATAATTATAATACAGTCCCTGGGGTTCATCAATTACATTTGCCAGCTAATCAATAACATTTGCTTGAAATTTGTTTCTGCTTTTCATACAAACTCTCAAGTGTCCTTTGCCATTTTGAAAAGTTGAGTTCCTCCATTACAGATCAACAGCAAATTCAAAATTGCAGTCACATTTTTTTTCCTCTTTGAATGCTCACATTTTCCAAGGACTTTATAGCATCTCTACTGTATATAAGCCTTTGGCGACGACCAAAATGATTACCCACTGATGCACACTGTCCCATTGTTTTGGGTTGTTCCACCCAAACCATCTTCATAATTCATGCTCTCCTTCTGCCGAGTAGCAAATTTATTTCATATGGTTGCATCGAGGATGTTGGCTCGTGTGCGTAATGTAATCAAGAGAATCACACCCTCTCGTCAGCATTTCCTTGGAGAGGAAACAGAATACAGCCCATTACTTTTTTTGTCATTTAATTATGCATCAAGAGCCTCCGCTGTGGCAATGTGCCCTCTAATAATGAAAACAAGACAGAATTGGGAAACAAACTATACCAAGTGTGTTTACATTTAGTTTTATTTATCACAGGAAGTGTGGCCCCTAAAACTGCTAAAGTGGAGCAGGTTAGACATCACAAATCACAAATGTTCTCGTTATGTTTATTATCGCATTTGTATCTTGTGATGTAAACACGAAGTTGTAATACCTATGATAGTTTTATATGCGTTATTTGTCTTTCCGTGTGATGTAGCTTTGGAAGCACTGAGGGCCCAATTACAAGTACATGCAGGAAGACAGGCGAGGCTGTCAAGGCTGGGGGAGATTGTGGAAGCAAACTGCCATGGCAGTGACATGTCTCCACGATGCTTTATGTTGTATTATGCATGTTACAAGGCACCTACCACTGCAAGGTGTGCAGTACACACTGCAGTTCTCACGGTTGAGTGTTGAGAGGACCTGGTGTGTACCTGGTTTCTGTAAGTGCAGTTGACGCACATTTCAACAAAATTGCATCAATATCTTCAACATGTGCAAGTGTACTTATTTAATTCTTTCTTTCTTTCTCTCTCTCACCTCTGAGTTATGCTCTAAGGGGATATTCACAGAATATCACACCACGGCTCTATATTGAATTCAGTCCAGAGCTGTGAGATCAGGCATCGTAATAATGCAATGTAAATTTTATGCATGGTGCACAGATGATCTGTAAATGTCAAATATGAAATGTATGCACAGTTTCCTAAATATTATTTATTTTGCAGGCCTGCCCTACTTTTAGAAAAAAAAATACATATTTTGTTAAATGAACTGTTTAGAAACAGCATGGACACATTAGTTCTCATTTGACTTCATCATAATTATCCCAGGTTCTGAGTTATTACCCTTGGTTACACTTTATGTTACTGTTCCTGTTACATCAGTTATGTAACTATTATGTACTTACACTGTACCGTAGGATTAGGGTTAGTGTTAGGTACATACAGTGTAAGTACATAGTATTACATGTTGTTACATGTTGATGCACTAGAAAAGGAACCGCTAAATGTGTAAAAAGTAATACTTATTTTGTGCAATCATGTACATTTTATAAGGTTAAGGTTTGGCTAGGGTATGTAACACACTTGTCTGTTGCATACTTGATAATTGCATAGTTATGAATTGGACTGTATAAAGATTAGATCAAATTGGATTGTTGTCTAAGATGTTAGTTGATGAGTTGCTACAATAGTGCATAGTTAAGTAAAGACAGCCTGGCCTTCAGCTGGTATCTAGTGTGCAATGCTGTTAAAAAAAGCCAAGCACTACTAAAAACACACACCAGTACATTTTTATCTTGTAGCATCAGGCATACACTGGGTCCAATCCTACAGTGCGTTTTTCATTTGAGAAATGGGTGTTTCTTTAAGGCTGACATTTCCCCTCTGTGTCAGCAGCTCCGGTATCATCCAGCAGCTGATCTAGGAACATTTGATTTTGGTCGGATATCGCAAAAATGTCACCCCCCGACACCTCTCTCAAAGAGATGCATCTCGGCCAATCAGGCGGCCCTCTTCGCTAAGATAAATGCCAGTCCTGCAAAAGCACAGCCTGATATCCACAGGCTTTGTAGCTGGAGGGCGCCTGACAGCTTTGTGCATAGCTCTATTGCTTTGCTCCCACTGGGAGAGAGGGCCATTTTTCTTCCTGGCCTCTATGCGAAAGCTGAGCGGAAACCAGCACAGCCTAGATTGGCAATATTTATCTTGGTCTGCGGGTAGGGAGGACAGCAAAGAAAAAAAAAAACATGGTGGTGTGGTGTGTAAGGTTCAACTTGTGGAAGTACAAAGTTTCAAACAGCCGGTGTATCTGGACTTGAGAGGGGGAGGATATGGTTATTAGATACATTTGCATCTGTCTGCATCTGTGATGGAACCAGAAGACAGTAAAAAATGACATTTTGGGAGTGACTCAGATGTCATGTCTGTGCCTCCCTGCAACACTAAGAAGACAATAATGTGTTCTGCAATAATGTATGTTTGTTTTTTTGTTTTGGATTCACTTTTTTTTATTCATAAACAACCTTAGAAAAAGTAACATTACAATCAATGATCAGTTACCACCCACCCACCCCACCCCAGCCTTAGATATACATCATATGTCCCAATAGGTCATAAACGAAATAAAATGAAAAAAAAAGAGTTGCAATTAATAATGTATGTTTCTGAAATTCCATATTCTATTCTATGGACCCCAACATTCTTTAAAGATTTTATCCTCCCAACCAAAGATTCTAGAGTAACACTCTAGTAACGCTCTAGTAACGCTCTAGAATCTTTACTCACAACATACACCTACATCTCACTGATGTTGACTTTTTTTAAGTAACTGTTTCGAACCTGGATATCAGCAGAGGCCAGCATTTCTCCAGAGGGATTAGCCTCTCGCAAGTCAAGCAATAAAATGGGCATTCAGAGTTAGAGGCGTGAAACAAAGTCCTTGTGGGAAATGTTTTTGTTTACCCCTGATGACCTGATGCCAATCAATAGGCAGCTGAGAGCCTATTAGCCTTGCTGAACTACTTAACGGCCACTGGCCCCCATTACCCTCGAAAGTCGAAGATGTTTGTCACTGTAATATGCTTAGCGCCGTTCCCTATTATGCCCAACGTGGACATCAACCTGTAGCCGTGGCTGCTTAGGTGATGGACAGGCCTTGCTTCCATCCAGCTGTAGCATGCTTTGTGTCTACCTCCTTCACTTTTTCTGGGGGTTTGGCTAGGGGGCTGTAATGCACTGCATGAAACTGTCAGATGTTGCTGAGCAGACTGTTTGTGGAGGCAGCCGTTTGTGGCTGTAGTTAAAAAAACAGTCTGTGCACCCCCCCCCCCCCCCCCCCCCCCCCCCGGCGTTTTGTTCGGGAAGTTTTAAGAGGCCTTGTCACTGGGCTGAATGGTAACGTTCCCAGCCACTATCTCATGGAAATATTCCGTTTCAAAGAGGAGCTTTTGCCATCGTCATTGTTCTCAAGCTTATGCTGCAGAATTTTTTTAGACCTATTTTAGCTACGTACTTGGTAAGGTATCATGGTAAGATTCATGCCCTGACTGAAGGTTTTACACCCATAAAAGCACACTGGAGCCTCCATCATAGTGTGTGAATATATCAGAAGCAAATTGGCCGATGTGTAGCCCTACCGCATGAAAGCATTTGGTATGTGATGTGTGGAGGTGTGGCTGTTGACGGAGTGCTGCCTGAAATTGGTAATAACCTCCCCTGAAGGCTGGGTACGGCCAAAGCTACATCTCAATTCCAGCTGCCCGGCAGGTTGACATATAATCTTAGGATGGAGGCAAAAATAGGGAATGAGAGAGAGGGAGGGAGAGAGAGAGAGAGGGAGGGAGACAGGGAGAGAAGAAAAGAGCAGGTAAGCCAGCACAAATAATGCCCTGCCAACCATCAGTGGCTTCCTGTGAGAAAAGGGGTGGGGGGTTGGGATAGAGATGGGAAGGGGGAGTATGGGGGGAAAGACTCGGGCAGAAAATGAACTGCTTTGTAGCATCCAGATCCCAGAGGGAAACTGGACTACCCTGCCATGGAATTCAGCCATCCAACCCGGGCTGCAGAGGCCGACAGGCAGGCAGGCAGGCAGGCAGCGGGTGAGGGAGCGAGGGAAGGGTTGGGTCGCTTTTGATGAGTCGGGGCATTGTACGCAGCACAGGCATCTGGGAGACTGATACATACCTAACCCACTGTCTGTTCTCCCACACACACACACACGCACACACACATACACGCGTGCACACACACACACACACACACACATAAATAAATATGCACACAAAAGACCCACAAACGCACACATAAAAACACATGTACACACACAGGCATGCACATACATACACACACACACACACACATACATACACACACACACATAAATATATATGCACACAAAAGACCCACAAACGCACACATAAAACACAGACACACACAGGCATGCACATACATACACACACACACACACAGATAAACACTTGTACAAAGCATCTTTAGTAAGAATATGAATGTTTTTTTACGAACATGTAAGTTCCCAGAACACTGCAGAGTGCAGGAAGACCAGACAACAAGGGTGACTGCTAGTAAGTTGGGATAGAACAGACAGCTAGCCAATCTGCTAGACTGTAGGGCTGAGACACTAATGTTTTTGGATGTACTTACACTATCCCGTTCGTACCATACCCGATTACACTTGACTCCAAAAAATCTGATACCAGTGTGATCACTTCATATCGTACCAGGGCACGGTATGCCAGTACGCTTTGAAGAGGGACTTGACTCCGGTTCGGTTGGACTCGGGCACGGTACGCATGTAGTTTGATCACAAACGTGCCTGAGCACAGTTGAGATCCATTTAACAATCAAACAGATCCTAAAGAATTCTGTTGGTATGATAATAAAACCTGTGCTTATGCAAAGATTCTAATACACAGCAACTCAACCATGCCAGAGTACAGTCTGATATTATACAGTGTGAGTGCAAACCACAGACCAGAGACAACTGTACTTCATTACGGTATGAGTGAAACGTACCTAGTGTGAGTACGTCCTCATTCTCTCGTCTTAATGATCACAATGTGCTGCTGTGCCGGGGTAATACTGATTCGAAAGTGGCCTCCTCTAACACAGGGGGATTATAGAGAGTAGTGGCCAGAACCAGACTCACAGCGATAACTCTTGAGCAAAGTTTTACAAAGACGGGGGGGACTAAATTAAATCTGTTTGTTTGATGATTCCAGTGGCCCTTCTCAGGTGATAGGTGACCTGTAAGGACATGGCAGTACAAGGATTATCTCTCAATAGAAAATCGATGGACAAATGCTGCAGTCTGAATCAGTCCTGTAAGTAAACTATTATCAATAGCCGCCGCAGCAGCTGTCAGAGAATTGTTTGTCTTGCACTTAAGTGAACTTAAAAAGCCCGGGACAAGGATACATCTCATCTCTTGTGTCCTAACAAAGAGCAAGCCATGTTTATTTCATCAGTCCACCCGGGGGAAAAACAAAGAAGATTAAAGCCCTCACGCAAGAAGCCCAGCAAGATTAAACTGTTGACTGATAAAGCTGGCTTTAAGATTTCCTTCCCTCCGTCCCTCCCTCTCTCCCAGCCGCCTAAATGGGAGAGACTTGTGTGGCCATTACTTTTCCTGCCCAATCTTTCAAAGTTCCCTCACACTGTATGTGCCTCGCGCGCAGGGGCTCAGCGATACACCATCTGCGCCCGCTACTTTTTCTTGTTACCACATAATAGATGTAGTAATTTTCTTTTCACCTCGGAGCCCCTTCTGCCAAAACACCATTAAACACTTAGACCATCCATTCTTCTTGTGCCGCGCAGTTAAGCCCCGCAAGAGAGCGAGAGAGAGCGAGCGTTGCTCCTGTCGCACTGCCTCTCTGCGTATTAGTATTCCGGCCGACGAGTTTTTGCATGATAATTAAAATGAACTGTGCTATCTTCAATGGCTCTCTCTGTCTTCCTCCTCCCCCTCCTCTAACTCTTCCTCAGCTAACGTGGACTCTTGCTCAGATGAATGTGCTCCTGATAGATATACGTTGTGTAGGAAAGAGAAGAATGTGTCTCGCCCCGGCAGAGATTGTTTTGAAAAACCCGGGAGCGCATTATTCATTCTCAGCCGCCGCTGTAGGGTCAGGGGGATGCAGGCTATGCACATTTAAAGAAAGCCAGCGTGTAAACATTATGTGGGAGCGAGCAGGCGAGCGAGCAAGCGAGCGAGCTCTCCTCCTGTCAGTCTGCGCTGCTCCATCCTCTCACCACCCTACTATTGTTCCGCTTCCACAATGTCTCTCTTATTACTGGTCCCCGATCAGGTTTTGTTTTGGAGTCGTCTATTGTGTTTGTAGCCCACGACATAATAATAATAATAATCCCAGGCCTCCTGATGTAGCTATGGATGTACGGAACAAGATGAGACACGACAACAGAGGGCTCTCAGCGAGATGTGTGTGGGACTATCTGCATCTGAATGTCTTTTCAGTGCTGTGCACAAGACAGAGTGTGCGGTGTGGAAAAGAAAAGGAAGAAAAACAACATTAATGATTTGTCTGAGCCCCAGCTTGCTGCCCTTCACTCATCCTAATTGGCAACAGATCTCTGTCTGAATAATTGGCTGAAATGAGTTTTCGCCAGAGTTTACAGAGGGATTGTTTATCTTGCTTCTGTCAAACTGCAGTCGCACAGCATTGTATACACACCTGGAGTGGTTTGTCAGACAGAGACAAAGGGTGCATCCAGGAGTCTATACACATAGCCTCTCTCCCTCCCTCCCTCTCTCTCTCTCTCTCTCTCTCTCTCTCGCTCTCTCTTTCTTTCTCCCTCTCTTTTTCTCTCTCTCTCTCTACCACTCTCTCTATATTGCTTTCTCTCTCTGTCTATCTCTATCTCTTTCTCTGACACGCACACACACACACACACAGATAAACATTTCTACAAAGCATTTTTAATAAGAACATGAATGCCATTTTTACTTCGCAGGTAGGAGAGTGGTAGAGCTCACTGTACTGACAGGCTCTGCTGAAAAAGAATAAGTTTTCTACTCCAGTATTTCATAGCAGAGAAGGACAACAGATGGAAGACAGAACAGTATGTGGGCCTGAGCCACCGCACTGACATTGTGTTCTCATCCTCGAGCCATTTCCCTTGAGTTTTGCGATCAAAATACCGATACTTTATCCAAAAATTTCAGGGTTCATGTCAACCTGTCAATGTACTGTAGCATTGTGGGAGATGAGGGGTGCCAGTGCCAGCATAAAAGACTGCTGACCAGACAGCATAGCGTCAGTAATGCATTTTTAATGGAGGCAGTGGCCACAGTTTTTCGACGAGGGGGCTGTCTGTGAGTGACTCCAGGACTGGCAGGAGTGGGGGAGCAGCGAGCCACATTAAAATGGATGTTCCAAATCAGTGGGGATGCAGCCTCCTGCTCCCGCTGTCTTCTAAGCTCCTCTCTCAGATTCACTTATCTGCTATCTATTAAATGGAAGCTTTCCAAAACTGTCCCAGCGCTAAAGGACTGAGATACAGAGAGAGACTGGGAGTGAGAGAGAGAGAGAGAGAGGAAGGGGGAATATGAGAGGAGGAATTTGGAACAGACTGATAGACAGACAGGAAGAGATATAGTCTGACAGAGAGGGAGGAGTAAGAGGAAGTGAAAGAGAGAGAGAGAGACAGAGAGAGAGGACACTGATATTTCTCCCTGCCCAGACTTGCACACCCTGTCTGGAAGGTTATTTGATCCATTTCCTCTGTTCTCGCTGATAAATGTAATCAGAAAGTTTTCTCGTGTTATTTTTTTTTATCTCTCAAAAAAAAAAAAAAAATGTCACCTCTACTGAAATTCATTGCAAATGCATGAGACTGGCCATGAGGGGGAAAGTGGGACACTCCCCCACTGGCTGCAAAGGCCACCCAGCCCTGGGACTGACAGGTGTATCTGGGTCATCGAGTGGAAGTTATCGGGCAAGATAATTGGCGGCCAGCCCTCATCTCTGGGGGTTTCCTTGGGACCCAGCCATCCCGTCCAGAGGAGACATCGGCGGGCACCATTAATCAGAGCCTGGCCGATGAAGACGAGGGGCCCGCGCCAGCTGAAGGGGATACGGCTGCATCAGCTCCTGCTGTCCCTGACAGCAAAATCCTTACCTCATCCTGCACAGCACTTTACGGAGTGAATGAGAGAGAGAGACAGAGAGAGAGAGAGAGGGAGGGAGGGAGGGAGGTAGGTAGGGAGCTAAATTCAATCGATTTAAATGCCCATTATGCACCAAGAAATGTTGACACTGTGCTGTATATGCAAAATAGAATATTCAGAAAAATGAAATGTCTTCAGAAGTGTCAAAATAAATCAGTACCACAGCTATTACATCTGTCAAGTTAATTATGCCCATGACTCAGTTATGGTCTTGTGGTGGTTTTGTGTTATTGTGCTTAATGTCTAGATGCTGTATAAATTACTGCAGTTTAATAACTAGTGTCAGTTGGAAGAAGCCAAGTGATGGGCTAGGTTTATTTGCGTAGGAACTGGTCTTACTGTTGCATGTAAGTCGGTTGTGTGAGTTATTCATTTCATTTCAAACATTCTGTGTGGTCAGAGTAATGCAGACTGTTTCAATAACGTTTTGCATTTCTCTTCTAAATAGATTCACCAGACTGAAACCTTTTTGCAGCTGGCAAAACCTCAAAGTGGGCTTGTAAAGCCAACTCTCGAAAAGTTGAAGAAAGAAAAGTGTGCCAGAGATGATGTGCTGCCAGAGAGAGAGTTTAGTGTTGTCTTGAGGAAATGTCTTGTCAGATTTGCAGAAATTGCCTGTCATGCAGTTTCAATTTCACAGGATATTAAGAGAACTATTTTATGCTGGCGCATATTGTACCTGTTGCTGTAGTCTATCATTTCTCAGATTATATTAAATTATACAGGTCTGTGTCGTATTTTAATGTCTTGGCAGTAAATAGGTAATATTGACCAGTTAGTTTAGACTCAGTTTTCTATAACTGTGCAATAGAACCAATCTGCATATAACATCAAGCAGCCTCCATATTATGTATTGCAACAGTAGCTGGAAAAAAACTCCAAAATAGCTTTGTTATGACTAATATTGATATGAAAGTATATGCCACACCAACTGAAGCAGTACACATAGTACTGTAGCAGAATGATTGTAACAGCGATGATGTTGGAGCAGTGGTGTTATAAGGGTGGACATCCCTCATGGGATCTGCCTAGATTCTTTGCAGCCTCTTTCTCTCAGCGGAAGGATGGCAAAACACTGCTTTGCATGTCAATGGGATTGTACTGTGAAAGGCAGTGTGTGTCTGTGTGCCTGGTCAGTGTGTGTGTGTGTGTGTGTGTGTGTTTGTAACCAACCTGAAAGAAAATTGCAGTGTACCTGTGCAGAGACACAAACCTTGGCTCTGAAATATTTCCATTTCAGTGGTCCCTCGTTATTCGCGGGAGTTACTTTCTAAAAATAACCCGCGAAATCCGTGAAGTAGTCAGCTTTATTTTTTACAATATTATAGATGTTTTAAGGCTGTAAAACCCCTCACTACACTTATACACTTTTCTCATACAGGCAAAGTTCACACTTGCAAACATACAGCACTTCAGACTCACACAGCTAGCGGTGGAAGACATGTAAATTGTAAATTGTAAAAGGTAAACCGCGATATAGCGAGGGACCAGTGTACACACATTCAGGGAAACACGTGACTGTGTGTGTGCTTTTGACAAGCAAAGTTGAGATGGTGTGGGACCATCCCTGACTAAAAAAATGGTTGCAAGGCTCTATGTCTGGGACAAATGTCATTAAAAAAATGATTAAAGAAGATGGCTCAGCAGTGTCAGGGAGGTTGAAAACTGAAGGACTTTGTCCTCCTGTGCTCTGTTCTGAATGCTGCCACAGAAAGAAAAAAACTACCTATTTAAATAAGATAAACTGTACAAATCTTTCACTTAGATTCTCTCATTCTGGTTTTCTGCATTGTCTTTGGCATGTACTGTACATGTTGCTGTCTGCTATGTTTGGGCAATAGAGTGCGTTTTAGACAGTCAACCTGAGACAGAGGATTCAGTCTTTGTTTAAACTAGAAAAAACAATCACAGATAATTAGCTGTTTGAAACTTAAAGTAATCTTGGCCTAATCTCATTAAACTGAAAGTCTGCAGCCATTTGGCTTTGGGTCTTTGATTGAAATCAGTAGGAGTGCATTAATATGCAGTGGAAACTGGATATTGGTGTACCTAGAGAAATGCTTTGCCACTCAATGCCAAAACCACAAATATGTACAATTCTTCATATTACTTTCAGTATTTTCCCTAGATGTTACTGTGTGTTGTACAGACTTAATGATATTTGGAGGTTATTGTTTGCTGTGGAGCAATGAGATCAGACCGTTTATCCTAGAGTGGCTCTCCAGAAGTGTAACCGTCCCACAGTGCATCTCAGCACTTTTTTATTTTTTTGCTCTTCTATTTTTTTATCATCACCTGTTCAGAAATGATGTACAACAAATGAGTTACGATAAGGCTCGAGCACAAGTGCACTCTCTTACTTCTCCGCATACAGACGAGGACTTTGTGTCAACATTGATGGATTTACGGAAGGTTTCTGTGGAAACTCAGTTATGGACTTTCGTACCCCCCTCGCCCATTCTCCACCCCTCCGCCCCCCCACCCCGTCATCCCGCACTCCCTCCCTCCTTCCCTCCCTCTCAACGCCCCCCTCCCCATCACCACCACCACCACCACCACCACCACTTACTGACTATGGAGGAGATGGGTTTTGATACATTTCATGTCGACTTTGGATCAAGGTTACGTGCTCTTCCTGTCACTGCGGAGTGGAGGATCAAAGCATAAAAGCACAATGAGGGAGCATGTCATCTATCATGTAAATTATACCTCTCTACCAAAGTGACCTTTGAGATGAAAGAGCAGTTTTTTTTTTATCCTGCTTTGTCATTATGTCCAAATATAAGCACTATAAGCACAGAAGGCTGCACTACTCTTACTGTATCTCTTGCCAGATACATCTTTTAATGTTATTTGTTCCTACCTGACTGTTGTAAAGTAAAGTTCCTACTTGGGTGTGTTGCAAAGTATCTGTGTTTTGCTGCCAAAAGAGCAGACACTGACGAAGCCACATCCGTAAGTGGTTCTTCAACCTGCCTAAATTTGTTGGCATGGTTGCTGCTTGACGGAGAGGGCACAGTCGCACTCTGGCGCCCACCTTCAATTTACATTTATTTGTTACTACTGGCTTGCAGGTAATTGCATTACAGGGAAAAGGGGGCCCTTTGTTTAGCTGGAGCCTAAAAGTCGTCACTACTGACCTTGAAAAACATGTTGTCGTGTTGTCTGCCTAATTGTGCCCCCAGCACAACGATTTGAAAGGTAATGACAGCGAAGAGCAAGCAGAGGGCCATCAGAAAATAAAATTGGCAGAGAAAAAAGTATTTTCTCCATTCCTGGTGTTCCTCCAAGAATCCATTTGACAGCCTAATGAAATATGATGAAACAAGGTTATTTTAAACCAGCCTGCAAAATTACTATTATTTTGCTACCAAGAACTGTTTGAAACACCAGCCAAATGCACTGTTCTGAGAAAATGTCTGTGAATATGATTGCCATCCACACAGAGCATGATTTGCAATCAATCTGTTATACACTTTGTGTAAAACTACCCGCTATCCTCGAATGACACCATGGCAAACCTGTGTCAACACAGATGTGTTCTCACCATTGTTTCTGGAGTGCTACAGTCTAAAATCTTTGTTTCTTCTACACACAGTATGGCAAAGGTTCCGTACATACATTCACCTGAGTGGCTGTGGCACAAGATGTACACAGAACCCCCAAAACCCAACTCCTCCTCTCCTATTCCATTCCTCTAAGGTCTGGTTTACGTGGCTGTGTGTATGTCAACATATGATGGTTAATGAGTCTGGTGTTTGGGGCTTTGGATTGCTTGATGGAGAGCCTCTCTAAGCAATGCTCTGAACATGATCTAATTATCTGACACATCCAATGCTTTCTCAGAACTTGAACCTTTTTTTTTTTTTTTGCTTTTGTTGACACAGGCAATACAAACAAAACAAGACAATGCAACCCCAATTCAGTTAGGCAAAGTATAAAACCAGCTTTTCTAAAGGGAATGAAAAACATCTCTGTCAAAAGCAACCAACACACCCAGCCCCTCTTCCTCCTCCCGGGCGCTCCAGACCTGTTTTGGCGAGGCTACACAGAACATCAAACAGGACTAGCACAGCGTGGTGTGGCGGGGGCTTCAGGAATAGGCACAGTGCAGAGGAGGCCGCCTCGTTTCAGAGTGAAGGAACGCTCCAAAAGGGACCGGCGTGAGTCTATTAAACAAAGTATCACACTGTGCTCAGTACAAAAAGAGCACAGCTTCCAAAAAAAAAAAAAAACAGTGATAGAAAATCCGGCTTTGGAAAATAAAACTCCCATTATGTATTTGTTCCAGTCAGTCACTAAACCTGCTGATTCTAATTAGCACAACTTCTTTAGCCAAAACAATGAGCTCATTAGCGAAAGCACCTGTTTAAAGTGCTCAGGTAGAGCAAAAACATGACAGGTTTTTTACTTTCTGAAGGTAGGGTTTCCCCACCTCTGACTTAAACAGTGTAATTTGGAATGAGATTTTGTAGCATGTGCCAGGGATGAAAATAAGATGCTCTTTTCTTTTCCATCTGTTTTTTTTTTTCACACAAGCTAATTGTCCTGAAGTACTTTTGAACATGGAGGAATGAAGCCAGTGCGTTGCAAGGATTGCCGGAACGCATCACTACTCCCATTCTTTAGGGGATTCATTGGGCCTCGCTTTTGCAATCAGAAGAGTTAATTACAACAGTAATGACTAAATCTCCTGGGAGATCTGTCTCGGAATTATTTACAGTCGTACTTTTGGTCTGAACAGCAGAAGGAGCCAAAGGAGATGATGATGACATTGTTATCTCAGCCACGGAGGTTATGTTTTTGCCTGCATTTATCTGTCTGTATGTTTGTTAGTTTGTTTGTTAGCAAAATAACTCAAAACGTTATGAACGTATCGTTCTTAAATGTTTACAGTATGTCGGTATTGTCACTGTCTCGAGGTGTTTTTTTTTTTGGTGAAAATCATTGCATTGGTAACCTCACAAAAAATGCCCAAACTTCTCAAAAAATAGCATCTTTTGTCATTGCAGAGATTTTAAAGAGTCATATCTCACACATTTTCAGCGGATTGTTCTTAACCTTTACAGTATACCACATTGGCGGTGGGGTTTGCTGTCATCTCTCAAAATTTCATCTGGGTTGGTTAATAAAATGTGGACAAGAAAAAACTGGAAAATTAACGTGGTAAATCCCGTTGACAAAAAAAATGGGGGGGGGGGGGGGGGGGGGGGTGTTTGTGTGTGTGTGTGTGTGTGTGTGTGTGTGTGTGTGTGTGTGTGTGTGTGTGTGTGTGTGTGTGTGTGTGTGTTTGAGGGAGGGAGGGAGTGAGACTGTGGGTAATCTGTAATTATGGCGATCAGCAGGCAGAAAAACCTAACTTTATCATTGTTATCAGAGACAGAGCACCTGCTCCACACTATTTGCGCACGTGCGCACACACACACACACACACACACTTATGCACTTACACATCACAGCAATCTCCCACCTATTTTGAGCACACATACTGATATCCTCCCTATAAGATATCCGTACGCCCCAACACACACACACACACACACACACACACACACACACACACACACACAGACACACCCGCATGCACACACACACGCACGCGCACACAGCCTGTGAAGGCATATGTAATTCACACTGCATAAGATGCATCACACTCCTAAGGTTTTCATTTGGTGTTGCACAGTTTTTTTTTATCTTTTCCCCACCGATGATCCACCCACTCTATGTATATGTCTGTGAGAATGTGCACCGAGGCTGCAAGGCTGTCTGTCACCCGCAGTGCTCAGTCGGATGAGCCGTTTCATTTCGCTCCCATTTCCTGGACGGAATGCAACACTTCTTCCGCTGCTACAAACCTGTGCCAGGGTGCCGGGCACACTATACACATTTACGCCCAAAATGCGGAGTCGAGGACACCCGCACCATTCATAGCCGTTGCAGACAGATAACACCACACCTCTGTGCTTGTCTCGCTTTGTTATCCAATGGACTGCTGAGTCCGTGGAGTGCCCATAAATAGCTTGATTTCTGAAGTGATATTCATTACCTACAGTAGGGTTTTCCCCCTATCTCACTGCCAAGGTTAGACGGCAAGGCGATCGCCCCGTGCTCTTTCAAGGTTGTTTTGGTTTTTTTTTTTAAATCACATTTGCTTTCTGGAGGGGAAGTTGTCTCCTTTTGGCCTCGGCAGCGGGACCTCTGTCTAGTTATTTTCACTCTTGTTAGCACTTTCAGTTTGCTCTCTGTCTCTGTCTTTCACCCCTTTCACCCCTATCCCCACCTTTCTTCCCATCGCTCTTCAATAATTCATGAAATGAAGAGCGATGGAATCACTGAAGATTGTCAGCAATTTGTCAGCTGCCATTCAGGCACCTTGCCTTCGCCAAGGATCAGGTCAGAGGTTATCTGGGCCCCCTGTGCCTCGTGTCAGGCATGTTTGCTCAATGAACCGCCTGTCAGGTTCTGGGCTTTTTTTTTCACTAGTCCATAAAGACATCATCTTCTCCATATTACTGTGCCAAAGTTACTGCTACTGCTGCTGCTGGCTGCTGGCTGCTGCAGTCACTGTCAAATCCAGTGCTGATGAGCTGATGAAGTCAAGGTTACATGGGGGCAGACATTAAAAGCATCAGGCACGTCGACTGAACTGACTGCAGTGGCAGGGTTCAGCCAGGGAAAGAAGCAGAATCTGGGTGGGCGTAGTCTCTGTCAGACCAAAGTTGTCATTTTTACTAATACTGCCAGCGAAAGGTGACAGCTGTTTGAGCTGGGCTGCAGTGCTTTACGTTAGGCATATTATAATGCTCTGTGATATCACTGAGCTCACTAAACAGTAATTACTCGGGCACTATGAAAATGAACTGGGAAAAGGAGACAGATCAACGCTCGAGTTCCGCTTGCAAGTCATTAAGGCATTTGCTCACAGATGGAAGATTATTTCAGGGATGACTCACAATCCTTATTCATGCGCCTCAGTATATTTAAACGAAGAATATTTTACAGCACTTTCCAGAGAAAGTGTGTTGTGTTTGATATTTCAGACACAAGTAAAGACCCCATTATGCCTTGTAGAGCACTATACATCAGAGAAATCGGTCCTAAAATATAGTGTAAAAAGGCTGAATCAGCCTAAAAAAGAATTCACTAAATGAAAGCTTAAAGTATCAGCAAAGAGATTTGGTCTAAGTCTACTAAGCTTGGTACTTTAAAGGCATGCAAAATCTTTGCAAACACCGGCTGCTGCTTTCTAGCATGCAAAGTGGTGTATTTTGGCAATGCAGTGGGAGATGATGTGTTGTCAAAGACTTTCTTACATTTTCTTTCTTGACAGAATGGTCTTGGATAAAAGATCTGCTGAACAGCCGAAGGGAGTGGCCATGCGTTTATCTGTCCATTGCATCACCATCTGCTATTACAATTAAATGTGACAGATGTTAACAAAAGTAGATTCCTATCGGTATATGCCTCAAACAGTAGACCATAGCTGCATATTGTGTCTTTAATGGAGGTGAAGGTGCAGCTGTCAGTAAACTGTATGCTGGTTGCCATGCGGAGCAGTGAAGAGTGGCATGCCCTATCTATTTCACTGATGTCACAAAAGTTTTTGGAGGCTGAGCAGCTCCCAGCTTGCTTGGGTTTGTGTGTTTGTTTGTTTGTTTGTTTGTTTTGTTTGTTTGTTTGTTTGTTTGTGTTCCATTCCCCCACTGTTTTTAGAGGGAGAAGCAGAGGGAGTGTGAATGACGGGTGAGTTAAAGTGTTGTGAGTGAAAGCAGTGATGGCACCCTGCCTGCAGGTGACTTCCCCAGCCCTAGGTGACACGGAGAGGGACACCACACAAGTCATACTCACACCACCACCACCACCACCACCACACACACCCCTGCAGGACCAGAGTTTAGAGTGAGTGAGACAGCAAGAAAAGCAACAAACACAAATCACCCAAATACAAACAGATACACACGCACACACACACACGCACACACACGCACACGCACACACACACACACACACACATACACACACACATACACTCACACACACACACTCACACACATACACACACATACACTCACACACACACACGCACACACACACACACACATACACTCACACACACACACACACATACACTCACACACACACACAGCAGACTCAGATGACAAAAAATCTACCTCTACAGAGTGCAAGGAGAAGGTTGTTAGAGACAGAGAAAGAGAAAGAGAGGGGCAGACTGGGAGAAAGAGTGAAAAACAGAAAGAGAGAGAGAGAGATACAGAGAGAGAGAGAGAGAAAGTAAGGCATATGTATTGAAGATAAGAGGATTACAAGCAGTGCTTCTCTCTCCTTCTCTCCTGCCTCCATTGAGATTCCAAAGCGGCTGTAATTCTCCCGGGAAGCCCGTTGTATCAGGGGTGCTAATCTGTGCTTCCAAAGTCAAAGAGGGAATTTCAAAGAGCAGCCGGCTACATCCAGACATTATCAACAAGCACTACAGATGGTCGATGGTTTGGCTGACAGAGTAAACAGAGGGCTGAAACAAAAGTTACTGGATGAGACAATGTTTTTTTATTTTCTATTTTTGATATGTGTACTTCAAAGGCAAGCAGAGGCAAAGAGATATACTATTCTCTGTCTTCACAGTGGCAAAGTCATGACGAAAAAGTTCAAGCACACACGAAAGTGTCCTGGATATGCTAGGACTGTTTTTGTGATTTGAGGGCACTGAAAGTCCTCCTCTAAGGTTAATTTGGATGCACAAGATGCCTGTAGTGAGCAGCTTGCTTTCTACGAGGGATGTTAAAGCCCTTTTCACTATATCACTAATACGACACCCTGAATAGGATGCTCCACAATTACCCCACATTAAAGTCACGAGCGGTTATCAAAACGTCAAACTCAAATGGCAAATTCTCTGGAAAGTTCTTTAATCCTCTATCACATTATTTTTTTCTCTCTCAAATGAAAGTCTTCATCAGAAATCGTGTCACCATGCTCAGAAGAGAGTGCCCTAATGGGGTTGGTGTAATGTACAGCAAAATGCTCAAAGAGGTCACAGTCATCCAGGAAGGGAAGGGTTTTTTTTTTTTTCTTTTTTTTTCTCAGCACCAAAAGAGCTTAGCAGTAAAGCCTGGTGGAAAATGACATGAACATAGAGGACGCGGTAATTACTCTTTGACAGAAAACTTAATAACCCCAAAGAGGGCTAAGCTCTTCCAGCGAGGCCTGGCCGCCCTGGGCATGAGGCGTGAAGCATGAACCGGTCATCACTGAGGGAAAAATGAAACAAGATAAAGGGATGAAGAGTCGAAAAACAGAAAGCCCCTGAGTTATCTCAGCATAGCGTAAACAACTTACGAATTCAGCTATCTTTTTTAAAATGACTTTCAGTCAAGTTGAAGGCAAAAGTAAAAAATATCTGGCAAGAGTGGCATGAGCCGGAGAGATACTCCCTTATAATCCAAAACATGACAAACCAACCATCCACTTTTTATTGGGTATCGATAATTGTCCCCATGAGATTTTGACATCTGACAGTAACATCAGGGATTTGCCCTTTTATTCAATCTACTTTTGGTTATTTATATATTTAGCCAGCCAAACAGCCAGAAGTAAACTATGAATTAAGGTCTACTGCTTTTTTTTGGGAACATTTCAGGTGACAGCAACAAATATGTTTTCTGATTGGCCTCGTATATTTGCTTCCAACTCAACACAACAACAAAACTAGTGTCTGAAAATAATAGTACCAAAGTTAGCAAGGTAACTTCATGTCTTATTACAATCAAAGTACTATTCTCTATCTCTCTATTTTTTTGGATAAAATGAATACTTGCTGAAGGGCAGGAGGTCCTTGTCCTCCCAGTGACTCACACATCATTTGGGATCAATGGAGCGTGTCCCAGAGCTTGTCTTTGAAAGACTCATCACTCATAATTTTCATTAGGGCACTCCACCGTGCCCTGGCAAATCTGTCACTCTACAGGAGTCTGATTAACACTCATGAACTGTGCCGCCAGTATCCAACCTCCACTCCCCAAGTCTCCCACTAGTCTCAAGGCCCTCTGTCTTCCACCATCACTGCCGCACTCTCTGGACATTGTTTGCTCTGCTTTTCATAAATCCACATCTTTCATAGCTTTCAAAGTTTTCAGCAACATTGTTTCCCACAGTTGCTGTATTTGTATTTTGTGTTTCCTTGTTTTGTTTTCGCTCTTAGTTCAGCATAGCAGATGCTATTCACTGCAACTACAGTGCAGATACAGGTTGAGTGCTAAGGGAGCAGAGGTTGTTGTTACGCAGTGGTGTGCAGAGACATCATTTATCTTTACCATGTAGCAGGGGGGGGAGATCACAGAGCAATCAAAATGTGTTTTTTTTTTATAAATCAAAGGATTATGTTTATTGGAAATGGAATCTATTTACAGTAGAAAATAACCTATGGCTGCTTCATAAAACATGCATCTTAAACTCACAAATATGGTGTGGAATAAAAAAAAAAGTGTGTCTCCATCCTTTGACAGTTTTTAATAAAAACAAATATTTTTAAAAGTCCTTTGGTGCCAACAGAATGGTCATTTTTATCTCGTGGCCTTGCACAATTATGTGAATAAGAAGAACATTGCACCTAATGAGAAGTATCAGACAAGGCACGTGAATCGTCGAGCAGAACAATACCAAGCAGCTTGGAACAGGAGAGATCTTTCACTGCTTCAGCGTCATTATCTGTGCTCTCCTGAATAATCTTTTCAGATGCAGGTGCCTCCTCTCCTGCCAAGGGGGGAAGGGGGGGGGTTCGAATTAAGAGTGACTGTTTTGTATCAAATGCGCACATGCCGCATAATGCCCTACTTACTGGGTTTCACTCTATATGCTCTCTTCATTTCCAGAGAGTGATGCTGCCTCCGTGGCGTAGACAATAATAATGCAGACCTCTGATGGCCACTTGCAAAGCGTCCATCATCTGCATCCATTTCTTTGCTGAGGGGGACTCAATGATGAGCTCAATTACCCTTAATCGTGCGCTATTGCTTTGTACAAATGGAAGTGTCGCTGGCAGAGCATGCCACATGACAGACCTGGACTGATAGACCGGGGAAAAACAGTCCTGACAAACACCCACCCAAGTTCACCCGCCACCATACGCCAGCTACCTCTGCCCCCGACGGCAAATCTTTAGTGCTGCCGAAGACACTTAATATACCAAAATGTATCACATAGTCAGATATAATTAAAGTTGTTTTTGAGCCGCATGTGCACTGGTTTATTTAGAGCACATTAAGAAAGCCGGAGGCTACCGGCAGCACATTCTGTTAGATGACATTCGTGCTTTTTCTATGCAAGATGGTAAACAGGATTGGAAGAGATACTGTATATTACCAACCCCATTTCAACTGTCAGAGGATAAAACTAAAGAAAAACTCACTTTCTAGCTGAGGTCAAATGAAGCTTTTATGAAGTACACATTTATTTGAGTCCAAGGTCTGTTCAGATGGACTTTGCAAAGAGGTGATTTTTTTTGCCACCGTGTCAGAGATTTTCTCTGCATGTAGCACAATTACGGTTGACCACATAACTGGAAATGTAGGAGGCCAGTGCATTTTTCTGTATTGTGAACATTGAATAGTACCTTGCGAAGAGTCTTTTGTGTGTTAGGGGCCAGAGCATAGTCATGTAAGAGGAAAATGCAGGTCAGATGTACTTAGCAATGCCATACAAAAGACTCTGGAAACTGGTCATTGAGAGTTTACCAGGGACTACAAATAACAAATGATAGGTTCCTATAAAAATAAAAAATGGGATACCTTGCCGTGACCAGCAGTCCACCGCCTTCCCCATTTTTTCCCTAGTTGGGTATGAGAGTGCATCTGGGGAACTCTCGGTACGCTTAACCCCCAAATGCATCCTGGGGCAGCACCTGGAGCCATAATGTGTGACCAATTTGTAACAACTGACGGCTGTAACAACCCTGCTAAACTGTAAAGCACTTTGAGCTGCATCTTGCATGTATGAACTATGCTATACAAGTAAAGTTTATTATTATTATTATTATTATTATTATTATTAATTTTGAGGAGCATGCTTCAGCCATCGCACGCATTCAGCAAGGTGCACAGATAACATCCCTGAAATGTAGGGCACAGTCTGCAAAGCTGTGGTCGCTCATTTTATAAGCACCCCCACAAAACACAACACGACACACACAGCCTTCCCTGAAGCACAGGCGCATACTGTGTTAGAAAATAGTGGTAAAATTTTATTTCATTCACAAAAAATAGGTCTTTGTTTTCTTATTGTGTTGTCTCGCATGTATGAAAGCTGCATGGAGTGTTTTGTTAAACAGCAGTCTCTGTCAGCATTCTCACAGAAAATTCACCATTCCAGCAACAATGGTGTTTGGATACGTAGCAATCTTGAAGCTGTTTCCTTGACAACTGGACACTTGTGGTTGCTGTGTGTTTGTCCTGGGAGCTGGGCTTATCTATGCTCACAATTGAAGCCAAGAAGCCAATCAACCCTTCTTACACACTATTCCCACAGATGACTTCTGTCATCCACCCATGAAAAAGACTGCTTCCTCCCTCAAGAGAAGAACAAATTCTGGGGCCAAATTTGCCCAGCTGAAAAAAAGGCAGCTCAGCTTCATTGAGCCCTTCTCCCCCAAGAAAGGGAACCGAGCGCGTTTCAGGCAACACTGGCTGGCACAGCGGTGTTCTGGGATGGTGAAGCAATCTGGATCCCAATGAAGTGTGTCCCTGGATGGGCGCTGTAAAATGGGGGAATTGTTAAAAAAAATAGGAGGAGGCTTTTGTTGGCGGTAAAACCCTCTGACAGATCAAGGATGAAAGCTCCCCCCCTCCCCACCCCCCCTGCATGGCTGGAACATTGAATCAAGGTCCCGTCTCTTTGTGTTTGCTTGTGGAGGGGATACACTTTATTATAGCCTTATTCACTGCCCCACTTCCGAACGGCTCTGTTGGTGGTGGCAGGGGCAGTGGCGGTGAAGCCAAGGCGCGTGACAACACACTGCACCAGTCCACGCTGCTTAAAATCACAATCTTGTGCCACACGTGTGAGAATAAACAAAACCCAGCCGTCGGACTGCGTTGACTTCAAGCTGGTCCGTAGATTCAGACCCCGTACAGCACCGTATATTGAAAAAGAGAGCATAAACACCATTACATTACATTACACTTAGCTGACGCTCTTATCCAGAGCGACTTACAGATATTTACAGGGTTTCAGTTACAGTCCCTGGAGCAGTGTGGGGTTAGATGCCTTGCTCAAGGGCATCTCAACCATGGGTAGGGTGGGATTTGAACTGCAACCTTCCGATTGCAAGACCAACTCCCTAACCACTAGGCCACAGCTGCCCCACACAAGCAAACTGTTGCAGTCGTATCAACATCAAGTCCCCATGGAGGTGGGTGGGCTGTTCTCTGTGTTATGTGCTATTCTGGTCAAAAGCCTAATGCACAGTGTCATACCCCCACCCAGGGGCGTCGCCAGACATATTTTACTGGGGCACGTGCCCCAGTATTGGTCTGTAGTGCCCCAGTATACATTTCACCAGTAAAAAAAAATCACTTTATTTACGTCTACATGGCATAATCTACAGAATTCGCACATAACTACTTAATATGGCAACTCATTGCTACTTTATTTACTTCATACACAATGTGCACATGGCTACTTAATATGGTAATTTATTCACTTTGGCTGCAATTGGGGTTCTAACCTCACTTCAGAAACAACTTCGGGACATAATGTCTAACAAAGGTGTCTGAGCGCCATTTCTTTCCACCTGTCTTACAGGTTAGTACCGGGTAAACTGCCCATCATTGTTGTTTGTTTTCACCTCTGTGTTGCCATTTCCATATGGATTTAAATGTTACAACTTTACTTTTTACGTTTAATGTACGAGGCAGTTGTCATGCAAGCTAGTCCTGGCTGTAAATGGAAGTAGCCTACTGGACACGTCTGCTGTCTTTTAGCTAACTTGTATGCCTATTATCGTTGTTGATTCATGTAACTGTTAGCGCTGTGAGGTCATACACTCGGTTTCTGGAGATTGCTATCTTACCTCTACATGTTTGATGAGCATGTTAACATAATCTGATATGACAGTATAGTTTGAAGCACCATTTATGCTTTTTTATGATGAAAAGGGTGCATTTCATTGTCTGTGCCCCAGTACAGTAACAGGTCTAGTGACGCCCCTGACCCCACCCCACCCACCACCACCATGCACTATGAAAACACAAACCTGCACAGTGGCCCACAGAAAGCAGGAGCAAGAGAATTTAAAAGATGACACAGGGGACAGGGGAAAGGATGGGGACCTGAGAAGGCTATGGAATGCACAGACACCTAACACACATGCTTGACACCCCCTCACATGTGACGTTACTGTACAGTACGTGTGGTGCCGAGATGTGCGGAGAGACGCTTCTGTGTCCTCTTTACCGGCAGGCTCGCTCGCTGCTCTGCCCTCTGGGTTTATCTTTGCTCTGGACTGGTGTCCATTTCATTATAACATCACCGCTGGGAGTTTGGCTCCTCGCATCAAATAAATTAGCAGCCACTTCCATGTAGAAAGTGAGGGAAAAAAAGAGCGAAAAGAAGACGGGCACAGAGAGCTGAGAAGTGACAGGAGAGGGAAAAAAAGCATATTGGCTTGTGTACCTCTGGGTCCATCACTAATCCTATCAAATGAGGGGAGCGGGATAAATAGCATCCAATCCCATGTCGAACACAACCAATTAAGTGGCTGATATGGATTGAGCGTCCTGCTCCCTGCTCTCTGCGAC
>CM050203.1:17215000-17222500 GCA_027475355.1 Coilia nasus | reverse complement strand
GATGACTGTAGCAAGTCTGAAATATTTCTTACACCTTGCCTTTCCTCCTCACGCCTCATATGCTGCCACTGTATGTACCTCTTGACAGTCAAAGAACTGTTAAAATGCCAGTTAATTGTTTTTCACTTATAAGTGAAAGTAGATGTATTAATCGTTATGGATAACCTTATGCACAAACCAATAAAGGCACTGAGCCAGACAGACAGAGGTGACAAAGAATGCATCATGGGTCATGTCTGTCCTTCGATAGACCTGATAGCGACATTTGAGTGTATGAATGGAAAAAGACTGATAGAATGTGTGCGATTTCAGAAGCTCATCATTGCGAATGTGCGAGTGCAAATGTCTCCACAACTGTTTCTCAGAGACAAGTGGGTAAAGACAAACCAAAAAATGACAGGAGACAAACTAAAAGGGATGTAAAATTAAAACGCTTGATCCATAAATAAGAGAGAGCAAAGAAGATCTTTTACCCTTCCAACTCATTCACTAGCAGCGCTCTGGGGGCAGAGTGAAATCTCTCAACGTCATCGGCTGTTCTGTAATAAAACAGAGAACAATCTCTCTGTCTGTAAGTACTTGTCTGTTGGGAACAGAGAAGAAAACAGAAGAGAGGGAAGCAGACTCAAGGAGGAGACAGACAGCACTATTGAACAGTTAATGAGGACTTAAAATAGTGAAGTTTTTGGACAATCTTGTCCGAACGTCAGTGTACCGTACCATACCTGCTCATCACAGAATAAGGATCAAAACCCTGTTGAACCATTCTATGTCCCCTTTAATGACGATGAATCTAAAGATGCTATTGGTGGAGTTGTGAATGTGGAACCAAGTGTAACTGCTAATTTGTGCTCTTCACTGTTGTGGGATATTAAAGAGAACCTTATTTGCCCTACAGGCCTGTGTGAAATTGAAGGAAAAGTCCTCAACATTGAAAAGAAAACTCATTTTGGTGTACAAAATTGTCAGTGCCATATGAGACCTGAAATTAAATCTCCAGCTTTCATTTTGATCTCAGCCTTCTATAACTTCCCAGTGCAATAAAAAAGAGACTCAGATCTGTCCTTCACAGTTCTGTCCTGTGCCGACATGGTGCACTTTTGAAACTAGCCCCGTTCTGCCAAACTGAATTGGGTTTTAATTAATTAGATGAATGCAGACGAGCCTTCGAATGAAATATGGCTGTCCGATTTAGGCCATTCAGCGCGATTGCTTCGCCCGCAGCAGAGGTCACCGTGTCTCTGCTTGCCGGTACCCTCGGAAGGTAAACTTAATTTAGTGCTCTATCTCCTGCCGTTAGCAGAACACTCGTCTAATAGCAGATACCTCCAAAACATAATCAATTACTTGCGCTCAAATGACAGAAGTGAACGGTTAGCTTGAACGGCTTGAATGCTGATAAGATGTTGGACTTTTTCATATGAAGACCAAGAGACATACAATTGCAAAGTGAGTGTGATTATGTACAGAACTGGTTCTCTGAGATAGAAGTTTTTCTTTCAGTGTGAGAAATTAAGCCAGACTCCAGACTAAATTACAACATCTACAAACATGGCTGCCAATTAACACAGAACTTTCAGATGAATAACGTAAGGAGATAAGTGTTAACCCTAGGCTATTTTCAGGGTATTTTACTACCTTTACTTTTAAGCTGATATCTTGGTCATTGTAAGGGCCATACATACATGCTAGATCTTGTTCTTTTCAGGACAATCTAGGCTATCCAGATCCGGTTTTATTTGGCGAGGTACTATTTGCATTGATTTTATAAAAAAATAGTAAACCAATAAAAAATCATATTGTGTATAAAAAAACTTGTATTCTTGCAAGTACCTGTCCATAGGATGTTGTCAGTAGGGATATCTTTTCAAATGTGAGTAGAGGAGATTGTCTGGAATCTGGCAATATAAGAACCATGATGGTGGGATATTCCGTGGTATCAATGTTGATAAATATGTAGTCTGTGTCTGACGGAAATAAGGGCCTATTTCCCATGTAATGAAGGATGTTATATCAGGATTATGCAGGATTGGATATTACGCAGAAATCTGCAGTAATTTCAAAACTGTATGAAACTTGTCTTCACAGAAATGCACGATAGCAGTAGAATGGGTAAGTTCTGCTATTGTTTACATTAAGCATTGACTGATAACCACGAATGAATGGGTTAAGTAGAAATTTGTCAAATTATTACTTGGCCAACATTTGATCCCTTGTTTTAACGTACTAAATTCACTGCAGAAGTATGTGCTGACATTCTGTACTTTCTTCTGATAGGCATGCCTTATCTGTGTGATCACGGGTTCGCATGTAATTTCAACGAGAGTAATGCCAGTGCAAAGCGCTAATATGAGAGATTTTGGATAATTTTAACAAAATAATATCTCGCCGATGCTTGCAAAAATAAGCGAGGGGTCACGTTGAAAAGCCCTGGTTCTGCTGTTTCGTTTGGTATGAGTGCCATATCGCTACGATGTACTGTTCCAAAGTAATCCAACAGAGAAGAATAGGTGTAAATTTGCCCGCACTTTGCGGGCGTCGGGCCCAAAGGGTTAAACTTCGACATGAAAATGTCTTCTGAACCAAACAGCACGCCTGTAATATTAAACTCACTTCGGAAAGACACATTCTCACTCTGAAGAAAAAAAGTATAAACATTTGTATTATTCATAACTTACGACTGCATTGTATTTCAGTGTGTTGCAGTAGATCAAACCATGCAAAGGCCCTGCATGTACTCTGAGAATAGTCCCTGACATCATCTTCACTCTCTCAAAGCACTGACGCCAGAGATCCAGTCATGCCATCTTGCTCACGAATCTTCTGCCTCACTTTTATAGCTGTTGAGACCAGCTGTTTTTACATGCCTAACGGCAATCCAGCATCCCGTTCACATGTTCCACCTTCCAGCCACCAGCCTACCCCCGCTCCACCACTCATATATGCACCTATGATATCATATGCATCTATATGGCACATCATAAATTAACGTATTGCCTTTGGAAGTGTCCTAACAGCATTTGTTATCCGGTATGCCTGCAGAGACTCTGACATGTGTTCACACCCACTTTCTATCTTTCTTTTCCTTTTAAAACTAAAAAAGCTTACAACATAAATACTACGCTGACAGACTCAGAAGAAAAACCTTTTACTTTTTATCTGCGTCCATAAAGTAGCTCAAAGTCACGCTGACCTCTCCGATGAAGAGTGTTCGTGTGGGAATATTTATGTAATGTGATCGGGTGCTGGGGGGTGCTGACCACTGTTTTTCCCAGCATTAAACAAGAGTTATGTCCTCTTTCATATTTTACTGCAGTTTGCCACAGAGTGGCACCTCAGACGCCACGGACACCTGTATGTTTAAGTCTTTATATTAAGGTAATTCTATAAAGTGGGTCATATGTCATACAGACACTTTGATAGGTTATTTACTGATATGTTTTGAAAGCTCTTCCACATTGATGAGGTATCAGCTAATGTAGTCACGTGCATCACATATTGAATGAAAGTATCTTTTTGAAGTCATCTAGATCAAAGGCCGAGAGTGTTTTTATAATTGGAAGATTGGTTGAGTAGCTCCTTTTTCTTTCAGTAAAAAAGCACATCAGTTGCACACATGCTTCTCATTTGCACCTGCTTACAGGCTCTTCTGAGGTGGCAGGGGTTCAATTTGCCATTCTGTGATGGGAGAGCCTCTACTTAACTGCCTCAATGCATCCCTTTTTCAGTAGGCCCACACTGACATGGATTTACCAATCTATTTTGTGGAACTCTAAAAATGTCTGTTAAATTACACTGAACCGACTTGACATCACAGAGTTCAGAAGGACATCGCAACACTGATATTCTGTTGGACAAGGGAGTGAGAGAGCTTGTGAGAGGGAGCACCCCCAAATGCTTCAAATCTGTCTGTCCTATCATTCTTGCAAACAGTGTTATTTCTAAAACGAATTAATTATGTACTACAGAAATATTATTGAAATATTTGAGCTAATGTACCAGCAAAACACTGAGTGTAAATAACTGCATTATACAGTATGTTCAATCAGCAAAATTCCCCACGATACAGTGCAGGAACAGAGATATCCATGACAGCAGCAGAGCAAACTGCTGTACGGAGGACATGATGTTAGAGCACAGCAAGAAGCTCCTTCTCAAGCCATAGTAGAGGATTTCAGGGCAAATCTGTCATGTTCACGGTCGGCTAGCCCGCCTTGAGCCCTGCTAAGAGAGGATAGGAAATCATCAGCAGAGTTGGAAAACTAGTGAAGCGAGCTACACGTTCCCCTCAAAATACCCCTCCTGTTCCCGGGGAGAATCCTGCAGAAATGGTGTTTGCTGTGGCAGAGCCAGCAGGGAAAGCTAGCAAAAGAAGACAGACTGTGGTGGCAGTTGATCAAGTCACTGTGAAATTGGACGCATTTGTTGCTGGCAATAGATTAGCTGGAGTTGTTAGCCAGAAAAACATTCTCCCTCCAACATGATCTCTCTTACTATTTATACTAAACCAGCCCAGTATACACACACACACACACACACACTGCATGCCGACAACATAACAAAGCAAGTCCTGTGAGCCAAATGGAACTTTATTCAAATTGTATTTGAATGCTTGGTCTAGCGCACTCTATTTCATGCACCACTGACTGCTCACAACAAGGCAGGGGCATATATCTTAAATGTAGATGAGCGGTAAGAGAGTACAGGAGAAATCTGGGATTCTGATAATGCTGCTTATCTGGTTTTTTTTTAGCGTTTTCTCCTCACTTCACCGATTTGATTATGTTACCTTGCTCTGTAATAAACTACAGACTGTAAGAAAAAGCCTTGCAGCTAGTGTCCCCGAGTAACAACAGTCAACAGATAGATTTGTCTTCATTTCAGCAGTGAGCAAAAAAAGCCTCTGTGCTGAAGTTTGAGACTCGCCGCCGGTCGGGCACAATCTGCTGTTTCATATGACCCTCATCTTCTGCTCGGATGCATCTATTGTTGTGCTTTTTTTTTCTATGTTTGTGCTTTTTCTCTATTCTACAGATGGGACTCTGGTCCACCACTCCACAGCCCCACAGTCTCTGCTGGAATACATAGTGTATTCTTTCCTTACTTTTTTCTTTAACTGCACATCTAGCTCTCATTTTGTATTCAGATGACACGAAGGAAAAACTTTTGAGGCCCTGAACGAAGGCAGAGAGAGAACGCAGGCCACTTTCTACAGTCTTCCAAGAGCCCGCTCTCTGACTCAAGGTCGGGGCCTGGGCCCCTGGCACCTGGCACCTGGTCTGAATGTTTCATTAAAGGATTCGAAATGAATTCTGAATGCATATCTCCTGGCCACGACCCGGTGGCCCAGGGACAGAGGGGCAGGAGGATGGGCCAGGAAGGCAGGACAGGGCAGAAAGGGGGTGGCAGGCAGTTGGGGTTGGATAAGGGGGTACGGTGGTGGTACTGTGCTCCAAGAAAGGCTAGGCCAGATCCGCATCGACCCTAACTCCTGGTTCCTCCTGGGAGGTGGGGGGGGGGGGGGCTGGATAAAGAGAAGCTTTGTGCTGCCAGCGCATATACCTGCGGGACACCTCCACCGAGGCGAGGCGGCCTTTTATGCATGTATGAGCTGCAGAAATACGCTTCCGAAGACAAGCTGGCGATTAATTTTCAGACAGAGGAGGGTAGGAGGAAGACAGACTGAGAAAACCCATCCGCGAGTTAGCCCGGGCCACATCTGCAATCTCGACACAAACCAGGCCGTAAGTGCTTTTATTGCACTCAGGTCAGCATTGTTAGAAAACAATAAAAAGACGGATGAACAGCTCCTGGTGAAATCTTTTCAGTGCCTTTAAAAGAAGAAAATCTTTCACTTGCGTACACCGTCTCTGACTGCAGTGCTGTGTTGGCATCAGCTGATCATCTGAGTGAAATATTGGAGGCACAGTGCTATGTTTTTCTAAGTCAGTGTCTGTGGCAGAGTGCATCAATGAACACTTACCAATTAGAATTCTTCGAGCTGTTCTTAAAGGCCTTACTGTCGAATTAGCACAACATGGCCCAATCGAAGGAAGGGTGTGTGTTGGTGTGTATGACACTTTCTATCTGTTTGTGTGTGTTTGTGTGTGTGTTTTCCTTTGTGTGCTTGTGTTCATTGCACAATTTTACGTAGTGATTAGGGATCTTGAAAATATTTAGGAAGCTCTTGCTAAATTTACCCCTCAGGAGACACTCATACCCAAGCTAACCAAGTGTGAAATAGCTTTGGCTAAGTAAGGAGGAGAACCATTAATATTGATAAAAAAAGAGGGCTAGGTGCTCTCAAGGTGGAATGGAACTTCTTTCTCAGAAACTGATTTATGTCACCTTCAGGAAAGGTCAAAAAAATTATTAGGGTTCACACACAAACGCCCATGCACACACACACACACACACACACACACACACACACACACACACACACACACACACACAGATGATATGTGCAAGTACACGCATACAAAAACACAAGTTAGTCATTCAGTCCAAAAATCAAGTCATTTGTAAAATCAAAACATATGCTATGCTAGTAGATATTCCTTGTTTGTGTTTTTGCCTTTAGGAACATGAATATATTGGGTAGTTATTAAAAAACTGTGCATGGTAAAGTCAGTATTTGGCAGGCAGTATTATTATTTACGTTAGAGTGATTCAAATGACCAGTGCTGTATTATGTTACCAACTATAATCCCAAAGCCTGATGTCGACCTAAGAAACTGGGGGTGTTCAAGGCAGCAGGTAAATTAGGACAATAACTGCAGTGTAATTGCTTGCTTTGTCATAGGTTTTACTGGGTGCACATGTTTAATTCTGGTGGGCTACTTTTTAAGTAAATATGTGCAATTTAGTCTAAATTAGAGCACAACTGCGCAGAGACTGTTGTGTATAAATAAAATTAATAATCATGTCAAGGTCTTTGGAATGCAGAACATCTGTTTTTTCCAGGCTGCAACGGCAAAGATTGCATAGTTTGCATAAAAATCGCTGACTTATTTTCGATCGTTCTTGAAGAGGAGCATCTTTGACCAAAGTGTATAATACCATGAAATAAAATTTGTATAAAGGAGCCTTTGCTGGCTGACCTTGGCTAGTTTGCTGACATTTACAGTGAATAGGCAGGAAAGGCTTGTGTTCACACATTAGTTGTGCGCTCCTAGAGAGGGAGAGAAAAAAAATCATGATTAATGAGTATAGTTTGTCATTCATATTCAGCGACTGTGGTGTTACCAGCATAGTTCAGGAGCACTTGTTTGAGGGGAAGACATCATAACACTAGAAGGCAAAGGTACAAACATTTTGCACTCATGTTAGGTGTTATCCATTGAGGTAATAAATCATTCTTGTAAAACAACAGGTCAGAATTTCTGAACATAAAAGTTACTTTTTAATCATTAATTTTTTATCATCACCCTATAGCATAGTAGAAATTGTGTATCAGCTCCACATATTTCTTTACACATTATTATTATTATTATTATT
>CM050203.1:17165000-17210000 GCA_027475355.1 Coilia nasus | reverse complement strand
CACACACATACACACACACGCACACACTGGATAAGCCACTCATTCAGAGAAGAGCACCAGTTTTCTTAGGCATTTATTTATTTATTTATTTATTTATTTATTTATTTATTTATTTATTTATTTATTTATTTATTGGCGGGGGACTGACATGCCTACAAAAACATCTGTAGGGAATATCTTTTCCCATCATTGTGTTTTTAATGAACTTTTAACCAGCACCTCCTTGTGTGCATATTTTTATGAGGTGTCTCCTGTGAGCCTCCTGTCACCTACATTTCATTTGTGCATTCACAAACAGAAATTTAATCACATTTGTCTCACAATGTTTAACAGCCCAAACACACAACTTTTCTGTGCCTGTGTCACGACCTGCAGAAGTCATTCAGAGAAATAAACTTCCCTCCATCTGAGCAACTTCTGAAGCCACACCATAATTGGATTTTGTAGAGAGGAAAGTGAAAAGTGAACCAATATGCCCATATCGACATAAAAAGGATTTATAACAAGTTGAGCATTTTTTGATCTTCAGACTCTTTTGAGTGGAGTGGAAGGGGGAGGTGGATAATGAAAACTCTGAAATGAGATGGCCATTGCAAGCTGTCATCAAAGACCAACCAGCACTTCAAACATAAAATCTGTCCTTTTGGATTTCTGTAAAGTCATCCCCCAAGGCAAAAAGGTAATTTGCATCAAAAAAGTTGATTGTTCAGTCATGTTCATATCTCCAGCAGATTTTCATCTTCTGTACCTCTATTATTGTAATTTTTTCTATACAAAATACTGTACAACATGCAACAAAACAAAATGTTCAAATAAGAACATAACCATTTTTGGTTGTTTGTTTTATTGTTTATGTAGTTGTAACATTCAACTTAAATCTTTTTGACACGCAGGTGTCAGGTAGACATATTTATGCTTTGATATTTCAAACAACACACCTGTGTCTTTCATCATCCTCATCATTGTTATAACAAGAGAAACAGGATATGATGTTGACACGGAAAGTGTCATTTGGTGAATTGATTTAGCAGTTACTGAAGACACCAAAGCCGCAAACATCACTCAGTCATTCTGCAAGGATTTTAAAAGATTAGGCTTTAGTCCTGTCAGGTTACTAACTGTACTGACAGTAGGTCAAACATCTGTATCTACACTACTTAGTAAATAACAAATACTGCTTTGTAAGGCTAAGTAAGGGCCTTCGGTATCCATTTTTATTATGAGACATGGCCAATTTCTTTCTGATATATGAAAGTATTCTAAATGAATTAAATAAAACTTTATAAATGTAAGATCCCTACACATTGGCCCACATACAGTACACACAGCACAGTCAACATGTGAGCACCAACAGCCCTTAAATCAGTGCATTCATTGGAATTCAACAGCATATTATGAATATGATTCATGACAATTGCACTGAATTGCCTAAATACTGCCAGAAGGCATATTTTGGTAGAAGCATATTTAGTGAGAGAAGTATCTCTGAAGCCTGGATTAGACACGTTTTTTTTTACCCTGTCAGACAGGTAATTATGACCGCCGCTAGCGAAGCTAGCGAAAGCGGTCATATTGGAGTTGCTGCAAAATGTTTCCCTTTTTTTTTTTTTTTTTTTTTTTCACCGATTTTTCGTCAACGATTCCCAGGACACTGAAACTCGGGGAGACATGAATGTTTGTAGGCATGTAGCCCAGGAAGTTTGTGAGCGAATAACGCCTTTTGGTCACCCAGGCCCATCCCCCCGCTGTGCCAGTGTCTGTTGAAAAGGGGTAGACCAGCAAAAGTTTTTCCTGAATAACTCAATGAACATTTCACCCAACAACATGACATTTTTTTGATATGTCGGTGTTACAGAGACGTATCGACCAAGCCCATAAACGCTCACTTTAAGCATAGTGCCACCTAGTGATATGGGTAAATGCAAAAATTGGGATTTTGAGTTGCCAATATCTTGGACCGAGAAGGTGGGAACTGCGCAAAATATGTCATGCACGATCACCACAAAGACCTCTAACACCACAGAACATGCCATAAAATTTGGTCCATAGGGGGCGCTGTAATTGTAGAAAATGTCATTTTGCCTATTATCTAGAGAATGCTTACGTTTACAAGATTTTTTTTTTATCATGAAATCTATTGACCCTCACGCATTGAAAACACTGGTCGACGCCCACTTCCAACGAGAACAATTTCCGTAAAATTTTAATATTGCGAAAACGAATCTGAACGAACTCGTCATAGGCCGTTCAAGTGAATCTCACCAAATTTGGTATATGTAATCTACAGACAATGCTGACAAAAAGTTTTCAAAGGATTTTTCTTGAGATAAACCGTTCCGAAGTTACACGTCAATGAACATTTAATACGTAGCTTTTTTTTTTTTTTCACCGATTTTTCGTCAACGATTCCTGGGACACTGAAACTCGGGGGGGACATGAATGTTTGTAGACATGTAGCCCTAGAAGTTTGTGAGCGATTAACGCCTTTTGGTCCCCCAGGGCCACCCCCCCGCTTTGCCAGTGTGCATTAAAGAGGAGGAGACCGGCAAAAGTTTTTGCTAAAAAACTCAGTGAACATTTCACCCAACAACATGAAATTTTTGTGATATGTCACATGTCACACATGTCAAAATGTCATGCTAACGTTTACAATCAATTATACAACTGGTCGACGCCCACTTCCAATGAAAACAATTGCTGTGAAATTTTAATATTATGCAGTATTATGCATATAGGTACCTGCCAAGGGGCAGCTGTGGCCTAGTGGTTAGGCAGTTGGTCTTGTAATTGTAAGGTTGCCGGTTCAAATCCGTAGGTACATACCTAGGTACCTACCTTCCTAGGTACCTACCTACCTAAGTACCTACCTAGGTACAAACCAACCTGCCTAGGTACCTACCTGCCTAAGTACCTACCTGCCTAGGTACCTACCTAGGTACCTACCAACCTGCCTAGGTACCTACCTGCCTAAGTACCTACTTGCCTAGGTACCTACCAACCTACCTACCTAGATACCTACCTACCTAGGTGTCTACCAACCTAGGAACCTACCTACCTAGGTACCTACTTACCTAGGTACCTACCTACCAAGGTACCTACCTACTTAGGTATGTACCTAGGTACCTACCTACCTAAGTAAAATTTGGTCCATAGGGGGCGCTGTAATTGTAGAAAATGTCATTTTGCCTATTATCTAGAGAATGCTTACATTTACAAGATTTTTTTTTATCATGAAATCTATTGACCCTCACGCATTGAAAACACTGGTTGACGCCCACTTCCAACGAGAACAATTTCCGTAAAATTTTAATATTGCGAAAACGAATCTGAACGAACTCGTCATAGGCCGTTCAAGTGAATCTCACCAAATTTGGTATATGTAATCTACAGACAATGCTGACAAAAAGTTTTCAAAGGATTTTTCTTGAGATAAACCGTTCCGAAGTTACACGTCAATGAACATTTAATACGTAGCTTTTTTTTTTTTTTCACCGATTTTTCGTCAACGATTCCTGGGACACTGAAACTCGGGGGGGGACATGAATGTTTGTAGACATGTAGCCCTAGAAGTTTGTGAGCAATTAACGCCTTTTGGTCCCCCAGGGCCACCCCCCCGCTTTGCCAGTGTCCATTAAAGAGGGGGAGACCGGCAAAAGTTTTTGCAAAAAAACTCAGTGAACATTTCACCCAACAACATGAAATTTTTGTGATATGTCACATGTCACACATGTCAAAATGTCATGCTAACGTTTACAATCAATTATACAACTGGTCGACGCCCACTTCCAATGAGAACAATGACTGTGAAATTTTAATATTATGCAGTATTATGCATATAGGTACCTGCCAAGGGGCAGCTGTGGCCTAGTGGTTAGGCAGTTGGTCTTGTAATTGTAAGGTTGCCGGTTCAAATCCGTAGGTACATACCTAGGTACCTACCTTCCTAGGTACCTACCTACCTAAGTACCTACCTAGGTACAAACCAACCTGCCTAGGTACCTACCTGCCTAAGTACCTACCTGCCTAGGTACCTACCTAGGTACCTACCAACCTGCCTAGGTACCTACCTGCCTAAGTACCTACTTGCCTAGGTACCTACCAAGGTGCCTACCTACCTAGGTACCAACCTACCTACCTAGATACCTACCTACCTAGGTGTCTACCAACCTAGGAACCTACCTACCTAGGTACCTACTTACCTAGGTACCTACCTACCAAGGTACCTACCTACTTAGGTATGTACCTAGGTACCTACCTACCTAAGTACCTACCTACCTAGTTACCTACCAACCTAGGTACCTCCCTACCTTGGTACCTATCTGCCTAGGTACCTACCTACCTACCTAGGTACCTACCTAGGTACCTACCTACCTATCTAGGTACATACTTACCTAGGTACCTACTTACCTAGGTACCTACCTACCTAGGTACCTACCTACCTAGGTACCTACCTACCTAAGTACCTACCTAGGTACCTACCAACCTGCCTAGGTACCTACCTACCTACCTACCTGCCTAGGTACCTACCTACCTAGATACCTACCAACCTATCTAGGTACCTACTTAGGTAGGCAGGTACCTAAGTTGGTAGGTACCTAGGTTGGTAGGTACCTAGGTTGGTTGGGTACCTAGGCAGGTAGGTTCCTAGGTAGGTTGGTACCTAGGTAGGTAGGTACCTAGGATTGTACCTATGTAGGTTGGTACCTACATAGGTACCTACCTACCTACCTACCAACCTAGGTACCTATCTACCTAGGTACCTACCTACCAAGGTACCTACCTACCTAAGTACCTACCTAGGTACCTACTTACCAAGGTACATACCAACCTAGGTACCAACCTACCTAGGTACCTACCTGCCTAGGTACCAACCTACCTAGGTACCTACCTACCTAGATACCTACCAACCTAGGCACCTAGCCTAGGTACCTTCCTGCCTAGGTACCTACCTACCTAGGTACCAACCTGCCTAGGTACCTACCTGCCTAAGTACCTACCTGCCTAGGTACCTACCTAGGTGCCTACCTACCTAGGTACCTACTTACCTAGGTACCTACCTACCAAGGTACCTACCTACCTAGGTACATACCTATGTACCTACCTACCTAGGTACCTACCTAGGTACCTACCTACCTATCTAGGTACATACTTACCTAGGTACCTACTTACCTAGGTACCTACCTACCTAAGTACCTACCTACCTAGTTACCTACCAACCTAGGTACCTCCCTACCTTGGTACCTATCTGCCTAGGTACCTACCTACCTACCTAGGTACCTACCTAGGTACCTACCTACCTATCTAGGTACATACTTACCTAGGTACCTACCTACCTAGGTACCTGTCTAGGTACCTACTTACCTAGGTACCTACCTCCCTAGTTACCTACCTAATTACCTACCTAGGTACCAACCTACCTAGGTACCTACCTGCCTAGGTACCTACCTACCTAGATACCTACCAACCTAGGTAACTTCCTACCTAAGTACCTACCTACCTAGGTACCAATCTACCTAGGTACATACCTAGGTACCTACCTACCTAGGTACCTACCTACCTAAGTACCTACCTAGGTACCAACCAACCTGCCTAGGTACCTACCTGCCTAAGTACCTACCTGCCTAGGTACCTACCTAGGTACCTACCAACCTGCCTAGGTACCTACCTGCCTAAGTACCTACCTGCCTAGGTACCTACCTAGGTGCCTACCTACCTAGGTACCTACCTACCTACCTAGATACCTACCTACCTAGGTATCTACCAACCTAGGAACCTACCTACCTAGGTACCTACTTACCTAGGTACCTACCTACCAAGGTACCTACCTACTTAGGTATGTACCTAGGTACCTACCTACCTAAGTACCTACCTACCTAGTTACCTACCAACCTAGGTACCTCCCTACCTTGGTACCTATCTGCCTAGGTACCTACCTACCTACCTAGGTACCTACCTAGGTACCTACCTACCTATCTAGGTACATACTTACCTAGGTACCTACTTACCTAGGTACCTACCTACCTAGGTACCTACCTACCTAGGTACCTACCTACCTAAGTACCTACCTAGGTACCTACCAACCTGCATAGGTACCTACCTACCTACCTACCTGCCTAGGTACCTACCTACCTAGATACCTACCGACCTATCTAGGTACCTACTTAGGTAAGCAGGTACCTAAGTTGGTAGGTACCTAGGTTGGTTGGGTACCTAGGCAGGTAGGTTCCTAGGTAGGTTGGTACCTAGGTAGGTAGGTACCTAGGATTGTACCTATGTAGGTTGGTACCTACATAGGTACCTACCTAGGTCCCTACCTACCAACCTAGGTACCTATCTACCTAGGTACCTACCTACCAAGGTACCTACCTACCTAAGTACCTACCTAGGTACCTACTTACCAAGGTACATACCAACCTAGGTACCAACCTACCTAGGTACCAACCTACCTAGGTACCTACCTGCCTAGGTACCTACCTACCTAGATACCTACAAACCTAGGCACCTAGCCTAGGTACCTTCCTGCCTAGGTACCTACCTACCTAGGTACCAACCTCCCTAGGTACCTACCTGCCTAAGTACCTACCTGCCTAGGTACCTACCTAGGTGCCTACCTACCTAGGTACCTACTTACCTACCTACCTACCTAGGTACCTACCTAGGTACCTACCTACTTATCTAGGTACATACTTACCTAGGTACCTACTTACCTAGGTACCTACCTACCTAAGTACCTACCTAGGTACCTACCAACCTGCCTAGGTACGTACCTACCTACCTACCTGCCTAGGTACCTACCTACCTAGATACCTACCAACCTATCTAGGTACCTACTTAGGTTGGTAGGTACCTAGGTTGGTTGGGTACCTAGGCAGGTAGGTTCCTAGGTAGGTTGGTACCTAGGTAGGTAGGTACCTAGGATTGTACCTATGTAGGTTGGTACCTACATAGGCACCTACCTACCTACCTAGGTACCTACCTACCAACCTAGGCACCTATCTACCTAGGTACCTACCTACCAAGGTACCTACCTACCTAAGTACCTACCTAGGTACCTACTTACCAAGGTACCTACCAACCTAGGTACCAACCTACCTAGGTACCAACCCACCTAGGTACCTACCTGCCTAGGTACCAACCTACCTAGGTACCTACCTGCCAAGGTACCTACCTACCTAGGTACCAACCTGCCTAGGTACCTACCTGCCTAAGTACCTACCTGCCTAGGTACCTACCTAGGTGCCTACCTACCTAGGTACCTACTTACCTAGGTACCTACCTACCAAGGTACCTACCTACCTAGGTATGTACCTAGATACCTACCTAGGTACCTATCTAGGTACCTACTTACTTAGGAACCTACTTACCCAGGTACCTACCTAGGTTCCTACATAGGTACCTACCTACCTAGGTACCTACCTACCTAGGTATCTACCTAAATACCTACCTACCTAGGTACCTACCTACCTAGGTACCTACCTGCCTAGGTACCAACCTACCTAGGTACCTACCTACCTAGATACCTACCAACCTAGGCACCTAGCCTAGGTACCTACCTGCCTAGGTACCTACCTACCTAGGTACCAACCTGCCTAGATACCTACCTGCCTAAGTACCTACCTGCCTAGGTACCTACCTAGGTGCCTACCTACCTAGGTACCTTCTTACCTAGGTACCTACCTACCAAGGTACCTACCTACCTAGGTATGTACCTAGATACCTACCTACCTAGGTACCTAACTAGGTACCTACTTACTTAGGTACCTACCTACCCAGGTACCTACCTAGGTACCTACGTACCTAGGTACCTACATAGGCAGCCAGGCACCTACCTAGGTACCTACATAGGTACCTACCTACCTAGGTACCTACTTACCTAGGTACCTACCTACCTAGTTACCTACCTAAGTACCTACCTAGGTACCAACCTACCTAGGTACCTACCTGCCTAGGTACCTACCTAGGTGCCTACCTACCTAGGTACCTACTTACCTAGGTACCTACCTACCAAAGTACCTACCTACCTAGGTACCTACCTACCTAGGTATCTACCTAGATACCTACCTACCTAGGTACCTACCTACCTAGGTACCTGTCTAGGTACCTACTTACCTAGGTACCTACCTACCTAGTTACCTACCTAAGTACCTACCTAGGTACCAACCCACCTAGGTACCTACCTGCCTAGGTACCAACCTACCTAGGTACCTACCTGCCAAGGTACCTACCTACCTAGGTACCAACCTGCCTAGGTACCTACCTGCCTAAGTACCTACCTGCCTAGGTACCTACCTAGGTGCCTACCTACCTAGGTACCTACTTACCTAGGTACCTACCTACAAAGGTACCTACCTACCTAGGTATGTACCTAGATACCTACCTAGGTACCTATCTAGGTACCTACTTACTTAGGAACCTACCTACCCAGGTACCTACCTAGGTTCCTACATAGGTACCTACCAACCTAGGTACCTACTTACCTAGGTATCTACCTAAATACCTACCTACCTAGGTACCTACCTACCTAGGTACCTACCTGCCTAGGTACCAACCTACCTAGGTACCTACCTACCTAGATACCTACCAACCTAGGCACCTAGCCTAGGTACCTACCTGCCTAGGTACCTACCTAGGTGCCTACCTACCTAGGTACCTTCTTACCTAGGTACCTACCTACCAAAGTACCTACCTACCTAGGTATGTACCTAGATACCTACCTACCTAGGTACCTACCTACCTAGGTACCTAACTAGGTACCTACTTACTTAGGTACCTACCTACCCAGGTACCTACCTAGGTACCTACCTACCTAGGTACCTACATAGGCAGCCAGGCACCTACCTAGGTACCTACATAGGTACCTACCTACCTAGGTACCTACTTACCTAGGTACCTACCTACCTAGTTACCTACCTAAGTACCTACCTAGGTACCAACCTACCTAGGTACCTACCTGCCTAGGTACCTACCTAGGTGCCTACCTACCTAGGTACCTACTTACCTAGGTACCTACCTACCAAGGTACCTACCTACCTAGGTACCTACCTACCTAGGTATCTACCTAGATACCTACCTACCTAGGTACCTACCTACCTAGGTACCTGTCTAGGTACCTACTTACCTAGGTACCTACCTACCTAGTTACCTACCTAAGTACCTACCTAGGTACCAACCAACCTAGGTACCTTCCTACCTAGGTACCTACCTACCTAGGTACTAACCTACCTAGGTACCTACCTACCTAATTACCTACTTAGGTAGCTACCAACCTGCCTAGGTACCTACCTAGGTACCTACCAACCTACCTAGGTACCAACCTACCTAGGTACCTACCTGCCTAGGTACCAACCTACCAAGGTACCTATCTACCAAGGTATCTACCTACCTAGGTATGTACCTAGATACCTACCTACCTAGGTACCTACCTACCTAAATACCTACCAACCTAGGTACCTACCTAACTAGTTACCTACCTACCTAGGTACCTACCTGCATAGGTACCTACCTAGGTACCTACCTGCCTAGGTACCTACCTAGGTACCTACCTACCTATCTAGGTACATACTTACCTAGGTACCTACTTACCTACCTACTTACCTAGGTACATACTTACCTACCTACCTATCTAGGTACATGCTTACCTAGGTACCTACTTACCTAGGTACCTACCTACCTAGGTACCTACCTAGGTACCTACCTACCTAAGTACCTACCTAGGTACCTACCAACCTACCTAGGTACCTACCTGCCTAAGTACCTACCTGCCTAGGTACCTACCTAGGTGCCTACCTACCTAGGTACCTACCTACCTACCTACCTACCTACCTAGGTAACTACTTACCAAGGTACCTAGCAACCTAGGTACCAACCTACCTAGGTACCTACCTGCCTAGGTACCTACCTACCTTTTTACCTACCTAAGTACCTACCTAGGTACAAACCTACCTAGGTACCTACCTACCTAAGTACCTACCTAGGTACCTACCAACCTGCCTAGGTACAAAAAAACCTAGGTACCTTCCTACCTACGTACCTACCTACCTAGGTACAAACCTACCTAGGTACCTACCTACCTAAGTACCTACCTAGGTACCTACCAACCTGCCTAGGTACCTACCTAGGTACCTACCAACCTACCTAAGTACCAACCTACCAAGGTCCCTATCTACCAAGGTACCTACCTACCTAGGTATGTACTTAGATACCTACCTACCTAGGTACCTACCTACTTAAGTACCTACCAACCTAGGTACCTACCTAACTAGTTACCTACCTACCTACCTAGGTACCTACCTGCCTAGGTACCTACCTAGGTCCCTACCTACCTACCAAGGTACCTACCTACCTATCTAGGTAAATACTTACCTAGGTACCTACTTACCTACCTACTTACCTAGGTACCTACTTACCTACCTACCTATCTAGGTACATACTTACCTAGGTACCTACTTACCTAGGTACCTACCTACCTAGGTACCTACCTAGGTACCTACCTACCTAAGTACCTACCTAGGTACCTACCAACCTACCTAGGTACCTACCTGCCTAAGTACCTACCTGCCTAGGTACCTACCTAGGGGCCTACCTACCTAGGTACCTACCTACCTACCTACCTACCTAGGTACCTACTTACCAAGGTACCTACCAACCTAGGTACCAACCTACCTAGGTACCAACCTACCTAGGTACCTACCTACCTTGTTACCTACCTAAGTAGGTAGGTATCTAGGTACATACCTAGGTACCTACATACCTACCTGCCTAGGTACCTACCTAGGTACCTACCTACCTAGGTACCTACCTACCTATCTAGGTACATACTTACCTAGTGCAAACCAACCTAGGTACCTTCCTACCTACGTACCTACCTACCTAGGTACCAACCTACCTAGGTACCTACCTGCCTAGGTACCAACCTACCAAGGTATCTATCTACCAAGGTACCTACCTACCTAGGTACCTACCTGCCTAGGTACCTACCTAGGTACCTACCTACCTACCTAGGTACCTACCTAGGTACCTACCTACCTATCTAGGTACATACTTACCTAGGTACCTACCTACCTACTTACCTACCTACTTCCCTACCTACTTACCTAGGTACCTACTTACCTACCTACCTTTCTAGGTACCTACTTACCTAGGCGCCTACATACCTAGGTACCTACCTAGGTACCTACCTACCTAAGTACCTACCTAGGTACCAACCAACCTACCTAGGTACCTACCTGCCTAAGTACCTACTTACCTACCTACCTAGGTACCTACCTACCAAGGTACCTAGCTACCTAAGTACCTACCTAGGTACCTACTTACCAAGGTACCTACCAACCTAGGTACCAACCTACCTAGGTACCTACCTGCCTAGGTACCAACCTACCTAGGTACCTACCTACCTAGATACCTACCAACCTAGGTACCTAGCCTAGGTACCTACCTGCCTAGGTATCTACCTAGATACCTACCTACCTAGGTACCTACCTACCTAGGTTCCTGTCTAGGTATCTACTTACCTAGGTACCTACCTACCTAGTTAACTACCTAAGCACCTACCTAGGTACCAACCAACCTAGGTACCTTCCTACCTAGGTACCTACCTACCTACAGTAGGTACCTACCTAACTAAGTACCTACCTAGGTACCTACCAACCTGCCTAGGTACCTACCTAGGTACCTACCAACCTACCAAGGTACCTACCTACCTAGGTATGTACCTAGATACCTACCTACCTAGGTACCTACCTACCTAAGTACCTACCATCCTAGGTACCTACCTAACTAGTTACCTACCTACCTAGGTACCTACCTGCATAGGTACCTACCTAGATACCTACCTACCTAGGTACCTCCCTACCTATCAAGGTACATACTTACCTAGGTACCTACCTACCTACTTACCTACCTACTTACCTACCTACTTACCTAGGTACCTACTTACCTACCTACCTATCTAGGTACCTACTTACCTCGGCACCTACCTACCTATGTACCTACCTAGGTACCAACCTACCTAAGTACCTACCGAGGTACCTACCAATCTATCTAGGTACCTACCTGCCTAAGTACCTACCTGCCTAGGTACCTACCTAGGTGCCTACCTACCTAGGTACCTACCTACCTACCTACCTAGGTACATACCTACCAAGGTACCTAGCTACCTAAGTACCTACCTTGGTACCTACTTACCAAGGTACCTACCAACCTAGGTACCAACCTACCTAGGTACCAACCTACCTAGGTAACTACCTGCCTAGGTACCAACCTACCTAGGTACCTACCTACCTAGATACCTACCAACCTAGGTACCTAGCCTAGGTACCTACCTGCCTAGGTACCTACCTAGGTACCTACCTACCTAGATACCTACCTAGGTACCTACCTACCTATCTAGGTACATACTTACCTAGGTACCTACCTACCTACTTACCTAGGTACCTACTTACCTACCTACCTACCTAGGTCCCTACTTACCTAGGCACCTACCTACCTAGGTACCTACCTAGGTACCTACCTACCTAGGTACCTACCTAGGTACCTGCCAACCTATCTAGGTACCTACCTGCCTAAGTACCTACCTGCCTAGGTACCTGCCTAGGTACCTACCTAGGTGCCTACCTACCTACCTACCTAGGTACATACCTACCAAGGTACCTAGCTACCTAAGTACCTACCTAGGTACCTACTTACCAAGTTACCTACCAACCTAGATACCAACCTACCTAGGTACCAACCTACCTAGGTACCTACCTGCCTAGGTACCAACCTACCTAGGTACCTACCTACCTAGATACCTACCAACCTAGGTACCTAGCCTATTTACCTACCTGCCTAGGTACCTACCTACCTAGGTACCAACCTGCCTAGGTACCTACCTGCCTAAGTACCTACCTGCCCAGGTACCTACCTAGGTGCCTACCTACCTAGGTACCTACTTACCTAGGTACCTACGTACCTACCAAGGTACCTACCTACCTAGGTATGTACCTAGATACCTACCTACCTACGTAACTACCTACCTAGGTACCTACCTACCTAGGTATCTACCTACATACCTACCTACCTAGGTACCTAGGTACCTAGTACCTAGGTACCTACCTGCCTAGGTACCTACCTAGGTACCTACCTACCTACTAAGGTACCTACCTAGGTACCTACCTACCTATCTAGGTACATACTTACCTAGGTACCTACTTACCTACCTACTTGCCCATCTACCTGCCTGCCCAGGTACCTACCTAGGTGCCTACCTACCTAGGTACCTACTTACCTAGGTACCTACCTACCTACCAAGGTACCTACCTACCTAGGTATGTACCTAGATACCTACCTACCTACGTACCTACCTACCTAGGTACCTACCTACCTAGGTATCTACCTAGATACCTACCTACCTAGGTACCTAGGTACCTAGTACCTAGGTACCTACCTGCCTAGGTACCTACCTAGGTACCTACCTACCTACTAAGGTACCTACCTAGGTACCTACCTACCTATCTAGGTACATACTTACCTAGGTACCTACTTACCTACCTACTTACCTAGGTACCTACTTACCTACCTACCTACCTAGGTACCTACTTACCTAGGCACCTACCTACCTAGGTACCTACCTAGGTACCTACCTACCTAAGTACCTACCTAGGTACCTACCAACCTACCTAGGTACCTACCTGCCTAAGTACCTACCTGCCTAGGTACCTACCTAGGTGCCTTCCTACCTAGGTACCTACCTACCTACCTACCTAGGCACATACCTACCAAGGTACCTAGCTACCTAAGTACCTACCTAGGTACCTACTTACCAAGGTACCTACCAACCTAGGTGCCAACCTACCTAGGTACTAACCTACCTAGGTACCTACCTGCCTAGGTACCTACCTGCCTAGGTACCTACCTGCCTAGGTACCTACCTACCTAGGTACCTACCTGCCTAGGTACCAACCTACCTAAGTACCTACCTGCCTAGGTACCTACCTACCTGCCTAGGTACCTTCCTACCTAGGTACCAACCTACCTAGGTACATACCTGCCTAGGTACCAACCTACCAAGGTACCTATCTACCAAGGTACCTACCTACCTAGGTATTTACTTAGATACCTACCTACCTAGGTATGTACTTAGATACCTACCTACCTAGGTACCTACCTACCTAAGTACCTACCAACATAGGTACCTACCTAACTAGTTACCTACCTACCTAGGTACCTACCTAGGTACCTACCTACCTACCTAGGTACCTACCTAGGTACCTACCTACCTACCTAGGTACCTACCTAGGTACCTACCTACCTATCTAGGTACCTACTTACCTAGGCACCTACCTACCTAGGTACCTACCTAGGTACCTACCTACCTAAGTACCTACCTAGGTACCTACCAACCAATCTAGGTACCTACCTGCCTAAGTACCTACCTGCCTAGGTGCCTACCTACCTAGGTACCTACCTACCTACCTACCTAGGTACATACCTACCAAGGTACTTAGCTACCTAAGTACCTACCTAGGTACCTACTTACCAAGGTACATACCAACCTAGGTACCAACCTACCTAGGTACCAACCTACCTAGGTACCTACGTGCCTAGGTACCAACCTACCTAGGTACCTACCTACATAGATACCTACCAACCTAGGTACCTAGCCTAGGTACCTACCTGCCTAGGTACCTACCTACCTAGGTACCTACCTGCCTAGGTACCAACCTACCTAGGTACCTACCTGCTTTGGTACCTACCTACCTGCCTAGGTACCTTCCTACCTAGGTACCAACCTACCTAGGTACCTACCTGCCTAGGTACCAACCTACCAAGGAACCTATCTACCAAGGTACCTACCTACCTAGGTATGTACTTAGATACCTACCTACCTAGGTACCTACCTGCCTAGGTACCTACCTAGGTACCTACCTACCTACCTACCTACCTAGGTACATACCTACCAAGGTACCTAGCTACCTAAGTACCTACCTAGGTACCTACTTACCAAGGTACCTACCAACCTAGGTACCAACCTACCTAGGTACCAACCTACCTAGGTACCTACCTGCCTAGGTACCAACCTACCTAGGTACCTACCTACCTAGATACCTACCAACCTAGGTACCTAGCCTAGGTACCTACCTGCCTAGGTACCTACCTACCTAGGTACCTACCTGCCTAGGTACCAACCTACCTAGGTACCTACCTGCCTAGGTACCTACCTACCTGCCTAGGTACCTTCCTACCTAGATACCAACCTACCTAGGTACCTACCTGCATAGGTACCAACCTACCAAGGTACCTACCTACCTAGGTATGTACTTAGATACCTACCTACCTAGGTACCTACCTACCTAAGTACCTACCAACCTAGGTACCTACCTAACTAGTTACCTACCTACCTAGGTACCTACCTGCCTAGGTACCTACCTGCCTAGGTACCTACCTACCTAGGTACTTACCTACCTAGGTACCTACCTGCTTTGGTACCTACCTACCTGCCTAGGTACCTTCCTACCTAGGTACCAACCTACCTAGGTACCTACCTGCCTAGGTACCAACCTACCAAGGAACCTATCTACCAAGGTACCTACCTACCTAGGTATGTACTTAGATACCTACCTACCTAGGTACCTACCTGCCTAGGTACCTACCTAGGTACCTACCTACCTACCTACCTACCTAGGTACATACCTACCAAGGTACCTAGCTACCTAAGTACCTACCTAGGTACCTACTTACCAAGGTACCTACCAACCTAGGTACCAACCTACCTAGGTACCAACCTACCTAGGTACCTACCTGCCTAGGTACCAACCTACCTAGGTACCTACCTACCTAGATACCTACCAACCTAGGTACCTAGCCTAGGTACCTACCTGCCTAGGTACCTACCTACCTAGGTACCTACCTGCCTAGGTACCAACCTACCTAGGTACCTACCTGCCTAGGTACCTACCTACCTGCCTAGGTACCTTCCTACCTAGATACCAACCTACCTAGGTACCTACCTGCATAGGTACCAACCTACCAAGGTACCTACCTACCTAGGTATGTACTTAGATACCTACCTACCTAGGTACCTACCTACCTAAGTACCTACCAACCTAGGTACCTACCTAACTAGTTACCTACCTACCTAGGTACCTACCTGCCTAGGTACCTACCTGCCTAGGTACCTACCTACCTAGGTACTTACCTGCCTAGGTACCAACCTACCTAGGTACCTACCTGCCTAGGTACCTACCTACCTGCCTAGGTACCTTCCTACCTAGGTACCAACCTACCTAGGTACCTACCTGCCTAGGTACCAACCTACCAAGGTACCTACCTACCTAGGTATGTACTTAGATACCTACCTACCTAGGTACCTACCTACCTAAGTACCTACCAACCTAGGTACCTACCTAACTAGTTACCTACCTACCTAGGTACCTACCTGCCTAGGTACCTACCTGCCTAGGTACCAACCTACCTAGGTACCTACCTGCCTAGGTACCTACCTACCTGCCTAGGTACCTTCCTACCTAGGTACCAACCTACCTAGGTACCTACCTGCCTAGGTACCAACCTACCAAGGTACCTATCTACCAAGGTACCTACCTACCTAGGTATGTACTTAGATACCTACCTACCTAGGTACCTACCTACCTAAGTACCTACCAACCTAGGTACCTACCTAACTAGTTACCTACCTACCTAGGTACCTACCTGCCTAGGTACCTACCTAGGTACCTACCTACCTACCTAGGTACCTACCTAGGTACCTACCTTCCTATCTAGGTACATACTTACCTAGGTACCTACCTACCTACTTATCTACCCACTTCTCTACCTACTTACCTAGGTACCTACTTACCTACCTACCTATCTAGGTACCTACTTACCTAGGCACCTACCTACCTAGGTACGTACCTAGGTACCTACCTACCTTAGTACCTACCTAGGTACCTACCAACCTACCTAGGTACCTACCTGCCTAAGTACCTACCTACCTACCTAGGTACCTACCTACCAAGGTACCTAGCTACCTAAGTACCTACCTAGGTACCTACTTACCAAGGTACCTACCAACCTAGGTACCAACCTACATAGGTACCAACCTACCTAGGTACCTACCTGCCTAGGTACCAACCTACCTAGGTACCTACCTACCTAGATACCTACCAACCTAGGTACCTAGCCTAGGTACCTACCTGCCTAGGTATCTACCTAGATACCTACCTACCTAGGTACCTACCTACCTAGGTTCCTGTCTAGGTACATACTTACCTAGGTACCTACCTACCTAGTTACCTACCTAAGTATCTACCTAGGTACCAACCAACCTAGGTACCTTCCTACCTAGGTACCTACCTACCTTAGTACCTATCTAGGTACCTACCAACCTGCCTAGGTACCTACCTAGGTACCTACCAACCTACCTAGGTACCAACCTACCTAGGTACCTACCTGCCTAGGTACCAACCTACCAAGGTACCTATCTACCAAGGTACCTACCTACCTAGGTATGTACCTAGATACCTACCTACCTAGGTACCTACCTACCTAAGTACCTACCAACCTAGGTACCTACCTAACTAGTTACCTACCTACCTAGGTACCTACCTGCCTAGGTACCTACCTGCCTAGGTACCTACCTACCTAGGTACCTACCTGCCTAGGTACCAACCTACCTAGGTACCTACCTGCCTAGGTACCTACCTACCTGCCTAGGTACCTTCCTACCTAGGTACCAACCTACCTAGGTACCTACCTGCCTAGGTACCAACCTACCAAGGTACCTACCTACCTAGGTATGTACTTAGATACCTACCTACCTAGGTACCTACCTACCTAAGTACCTACCAACCTAGGTACCTACCTAACTAGTTACCTACCTACCTAGGTTCCTACCTGCCTAGGTACCTACCTGCCTAGGTACCTACCTACCTAGGTACCTACCTGCCTAGGTACCAACCTACCTAGGTACCTACCTGCCTAGGTACCTACCTACCTGCCTAGGTACCTTCCTACCTAGGTACCAACCTACCTAGGTACCTACCTGCCTAGGTACCAACCTACCAAGGTACCTATCTACCAAGGTACCTACCTACCTAGGTATGTACTTAGATACCTACCTACCTAGGTACCTACCTACCTAAGTACCTACCAACCTAGGTACCTACCTAACTAGTTACCTACCTACCTAGGTACCTACCTGCCTAGGTACCTACCTAGGTACCTACCTACCTACCTAGGTACCTACCTAGGTACCTACCTTCCTATCTAGGTACATACTTACCTAGGTACCTACCTACCTACTTATCTACCCACTTCCCTACCTACTTACCTAGGTACCTACTTACCTACCTACCTATCTAGGTACCTACTTACCTAGGCACCTACCTACCTAGGTACCTACCTAGGTACCTACCTACCTAAGTACCTACCTAGGTACCTACCAACCTACCTAGGTACCTTCCTGCCTAAGTACCTACCTACCTACCTAGGTACCTACCTACCAAGGTACCTAGCTACCTAAGTACCTACCTAGGTACCTACTTACCAAGGTACCTACCAACCTAGGTACCAACCTACATAGGTACCAACCTACCTAGGTACCTACCTGCCTAGGTACCAACCTACCTAGGTACCTACCTACCTAGTTACCTACCTAAGTACCTACCTAGGTACCAACCAACCTAGGTACCTTCCTACCTAGGTACCTACCTACCTTAGTACCTACCTAGGTACCTACCAACCTGCCTAGGTACCTACCTAGGTACCTACCAACCTACCTAGGTACCAACCTACCTAGGTACCTACCTGCCTAGGTACCAACCTACCAAGGTACCTATCTACCAAGGTACCTACCTACCTAGGTATGTACCTAGATACCTACCTACCTAGGTACCTACCTACCTAAGTACCTACCAACCTAGGTACCTACCTAACTAGTTACCTACCTACCTAGGTACCTACCTGCCTAGGTACCTACCTAGGTATCTACCTACCTAGGTACCTACCTACCTACCTAGGTATCTACCTACCTAGGTACCTACCTACCTACTTACCTACCTACTTACCTAGGTACCTACTTACCTACCTACCTATCTAGGTACCTACTTACCTAGGCACCTACCTACCTATGTACCTACCTAGGTACCTACCTACCTAAGTACCTACCGAGGTACCTACCAACCTATCTAGGGACCTACCTGCCTAAGTACCTACCTGCCTAGGTACCTACCTAGGTGCCTACCTACCTAGGTACCTACCTACCTACCTACCTAGGTACATACCTACAAAGGTACCTGGCTATCTAAGTACCTACCTAGGTACCTACTTACCAAGGTACCTACCAACCTAGGTACCAACCTACCTAGGTACCAACCTACCTAGGTACCTACCTGCCTATGTACCAACCTACCTAGGTACCTACCTACCTAGATACCTACCAACCTAGGTACCTAGCCTAGGTACCTACCTGCCTAGGTACCTACCTAGGTACCTACCTATCTAGATACCTACCTAGGTACCTACCTACCTATCTAGGTACATACTTACCTAGGTACCTACCTACCTACTTACCTACCTACTTACCTAGGTACCTACTTACCTACCTACCTACCTAGGTACCTACTTACCTAGGCACCTACCTACCTAGGTACCTACCTAGGTACCTACCTACCTAAGTACCTACCTAGGTACCTACCAACCTATCTAGGTACCTACCTGCCTAAGTACCTACCTGCCTAGGTACCTGCCTAGGTACCTACCTAAATGCCTACCTACCTAGGTACCTACCTACCTACCTACCTAGGTACATACCTACCAAGGTACCTAGCTACCTAAGTACCTACCTAGGTACTTACTTACCAAGGTACCTACCAACCTAGGTACCAACCTACCTAGGTACCAACCTACCTAGGTACCTACCTGCCTAGGTACCAACCTACCTAGGTACCTACCTACCTAGATACCTACCAACCTAGGTACCTAGCCTAGGTACCTACCTGCCTAGGTACCTACCTACCTAGGTACCAACCTGCCTAGGTACCAACCTACCTAGGTACCTACCTGCCTAGGTACCTACCTACCTGCCTAGGTACCTTCCTACCTAGGTACCAACCTACCTAGGTACCTACCTGCCTAGGTACCAACCTACCAAGGTACCTATCTACCAAGGTACCTACCTACCTAGGTATGTACTTAGATACCTACCTACCTAGGTACCTACCTACCTAAGTACCTACCAACCTAGGTACCTACCTAACTAGTTACCTACCTACCTAGGTACCTACCTGCCTAGGTACCTGCCTAGGTACCTACCTACCTCCCAAGGTACCTACCTAGGTACCTACCTAGGTTCCTACCTACCTATCTAGGTACATACTTACCTAGGTACCTACTTACCTACCTACTTACCTACCTACTTACCTAGGTACCTACTTACCTACCTACCTATCTAGGTACATACTTACCTAGGTACCTACTTACCTAGGTACCTACCTACCTAGGTACCTACCTAGGTACCTACCTACCTAGGTACCTACCAACCTACCTAGGTACCTACCTGCCTAAGTACCTACCTGCCTAGGTACCTACCTAGGTGCCTTCCTACCTAGGTACCTTCCTACCTACCTAGGTACCTAGCTACCAAGGTACCTAGCTACCAAGGTACCTACCTACCTAGGTATGTACCTAGATACCTACCTACCTAGGTACCTACCTACCTAAGTACCTACCAACCTAGGTACCTACCAACCCAGGTACCTACCTACCTAGATACCTACCTACCTAGGTACCTACTTACCTAGGTACCTACCTACCTAGGTACCTACCTACCTAGGTACCAACCTACCTAGGTACTAACCTGTCTATGTACCTACCTGCCTAAGTACCTACCTGCCTAGGTACCTACCTAGGTGCCTACATACCTAGGTACTTACCAACCTAGGTACCTACCTACATAGGTATGTACCTAGATTCCTACCTACCTAGGTACCTACCTACTTAGGTACCTATATAAGTACCTACCTACCTAGGTATGTACCTAGATTCCTACCTACCTAGGTACCTACCTACTCAGGTACCTACCTACCTAGGTACCTACCTACCTAGGTACCTACCTAGGTACCTGCCAAAGGGCAGCTGTGGCTTAGTGGTTAGGGAGTTCTTGCAATAGGTAGCAGGTAAGGTTGCCGGTTTAAATCCCACCCTACCCATGGTTGAGATGACCTTGAGCAAGCCCACACTGCTCCAGGGACTGTAACTGAAACCCTGTAAATATCTGTAAGTCGCTCTGGATAAGATAAGATAAACGTCAGCTAAGTGTAATGTAATGTAATGGTAATGGTGCCTACCTAGGTACCTACCAATCTAGGTACCTCATAGGTACCTACCTACCTAGATACCTACTTAGCTAGCTAGAGAAAGCGGTCATATTGCCGCGAAATTTTTCCTTTTTTTTTTTTTTACCGATTTTTCGTCAACGATTCCCGGGACACTGAAACTCGGGGGGACATAAATGTTTGTAGACATGTAGCCCTAGAAGTTTGTGAGTGAATAACGCCTTTTGGTCCCCCAGGGCCACCCCCCCGCTGTGCCAGTGTCCGTTAAAGAGGGGGAGACCGGCAAAAGTTTTTGCTAAAAAACTCAGTGAACGTTTCACCGAACAACATGATTTTTTTGTGATATGTCACAAAGACCTCTAAAACTTCAGCACGTGCCATACAATTTGGTCCATAGGGGGCACTGTAATTGTACCTAGTTGTCTATTATCTAGAGAATGCTAATGTTTACAACCATTTTTTTTTATCGTGAAATCTATTGATCCTCACGCATTGAGGTCGTCGCCCACTTCCAAAGAAAACTATTTTCGTGAAATTTTAACATTGCGAAAATGAATCTGAACGAACTCGTCATAGGCCGTTCATGTGAATCTCACCAAATTTGGTATATGCCATCTACAGACAATGCTGACAAAAAGTTATCAGAGGATTTATCTTGAGATAAACCGTTTCAAAGTTACACGTCAATGAACATTTAACACGTAGCTTAAAATTCTTCAAATGTCCATATCTTGGCTTTTAATTGCTCCAATTTGGTCAAAGTTGACATGCCATCTCTAAACAGCTTTCTTTTCATGTGTACTAAATTGTGTGACATTTTGTCATAGGGGGCAATGTTTATTGGCGAAGCTAGGTGTCAAAAAACAGTTTTTGTTAAATAACTCGTCAACAATTTTGCCCAAGACAACGATTTTGTGTTAGTATGTCTGTGTTACAAAGGCGTATTGACCCAGCCCATAAACACTCACTTGAACCATAGCGCCACCTAGTGATAAGGGTAAATGCAAAAATTGGAATTTTGAGTTGCCAGTATCTTGGACCGAGAAGGGGGAAACTGCACAAAATACATCATGCACGATCAGCACCAAGACTTCTAAAATCACAGGACGTGCCATACAATTTGGTCCATAGGGGGCGCTGTAATTGTACAAAATGTTATTTTGCCTATTACCTAGAGAATGCTAACGTTTACAACGATTTTTTTTTTATCGTGAAATCTATTGACTCTCACGCATTGAAAAGACTGGTAGATGCCCACTTCCAAAGAAAACTATTTTCGTGAAATTTTAACATTGCGAAAACGAATCTGAACGAACTCGTCATAGGCCGTTCATGTGAATCTCACCAAATTTGGTATATGCCATCTACAGACAATGCTGACAAAAAGTTATCAGAGGATTTATCTTGAGATAAACCGTTTCAAAGTTACACGTCAATGAACATTTAACACGTAGCTTAAAATTCTTCAAATGTCCATATCTTGGCTTTTAATTGCTCCAATTTGGTCAAAGTTGACATGCCATCTCTACACAGCTTTCTTTTCATGTGTACTAAATTTTGTGACATTTGGTCATAGGTGGCAATATTTATCATCGAAGCTAGGTGTTGAAAAGCAGTTTTTGTCAAATAACTCGGCAACAATTTTGCCCAAGACAACGATTTTGTGTTAGTATGCTGGTGTTACAGAGGTGTATCGACCCAGCCCATAAACACTCACTTGAAGCATAGCGCCACCTAGTGATATGGGTAAATGCAAAAGCTCTACCACACACTCATCATGCCAACAGTCCCCACATTTCAATATACTGCGGCGGTCTAGTATTTACACAGCTTTTCTTGCCTCCCTGACATTGAGGTCCCTTGGTGCAGTATTGTCTTTGGCTGAAATAACATCAGAACACACCATTAAAAAACTAAGGTAAAAAATGTGATGATTGGCAGGTTGCATGCTATTCTATGTGCAGCGGTTGCTAGGCAGCAATATAAATATTTGACTTGATTGTTTACTAAATCGTCAAATAGGGCCTACCACGTTTTTCATCCTTGCCACCAAAGCCAGACATGTTTTCCTCTCATGTTGTTTTCATCATTAGGGCTTCATATTTTACCTCATGTGTTGCATAACTGATCCACTTGGCCTTTCACATAGTCTCATCCATTTTCTCCTTGTGTCTTTGAGCAGTCTGCTGACATAAATCGCATATTGACTTCCATGACCATGGTAGAACATTTGTCACATAAGTAATCAGTGAGAGTCTGCAAAGTACAACGCTATTTGCTCTTTGGACAGAAACATTTCGGTCCTATAGAAACCAGCTTAGTACCTGCCAGAGAGATGTGGCTGAGGTCATGTGTTTAATATTACATTCCCTTCATCTTTATATTTTTATAGTTACATTTCCATATTTAATTAATTGGTACGCTTCAAGGTTTTTGTTTTTACTCATTGGTTGAAAAGTTATATATATATTCAAAGTGGTTCATGCTCAAGTCATCACGTTTATGTCAAGACCATGTCTGTATGCAATACATTTTAATTTGTAAACCTTCACATGACACAACATCTTCAAAACAGGGATTTTCAACTTCTTGTTGCTTTGAATTTCACAGAGTGCTGGATCTTTGGCTCAGATATTACTTTTCCTGACACTTTTCCTCATCTTCACGTCTGCTTTGTTCATCTTCACACTATTTATTTATGAGTTTACTTTTTATTGAAAGCCTCATGATAATATAACTAGGTGACTGGCTGACTGCCTAGACTGAACAAAATGGAAGACTTTACTGTGGTGGAGAGAGATGACACTGGATTTCAGCAGTGGCATCGGTCTCAGAGTCTGGCGACTATTGCCAGCTATTTGCTCACTGCATTTGCATTGCATTTGCAGTGTAGGTGGGGGAAAAGAATGCAGCAATGACCCATCCAGGCTTTCATAGATTGGGGTTGGTTTGAAGGACACTCCAGTGGTGGTAACTGCATGCTGAACAAATTTAGGAGGGGGTTGGCAAATCTGAAACACCTTTCATCATCACTCCATGACTTTTAGCACAATTTCCAATCGGTCCAGAGGACACAAAGGCCATTCAGACCTCACGCCTCAGCAAAGTGCCACTGCAGAGACACCAAGTCCTGTTGAGTGTGACCTCAACTGATGTCCCCATTTCTGTAGCTATCCCATACACGCACCCACAAAAAACAATGGCAAATGCATCAGCCACATCATAACACAAGTATTATATCAATTCCAGTGATGTCTCTCAAACCACGGGACACAATCTCTGATTTCAAACAGACATAGAACAAACAGTATGAATTCAGATTTTAATTGAGGTATAGTCAGAGTGTAAGTGTTGAAGTTCATGTGTAAGTGGTATAACGAAAAGAGCATTCTGCCAGACTAAGAATGCAGTATTACTTATCACTGTTGGTAATGCATAAAGTTAGAGTTTGTGCTAATTCATGGCTAGACTGAGAGTAGTTAAAGCAACCATAATGTAAGGCATTGCTGGTTTAATTTCATCTCACTTTGCTCCTTTATAATCCAATTTTTTATGGTTCTTTTTAAGGATCCTCTAACTTTGCATAGTCATAACGAGGATATGCCCCAGAAGCCAAAAATGGTATTAACATAAAACACTACCGCTGTGGTTCACAAAGGGCCTTTGCTTACCCTCATAACCTCTTCATCTTCCGCGGCCCAGTTACATTCTTGGAGCTGGCTCAGCCGCAGCATGATAAATGCTGTAAACACATCTTTACGAATGAATAAATTGGCCACCACAGATACCAGACCAACAGCCGCCATTAATAAACTGATTCACGGCGTAATACACCCTCTCCATCCCTCCTGTTTATATTTTTGCTGTTCATTCCAGAAAAGGCAGCCAGGAGGAGCCAAGCAAGCAAGCAAGCAAGAGGACAAATTATGCTCCCTTTGGATTATGTGGAATTTTACGGCACTTTTGTCGCTTAAGCACTTTTTTTTCCGGCTCTTTTTGTTTATTTTCTCAGGGCCTCAACAGAAACGCTCCGGAGAGGGACACAGGCACAAAGCTGAGGTGAAGTGAGGGATGGGACCCACTTGCGCAGGTAGTCATGATTGGGAGCCCTTATGGTGCAATTCTGTGGCCGCCGTGGCAGTGTAAATTGGGCTGCAGAGAAATGAAGCCACCCTTTTTTTCACCCCAGCCCCCCCCCCACCCCCTCGGGAGAATAGCCCCTATCACACTTAAGAGTGGTTATGATAAATTGCTGCCCTCCCCCTTTTTTTGTGTGATTGAAACAGCGAAGCAGGAAGCAGAAAGTGCTGACCGAGATGTTTCTCGGTCTGGAGAGGTCTGCTCCGAGGAAACATTCAGAACTGTCCAAGAGCTCGGCTCGCTGTAACAAATGAGAGACTGGAAAGGCTGTCTCTCAGCAAACACGTCGTCTCACAGATCAGTACCCTCGGCCAGTCTGCTGGACGGGGCTCCTCTATTAAATATTGAAACCCACAGAGTTTGCATAGACTCATCGAGTACAAAGAAATGCAGTCGAACAGAAATGATCAAGCAGTATGCAAAGGAGAAAGACAGAATTATGAACAAAGTTAAAGCATTCTTACAAGACTATTAAAAGATGAACATGCTTTGATAAGAACATATCATTTCTTTCTGTCTCTACACACACACATGTACACACACACACACACACACATTGTCACACCAAGTAACACATACAAATCAGACATAAACATAAGCCACAAATATGTCTGATTCTGTACATCTACAGCCTAGTGTTACTGTAACGGTACCATCTGTCAGCAAGTCACCATTACCAACAGAGGGTCTTGTTAGAAGGCATCAAAACAGGGGCAAGGCAACCCTACATGTTTAGCATAACTGTTGAGATTAGACTTGTGTGTATCCAACGATGGTAGATAGGCAGAGCAAGATCCTTCATGACAAGCCACTTCCTGGAACCACGATCGCACAGGATGACAACTTTGAAGGCATTTTTCTCAGTTTCAATGTTCACGTCGTTATTGCACTTTGCCTTGGTATGGCACTGGCAGCATAGCAGTGCACATGTTTCAGCTAGCCACAGTGCACGTCACAATCCCATCGGCCCTCAGTGGCTCACTAAGGTGCTGATTAAGTCTGAGACAGAACAAATAGGAGAGAAGCCTATTGTGATTAGGGTGCAGACAAACTGATAGGGTGAGTGAGTGAATGATTTTTTGGTTTACTGGGAGGCATTGCTAATTACTGTGTAATTATACCATTTATTATGCCTAATTCAGGAACGAGGCAGAGAAAAATTATAGTGTGTCAGGCAGAGTGGCAGAGAGAGACCATCGTCGGCTTGGTATAATAATAATAATAATAATAATAATAATAATAATAATAATAATAATAATAATAATAATAATAATAATCTGCATTCTTATAGCACATTTACATGATGGCACACACAAGTCTAATCACAACACACTTTCATTTATTAAAACAAATACAAAAGAAAAACAGCAAGCAAGTTTTCAGCAAAACTGTTCCTCCTTGTTTTGCTTTGTTCTGAAGGGCAAAAATAATGACTTCTTGTGTTGTATGTGTTCTTTCCAGCACCACTCTTTAATCATCTGCCCTCCGAAGCAGACACCCTACCTTATTAGAAGTCTAGTCCTCACTTACAGTTGCAAGTTTCAGTGAAGAAAGTTAAGATGCTACTTAAGGGCCTCTGCTTACGTGGCAGGTTGATTAGCTAATGCAGTGCCTTCTCCATGTCCTAGCTTTACCTGAGAGAAAAAGGCAAGGACGCGGAGGAACTGGCAGTAAGAAGGACACCTTCTTTTTATGAAGATAGTACAGTTGCTGTTCCATTCTTCCTAAACCAAAACTAAAGAATAAAAACCTGCCTTGATCTTAAGCACAAATTCAAGGAAACCACATTCAGAGCACATGAGGTGATTTTTGAGCATCCAAAGCTCTGAATTTCACACCATTGAACGTCTTTAAGATTCTGAGTGCCTGGCTCAAGACCAAAGCAGAAGATGGAGGACATTATTCTGGCTGTGAAATAAGAACTTCACCATGTGGGGCCTTCACCACATCTTTCATTCCACCTTGTCTTCTTCTCTTCACGTGCCTTAAGGCTCTGCCAATTAAACTTTGATGTTTAAACTAAGATCAACGAGAAAGGTTAAGAAAGGTTATTGAGGCAACATCCACAGTATCAGTTGGAGGTATATGAATATTTCAGGTAGTATTTTCTGTTCTAAGGAATGAAATGAAATCAGCATGCAACCAGATGGCATGCATTAGATAAGAGCACAGTGAGGTATCAAAATAGCTGTGCATTATGTAGCCATTATAGGTCATGGGTTATGTGCTTAAGACTTGTGCATAATGCCTTACATTTTACACTATCTCTGTACTATTATTCAGATATATATTATATTTTACATTACATTACACTTAGCTGACGCTCTTATCCAGATCAGCTTTACAGAGTTTACAGGGTTTCTGTTATAGTCCCTGGAGCTTAGATGCCTTGCTCAAGGGCATCTCAACCATGGGTAGGGTGGGATTCGAACTAGCAACTGATTGCAAGACCAACTCCCTAACCACTAGGCCACAGCTGTGTGCCATTATGTGATACACAAACCTCAGCTTTAAATTGAGTATATGGAATGATTAAGTGAGGCATGTTAAATGAAGATCCTTGTTGAGAAATATTCAAATGCTGTGCTTTAACAGGTACTGTAGAACCCCACAAGCGTGCACGAAGACATGCACGTGCAGATTGTGGAGCAGAAAACTATGTCCCCATGGGTGGAGGCAAAACTCGCAGCCTCACTCGCTGCAGGCTGCAGGCAAACTGATAGGGTGAGTGAATGATTTTTTGGTTCACTGGGAGGCATTGCTAATTATTGTGTAATTATACAGTTTATCATGCCTAATTCAGGAACGAGGCAGAAACAAATGATGGTGTGACAGGCAGACTGACAGAGAGAGACCACCGTGGTACACATGGTGGTACACACAAGTCTAATCTCAGCACACTTATTTATTAAAATAACTCAGGATTAAGTATTACACAACATCATCACAACATGCTAGAGGAGAGGTGTCAAGCCTCTGGCCCCCGTTTCAGCTGAAGGGCGACACCAAATTGTCCACATAGCTTGGTGCAGTAGCTAACCTCAAAAGTGCTGTCCCAGGCCCACCCCAATTCATTGGTGCACTTAGCTCAGGTCGCCTCAGTACTTTATTAAGGGTGCTTGCTCACTTACTGTTCTTCTTAAGTAGTGTTTATTAAGTGTGCTTGCTTTTGCTCATACTCAAGTCTTCTATACTTACGTCTACTATACCTACAGTAACTATATTATAACACACACACACACACACATTCATTTATCTGGTATGTTTCATAAGTTTCAATAATCAGCTGGGCAACTGTGGCCTAGTGGTCAGGGAGTTGGTCTTACAATCGGAGGGTTGCAGGTTCAAATCCCACCCTACCCATGGTTGAGATGCCCTTGAACAAGGCATCTAACCCCACGCTGCTCCAGGGACAGTAACTGAAGTACCTGTAAGTCGCTCTGGATAAGAGCGTCAGCTAAGTGTAATGTAAGTAAGTAAGTAAGTAATCATATTGCTCTAATGAATTCCTTTACTAGTAATATGTTTCTCTTCATCATCTTCATTGTCCTGTCAATGATTTATACAAGAGTCTCTGAGAAAGCATCTCAGCTTCTCCATGTGGAATGCAAAGACTTCCTGTCTGTCACTTTATGTGCAACAGCAACCTCAGAAGCATCTAGGTCATCTTTATACACACCTTGTGGAATCTTATATTCTCTGAAAACTCTTATCTTTTTGAGAATCCTGTATGTATTCTGTCAGTATACATGCATTTGTAATGCACCTCAGGCAGATGGGTATCATAAAGCCTCATCTGCCGTCCCTGGCATGGCTTCCCTAACCGTAGGGATTCACTATGTGGTATCTTTTTTGTGTTTGTTGTGGTTATACAGAAGTCCTACAACGTCTGCTCTAACAATCTGACATGCCTTTTTAGTCCCTGGTATTTGTAAATGAGATATAACAAAATTGTTTGGAACAATATTATAATTCCCATTTTTAACAATTTATGGCTCCATGTCATTACCTGGTCCCGTGGAGGGGATGGTCTAGGTATTGCAATGATTCTGTCCGTGTGTGTGTGTGTGTGTGTGTGTGTGTGTGTGTGTGTGTGTGTGTGTGTGTGTGTGTGTGTGCGTGTGTGTGTGTGTGTGTGTGTGTGTGTGTGTGTGTGTGTGTGTGTGTGTGTGTCTGTCTGTCTGTCTGTCTGTGTGTGTGTCTGTCTACACATATTGCAAAGACCCTGTCCGTCCACATGGGTGACCAGATTGCCACCTCTGATTACACTTTTTGGCAAAGATTTGGCTTATGATGTGTCAATTGTAATTGAACAAATGGTAATGCAAGGTAACTATTTATGAAATTGCTGAAAAGAAAAACTTTTGTTTAAAAAATATTTTGAGTCAAAGTTAACCAGACATGTGCGTGTCTATTTTTTGTAATGTTCGCTTCATCACCACCTTTCACCACAACACAGAGATAAGCATAACAAGAGGAAATGAAATTTTAGTCAGGACCACTTTAGTCAGAAATAACGATTTCCTTATTTTTGTTTGCTGTTTATGTTTGGTGGTATGGGTGTATTCTGAGACCTGCAAACATAAAAAGCTAAAGGCAAGAAGAGCAGGTCCCACTCCCCAAAATAAGGAGCAAAACAAATGTTAATGACAACACATAACATTGCATAATATTGCATTGCATTGCAACATTGCATAATACCATGCATTCAGTTACATGATTTAATCTAAAGTTATTTGTACGTGCAGGACACCAATTACGCTTGAGTAAAACAACCTTAAAGTGAGAGGCAAGGATAAAGCACTCACTGCTACCTTTGGTCAGACTGATCTTTAAGGAGGGGTTGGGGTGGAGGTCGGTGGCTAAAAAAACTAACAACCACAGTATAGCGAGGTTGAAGCAGCTTGATAATGACACTTCGAATGATCTCTACCAGTCGCTAACAAACAAGTGAGCAGTCAACCAATACAGTGAGTTGAACCAGCTGCCTTTCTCAGCCTGCCTGAGCCTCGAGCTAACGCTTTCATTGAGCCTGATTTCATGGCCTGCCTGAACTAATGCTGTCCTCCATGTGAACCATCTCAAAAAAGGGCCAATTATAGTTAGCCATTAAATTAGGGAAAGTGACGAAATACGAAGCAACACAGTTTATGCTAACTGTTCATTTTGAGGTGCTAAACATTGAATGTAGTGATATTGACCCCAGGCATAATAAAAGGGTTAACATTAGCCTCAACAGAATAAGGTTTAGTTAACATAGTGAAATGCTACTTCATATTTTGGAATTTCTTATTGATAGTTTTGCTCTAAATTTAACTTATATTAGTGCAGTCTCTGACCATACTTTCATGCATCAAATGAACTTTATCAAAAATCAACTTCTGTAGATCTATAGACTGACAGTCTGACACAATGTGCGGATTTAAGGTAATGTGTGGATTTAATCAATACAGCTCTATCTGAGGGTTTGCACAGAAAATGCCACTCCTTAGTACTTTACTTTACACATGCATCAGCACACTTTCAGCCAGACTATCGGTTCTCTTGGATGCAGATTTGTGAAGGCAGAGTATTAGCATCTATAATTTCTGGCAGTGACAGTTTTGAAAGCCTTTGCGGGATGTATACAGATCATAGCAACTCAATCAAAGTTTGTTTTTTTGGGCCACATCATGTTAAATATATTATGCCATATGCTAAATATATCAATACAGTCAATGTGCCCTATGGAGTATTCCATCTATTGTGTATTTCAAATATTTCAACATTTCATCTTGAAAGCCTCAGACTGTTCAAAGCCAATGAGTCTCTAAAGCTGATTATATACATGTGGCATATTTCTTTACACAGAGTTGTTAGTTTCACCAAATCTTTTTAACTTCTTATTTTTTTGTCATTCTATTTTAATCAGGAATATTCCTGACTTTCCTTGTTTTGTTTGGGATTACAATTACATGCATTCAGATTTGCTGTATGTTAAAGGTCTCTGACATGTGAATGGAATCTACAAGGGAGTGATGGATAGGTGGGGAAATGCTAGGAGCCCTTGACAAAATCCATATGTACTGGCTGAGGGAGATTTATAGAAAACATGAATGTTGAAGCATAATTGGCATCATATTGATATGTTGGTATTTGAAAGGCCTTTTCCCATGACATTTGTTATCTTAAATTGGAGTTTATCTGTTAGTGCTCTCTCTCTCTCTCTCTCTCTCTCTCTCTCTCTCTCCTTCTCTGTGTATTTACATGGACAAACAAGTGCGAGTACATGAATGTCTTTTAGAGGTAATGCATCCACCATTTATCTTGTTTTCCAATACAACAAAAAGTAAAAAAGTGTTTTAAGTGTTTTAAGGCAATTAAAACTCAAAAAGAGTGTAAAGAGTGCAACTGTAATGGTGGCAACAAAGTTATTAGAGAATCTCTGATTAATCTTCTGGAGAGGGAAGGCTATAGAGCTAAATTGGGACTTGTTGGGAATTGTTGTACACTAGTTGGGTATAACTTATATACATTTGACCCAATTTAGCATTTTAGACAACTTTTCCTTTAAGCTTTTTGTTTCCTTGAGGCTATGGATTTTAATATGTGGTTTATACTATGTTTTATTCTCAGGTGATACTACTGATATATTAAAGCTTCTCTTTTAGGTGTGAGAAAAGCTCAATTTACATTTGTTTTTTTCACTAGACTACAAAAACATGTTACGTACCCTTCTTTTTTTCATTTGGTGTTTAATGAAGTCCACTTGTCAAGTCATCTTGTATTCGGACGCAGTACATTACCATCACCATTTTGTATCCATGGTATCTCTCATCTTGGTTAATTGGAAATCTCAATTATGGAAATACCAACACACAATGGCAATCTGTTTCTGCTGAGCAACAACAAGTTTATCATTGGCGTGCGTATCCTTGACGGCTATGAAAACCCGGTAAATTTCACTGGCTCGTCGTGTCATCTTGATAGCTTTTGTCCCAGGCTGTTTCTATTTTTTTTTGTCCGCCATCCACTCACTGAGATTAATTGCCCCGGCGTTGCCGGCTGACAACAGCATTTATGAGAGGGAAGAACGCTAAACTAAAATGCCTGTATTTCAGGAAAAGACTATTCTTTCTGCCTCTTTATCTCCCTCCTACCCCCCCCCCCCCCTCTCTCTCTTCTGCACTCTTTTTTATTTTATCCTGCTGCAGATATCTGATACACTCTTGTTAGACATAGCCAATTCAAGGTTTGGCTTATATACTGTAAAAAGACAGAGCAGCAGAAGTTCCATAAAATCCCTCTTTAAGGTCTTTGGAGAAGGCCTTTAGGAACAGGCCCGCCTAGAAATCTTACTGCTGTGTAGTTAAAAAGAGCCATTTTTTGGTCCCAAGTTACAGGCTTACCTGCAGTTGTATAGTGGAATACATAGAAACCCTTTGAAAGAAAAGGCGAATCGACTGTACACAGGAGGGAAGATCTTAGGTGTCATGGACAAACTGTTGGTTTGCCAAAAGCTTCACAGCCATGCCCATCACTGTGCCAATCATTAGACTCACAGCGCACAACTACAAAAACAAAATCATTCACACTTTCTATAAAGTTTGTGTTCACAAGACTCTAGGAACACATTCATAAATGTCATAAAGGCTTCATAAAGCTTAATAATAGTTGAAATTAGTATTCATGACTATTTATACATACTTATGACTGCACTTGCTTTTTAACCAGAAATGTACAGCCATGAGTAGCTGTATAACTAGTTTTAAATACTTTACATTATAAGCCTTTATGAATGCATTTATAGACTCTTATGACTTCAAGCTTCATTGAAAATGTTACCAAACAAATCTTAGTCTGATCTAACTGTTGGGATTTAGTGTCAGTAAGATGCCCCACCCTCATCACAATGCAGAGCTTTATCTCTCACCTGAGGCTTTGAACATGGGGACATGCAGGTACATGTGATGGATGCCCCAGCCCTGCCAACCCTACCAGCCCTGGGCGATCAGACCCCGCTCGGATTGGTCCCTGCTGCCCAGACACCATCATAACACTTCTTTAATACTAATGACACAGAGAAATGTGTGTGTCTGAGTGTGTGTGTGTGTGTGTGTGTGTGTGTGTGTGTGTGTGTGTGTGTGTGTGTGTGTGTGTGTGTGTGTGTGTGTGTGTGTGTAAGAGAGAGACAGAGAGAGAGAGAGAGAGAGATAGAAAGAGAGAAAGACAGAAAGAGAGACAGAGAGAGAGAAAGAGAGAAAGAGAGAGAGAAACCTTAACAAATGGATGGTCTTTTTTTGACCCTTAACCCCACCTTACACACACACACACACACACACACACACACACACACACACACACACACACACACACACACACACACACACACACACACCACACCCTCTGTTTCAAGGTGATTCATTTATCAGTCCATTCCAAGAGGAGGGGAGCTCATCCTTTTCTTCATTTAAGAGAGCCAAGTGGTAATTCTAAGTGTGAATAGGGGCTCTCTCTGTGGTCAATTACTTTTTCCGTGCCATTGTCACAGCAAAGGGGTGACACGGTAAAAGACGCACATGAGAGGGTGAGCATGAACTGAGGACCTTTGAAAGAAAGAACCACATCAAATAAAAGCCCTTCTGCATCGAAGCACCCTTGTCCTGAAAATGAAGGCCCCTGGTAGTGGTTTACCTTTCTTTTTTTTAAACAGGCAGATGAGAAAGACAAGAGTTCATTTGGCAGACAATTGACCAGCATAATTTAACCTTCTAGTTCTTAGGCTCACCCCGTCCAATGTCTACACAGCAAAGAAGACCATTGTTCAATTGAATCCCACAGAGTTGATTGAAACACTTTTATACAGCTCCACACTCTCCAGAGTTAAATTAACACTATTAAAAATGGGAAATAACCCCTACTCTGGACACCATTTAAATCTGAAAATGTTAAAATTACACTTTGGGAGTTAAAACCAACTCTCAAATGTTTAATCCTGACATTTAAAGATTCCAATTTTTGCTGTGTTGGTCTGCAGCTCTGAGACCACAAATTTTGCTGATAAAGCCTTCCTCTAATGGAAGGTCTCCTCAGAAACTTTCCACAACAATGCCTGCCTATACTATCTGATACCAGGCAATACTTATCAAGTTAGGGAAAGCACTTTATCAACGACCAGAGCCTTAAACAATAGCTGCAGGCCGAGATTTTATATTTAGTTTTCTGGCCACCTGCCTGTGATGGCTCCATGTGTCTTTGTCTGTGTGAAGGGTAGAGTCCTCTGGGACCCCCTGGCCTCCCTTCTCCTCCGAGAGGTTATTATGAACAAAACACCAGCAGAAGTGACATTTATCAGACGCAAAGAGCAAGCTGAGTGGGAGAGGGGCCAATTTGGACCTGGCTTGCGCCTGTGGGGTTTGCACGTGTTGTGTCTCTGGGCAATTGCTGGCGTGAGAACGGGAGATAATAGCAGGGCAATGGACGGATGCTGCTGGGAGTCTGGTGATGCAGTTTTGGGGCTATCATGTGACCCCACCCCACCACCACCTCCACCTCCTCCTCCAGCACCACCACACACACACCCATCCACCCACCCACCCACCCTCAGCACGTTTTTTTTAGTGGCAGTGTGGAATACAACCTTGGGAGAATCCTTCACTTTCTATTTTATGCTGCAGTCTACAGCTGGGGTGGCCACAATCATCCATCTTACCTGTAGGGTCAGAGACGGAGAAAGGTTGCTCTCAGACATCTGTAGCGCCATTAATCTGTGATGTCATCGCCGTGCTCTGTGACCTTCCGCAAGGGTGCGAAAAACATTTTTCTGTGTTAATGCTTATTGTATCCCTGTTAATCATCATTTCGGCTGCTTTTTTTTCCCGCCTTCCCACGTGCTCTTGACCTTCTCTCTTATTCACATATCTTCCTCTTATTGCCCTGACTGCCCTCTTGTCACTCTTTGTCTATAGATGATTTTGCTTTATCATTCTTTGCATGCAATTTTTAATTTGTCTACTTTTTCTAATTTGTCTGAAATAATTAAAACATAAACAAAGCAAAGTTTAATGCACGAATGGACTGATTTAAACACTTTTAAACATTAAGTACAATATTATCATTTGACCATGTCCTATTTAAAGGATAATTTGTGTCACAACTGTTTGAGGTTCGTAAGTTGGTCATCATATCATGTTGTGATAGCAGACTCAAACATGGGTCATTGCCTGGATCTTTGGAAACCAATGCCATACCAATCTGTTTTGAGGGTGAAGAATTCTAGTGACTAAAATGTTCTAATCTACCAGACATCAATGAAGTTTGCAGAAACCATTCACGTCTAATAGCCCCTTTCTTTTACTGTCAGTCCTACAGTATATCCCCTCCCTTCACCTCTTTAGTGTGTCCCCCTTCTCCTGTTGTTTTACTTTCCCCTCAATTCTTTCCGACCTTCCCCTCAGTAATGTCACACATTCACCCGATAAAATGTATTTAGGCTGTTGTCTTCACATTCTCACACACACAGAATACTTGGGGGGTAATGCTCCTCAAACAGCAAACAATCCAGTGTTGTTTATCTTTCCCGGCTAGAGCAGCTTTGAAACCCCCGTGGTATTCTTGCACTCTGCTTATGGAAGAGATTGTGAGGGTCTCCTCTCCTAATGATCCGCCATTATTATTAAATGATGTTTGCGATTTATGACCTAGTTTACACCCAATGAATGGCTCAGGCATGCCTAATCCACTAAGTTAATTATAGTCACAACTAGAGCAGTCATTAGTTAGGTAGTGCATGTAGTGGGCCACAAGCCAGCCACGGCATTTATGTGTGGCTCACTGCTGCCCCTGTGTGGCCTAGCATGGTATGACTATTTTCTGTAAAATGTGTAATCACGCTTGCATTCACACAGTAGTCACTCATTAGTATTATATCCAGCAATTTCATTTCCATCAGTAAACACCAATTTGCCCACTATTAATCACTCTTATTTGGACAAAAAAATTAAACCTATAATTATGCACTGAATGAAAAATAGTTTTTGATTCATTTGCTTTTTGTGTGTTGGATTGACTGTGTGCTACATATTATTAACATAAGAATGTATTAATTGTTAGTTGATAGAATGACAGATGGATGGAATTAACAGAGAATAAAAAAAAGTTATTAAACTGTAAGATGGACCAGATTTTAACTTTTTCATTAAAAAAAAAAAAAACTAAAACCACTAGATGGTGGCAGTCACATTAGGCAGTCATACAAAAAGGCCCCATGCCTACACTTTTAGCAGTCTAAACAGGATAAATAAACACACTGACACATAAACAGATGTATGGTTGAATATATTCTTTTTAAGGCTTCATTTCATAAACAAACTTACAGTAATTATGAATAGTACTTTTGTGGTCAGATTCTGTTGGATAGGAAAGATAAGTGCATGTATTGTAAACTAAGTACAATCTTAGCATCTTACCCTTGCAGTTATATACAGCTGGGTGTGTATGTGTTTAACCCACAGACATAATTTTGGTTATGTCTCTTCCATAAGCACTACATGTAAGTGTCTGGTCAGTGGATATCAACCAGACCTTCTCTCTCTGCATGATGTCCACAATGACTGAGCCTGGAAAATGAAGCTGCTACAGAAAGCAAGGTCATTACTCAAGCAGGTGTCTCTAGAAATATCCGCTTGTTAAAAATACCTCATGAGTGTGTGCTATGAAGGATTTTTTTTTCTGTAGTGACCAAGAGCTGACACACAGCACCTGCCAAATATAGGAGATCTTTGATAGCCTGCCCTGTAACATTCAGGACTAATTTAGTGTGCGCTCTAAAAAGGTGTCTAAACTAGCTCTGATCGCCATGGGAATAGTACCGCTACTATGAAGACTCCTGTATCTCCTCACCACCATGTAAAACGATACCTTGTGGATGTTGGTCTATGCTTAGAGTAGCAAGACTGCAGGTGTTTGAGTAAACCTGTGTTGGTCTCAAAAGCCCCCAGGACAGGACGCACAGCCCCAGCTGATATTTTAAACCACACAAACTCACCATTCATAACATCTTCCATCATCGCTAGCCCTTCCCTTCCCCCTAGAAGACCTCACTCAGACCTCACTCACTCTTAGCCTGGAGAGACCATGCAGGGAAGAGTGTGGTGTGTGTCCTCCATTCTGGTCCATGGACTTCGGTTCGAACATAAACAAGCCCTCTGTTTATTCAGACATTTCATGTAATAATAGCAGATCTTTATTTGTTCTCTTTTTCCAACAAATTAGCTTTCTACATCTGTCTTTATATTAAGACAGTACGCATACCTTATTCTCAGCCTTTAGGTGCCAGTTTCAGATTTCCAAGTATACCATCCTCCATCCATCCTCACCAACAGTAGCTCATTATGTCGTTATTAGAATTATCTGTTTTCAAAGGTCTAGGTCTGGCCTATGGGATTCTGTTCTAACATAAACAGCCCCTCTGTTTGCCTATAGAAACATCATGTAATAGACTTATCACTGCACAAGGCAATGTAAAAGGACTCCAGTGTTTTGTAAAGCACCACAACTAATCCAATAGCACTTTATGGCACATTAAATATAATGTAAAAGACATGCATTACATTACTTGCTGTCAATAGTGTGAAATGCAGAAATTATATATTGACTGATATCTAGCCACAAAAGGCGCTGATTTATAGGCGTAACAAATGTGATACAAAGATAAGAGAAATGTTATGTCTGGCAAGCCTGTATGTGTTGTATCTCACGTTGCCAGGCCAACAGCAAGTGATAACAGAGAGTGTGTTAGCCCTAATAAAGCTGCTCGGTGTAAGCTTAGGTGACCTTAGGACTCCTTTTGCGAGGGAGGAGTGAGTGTGTGAGACGAGAGACATGAAGTAACCATCTGTGAGGCAGCAGCTGCAGATGTGTGCTCAGACAGAGCATGAGGGAAGGCAAACTTTCCCTTCGTTTTCAGGAGGAACAGGCAAGGGGCGTAGTGGTAAAATCAGAGCTGGGTAAACTATGAAAGTGGTGATCATGGTGAAGTGGATGCACGGTGCAACACCAGATGTTTTAAAAAGACATGCAAAACAAGTTTGAACAGTCCAAGTGCATTTTAATGGTCTCTAGTGCACATATAGATGACATAGTGTGGTTTTTGGAATGTTAGAAGTTGTGTTTGGTACATATATTCTATTTCTGGGTGAATAAGCTGTATTAATAGGTGTATGAACTTTGAAAGGTGGATGAACACTTTTTCTGAAATTTGAGAGGTGGGTAAACTCTGTTTAGTTGCATTTACCCTCCACTACATCCCTGGGGACTGGGTCAGTCTGTCATCTGTTGTGTGGTAGTTTAATATTACTGACACCTTCAAATAATGATCTGTAACAACAGACATTTTCCCAATCCTTTGTTCTGTTTAGCATTTTAGACATAAGAGAGTCCTCTCTCTTTCACTCTACAGCGGTCGGTGTCGGTGAGGTTAAAAATCTGCTCTGTGTAGAAACAGGGGAAGCCTATGAGCTTGCCTTTTCTATGATACTGAAAAGAAAATGGTTTGTCTTCAAACTCTGTCATGGTGGTGCCATAAAACAGAGGGACTATTCAAGCCACTAGAGGAAAAAGCATGAATGAGCCCGTAATGGTGGTTTTATTTGATGCCTGCATCAGAGGAGGCCACATGTGAGGAAAACACAATTTTCCTATCGTCAATCTTACTCCATATATCTGTCTGTTTCTGCCTTTCTCGCTTTTTCTGTCTTTCTGCCTTTCTCCCTCGAACACACGCAAAACTGGAACACCACACTGATATTTGTGTCTGATCAATCTGTCTAGGGTTAGAACCTAAAACTTCAGTGTTGATGGTTTGAAAATACAGTATGACACTAATTGCTTTCACAGCCTTGCTGACTGCATTGCGTGTGTGAAAGCCCTCACACAAGTGACAGGAGATGCTATCACTATAAGATGTATTTCATTTCTCACCCTCCTCACTTCTCACCTTCTCTCTTTTTTTACACAACTGTCTGCATGTTTTTTTTCTTTCTCATTCCTTGACTCCTTGATTCCTTGCACTACAGTTTTCCCATCATGCAACTTGCTGGGGTTCATGCGGTATAGCCTGGCATCCTCCCACTGCCCTGGCAACTCTCTGACCTCTGACATGGACAGAGGTTTGCCGGTTTACACCCAGACCTTTACACCCAGTGGCATTTCATGCACCATAACAAGCGGTGCCCACTGCTTGGACGAGCGAAGTACAGAGTCTGCACCACCACTGCCGCCGCCCGCTGTTTTTCTCTGCTTCTCTTATTTCACCCTGGGAAACCAAAATGCTCTCGCAAAAACAACTTGTAAAAAAAAAATCACTAAGCCTATATTTTGGGCTGTCATTTTTTTTCCCAGTCGTATAGATGTGGATTTAGTGCTGAGCTGTGATGACTGTGTCAGATGTGACAGAGGTCATATGGGTTTAAAGTCTGGGTTAAGGAGAGTGAATGCAGACACACTGAGCTAGCTGCACACCTATTGTACCACCTGCTTGAAATCATGATAATGTGCATTTGCTCATGTTGTTGTTGTCACTGTTGTTTGTTGTTGTTGTTGTTGTTGTTGTTTGATTGGCGCTCCAGGCTTGTCTGTTCTGGTATCATCTGTTTGTAATTTTTGTCATCTGTAAGGTCAGTCTGTCTAACCAGAAACACCCAGTTTAACCAGGAAATCAATTGCATGTGGTCATTAATCACAAGAGCCATTAGAGATGCACCGATACAACACCAACACATAACAGATATTCTGCAGGTTGAACTTGTATTAGAAGCAGATTTACTGCATGTAAAACCAAAGACCAATGCTCTCTCTTTCATTAATGTCTCATTCTGCAACAGCTGCAACCCACCCTACACTTTGATATAAAACATACATCCCTACTTCACGAAACTAGAGAACAGTCTCCCATCCTCAGACCCTGAACAGAACCTCTGCTTCCTTTACCTTCTCCCACTGCAATCAAGGTTGCAAGCAGCCTGCTGAAATTGAGGAGCCTGAGGTTGAGCCCAGCGTCGAGTCGGGCTTTATAAACCACACAGCAATTTTCTCAGAGATGTCTTGGCCGGGGTTCCTTTCACCGGGACGAGAGCTGTTCCATCTGCACATCTGCTAGGCAGCGCCGCCCGCCCTCGCCCGCCCGGCCGCCCACCCTCGCCGTCATCTAGAAAGTTCTCGGGCATGCCGCGTCCTTGCAGCGTGGTGTGTGAGCTGGCCCCTGTGACCTCGTGAACTCAGTCCTGTGGCTTCGTTGCTGCAGTTTCATGCAAGGTCCCGCTTCTTAAAAGGCCACAGTGGTTTTATTTTTCTTCTTTTGTTCCCTCTCCTGCGCGCCCTCTCATTTGCAGCACAACAGTATGCGTGTATTGTGCATGCATGTTTATGCCTACTCGTGTACGTGTTTATATGGTTTGTACTGCTGTCAAAAGTGACCGCTACTAGATGGCCATTATGCCAGCGCTAAGGAATTTACAGCTGGCATTTGTACAGAATTTCAGGCCAATTTCAGCCAAATTCTAAGAATGCTTGTCCATAAAATTCGCTAGCTGACAGCAATTTGAAAGTTATACCTCACTGTCCAGCATAAAGAGATGAACCATCCAAAATCAATTTGGCAACAACCTAAATGCAAATGGAGGTGACAGTTGAAAAAATATCAAGAAATATTTCATATTTTGTGTGTGGCTAGCTGTGATTGCCTTTAATAAATCCAATTCAGGGAAATGAGAGGGAGAGGGAGAAAGAGAGAGAGAGTGAAGCAACATGACTTCATGGAATGTGACTAGTCCCTTTAATAAGGCAGGAGACCCACAGCTTCACTGGGAGAAATGTGCTGGTCATGTGAACCTCTACTTCAAACTCCCACTAATAGCAATGGGGCTGACCCCTACAGAGGAGGCTTTGGCAGAGAGCAGTGCTGGGATGGATGGAACTCTGGTTGGAAGAGAGAGTGTTTAAACTCTTCAGAAGGGAAAAGGAAGGTCTCTGCTTTTCTCCGTTGGTCCGCTGTGGTTCGATTGCAGACTGTTTATTCTTCCAGTGAAGTGTGAGAGAAAGAATAGGAGGCAGAGGTGGAGAGGGAACGAAAGAAAGAGTATGCTAATGGTTCAGGGCAGACAAGATGTAAGCAGTGTTCTTAGGTCACGGTGTACACTTGTCTGTCTCTCGCTCCAAGTTTGTCTGATTTGGCAAAGTATGCTTACTGGCGAAACCCACAGAGAACGCTAATATCATCATATGAATCATATGAATCTTGATAATGATACTCTGAATCAGAATAATATTAAGTTTCTAACGCAAATGCCAAGTAAAATTCTTTAGTTCTAGTTTGTTTAAGTTGTTTGCATGTGTGCACGTGAGTGTGTGTATGTGTGTGCCTGTGTGTATGTATGTCTTTAAAAGAGAGGAAGAGAGAGAGAGAGAAATAGAGAGAGAGAGAGAGAGATATGCAGAGAACTCACACATTCAAAGTTCGAAGGGTTACATTCGAAGGGTTATATGCCATCTTTATGTAGCTTCAGGTCACTTTTCAAACTGTACACACTAGCAATATCAAATGTGTGACAACACTGACAACACAATGTGGACAGCTTGCTGTCTCTGCGTTTCAGAATTTCATGTATATTTTATACCCTTTAAATATGACATGAACTCCATGTGTTTGCCAAATGTGAATGTGAAACAGGTGAAAAGAAAATAGTTTGTTCAGGTTAACAACAAGCCAGACTGTTGTGGGTACTAGCAGTCCTTTGTGGGTAGTCTTGCCTCTGTCCCTGAGATAAGGGTTATTTAGTCTTCATCCACTTATCCAACATACTGTCATTGTGTGTCTAAGCTGTGTTCATATTTTGGATATGCTTCAAAGCTTTGTTAGCTACTTGTGAGTATGGAAAAAAAAAACTAGGAGTAGCAGCACCTTAGGACTGAGGAAGTAGTTTTATTTTCATAAAACCTCTGTATCCCCCAAAGAAAACACATTTTTCCACACAGACATGGATAGAAGTAATTCATGAAATGAGATATTACAGTAGGTATAGTACATGATCAGGTGAGGCAAAGTGTCTTATGAGCATGACAAAGTACCTGACACACACACACACACACACACACACTTAAGTATATGGTGGGTAAGCACATAGCATTTTCGCACATCAAATCATCCGGTGAGCATGCAAAGGTTATCTTTTCAGATGATTTATGCTAATGATTTACCTTTAGTCATTTATGCTTATTTTATCTGTTCTTATGCTTTTATGTCTTTTATTTACCACATATTTATTTTTATTTAACACATACCTTTATCCTTTTACACTTATTGTATCTTTTATCCATTTACATATTGTTCTTTGTTTTTATTTTTGTTAAGCACATTGAACTGCCCTTGTGTGTGAAATGCACCATACAAATAAACTTGTAGGTCTTGCTTATTTGTGCCACAAATCTCTCTACTTCTATCTCTCCCTCTATCTCTATCTCTTGCTTTCTTTCTCTTCTCTCTCTCTCTCCATCTCTCTCTCTCTCTCTTCCTCCCTCCCTCCCTCCCTCTCCCTGTCTTTCTCTCTGTTTCGTCATTCTGTTTAATCACTGCTTTTGCACTTCTTTTCCTGTCCTCATTTCTAGCCACCGCTGTTGTTCATGGTGCTTAGCAAGGGACTGGCATGCTCTCTGACTCTGGGCTCCATCTCCCTCTCGCTCATGCGGTCGCCTTCCTGGAATCTGCCGTCCCTTTTGCCATTAGCTGTTGTGTTAAGTTTACAGGGCCTGGCGAGAGATGGCAGGACTCTGGGCTCCCTGTCCATGTGTCCCCAGTCTGGGGCATGGCAGCCGGCTCGGTTAAAAATAGCATTCCTGGACGCAAATGACAGAAAATATGGAAGTTCTGAGACAAATGTGGCTGTGGCTGGTAAACCTTGTCCATAATTTCACCAAATGTCAACAATAGCTGAAACACATCAACTTGCCCTATAAATTTGCATCCATTGCTCTCACTTATAAAAGCTGAGGTTTCAGACTCTTTCTCTCTTTCTCTGTCTGTTTCTTCTTCTTCTTCTTCTACTCCTTCTTCTCCTTCTTTGCTCTCTCTCTGACACACACACACACACACACACACACACACATGCATGCCCACACCGAAACCTAGACACACATACACAGACACAAACATAGACACACACACAAAGACACACACAGACACACAAACAAAAACACAGACACACACACATACCCCAGTGCATGCACGCGCACACACACACACACACACACACAAACACACACACACCCTAGTGCACACATGTATGCCCACACCGAAACCTAGACACACAGGCACAGACACAAACATAGACACACACACACAAACACAACCACACACACACACACAGACACACAAACACAAACACACACACACCAATGGACTTGCAAGGGGAGGATGTGGAACGAAAAGGAGAAAGGCAGACTGGGATTCGAAAAGCAAATACTGACGGCCACAAGACAGAACCTCAAGCTTCAGCTCCAGCATCCGCAGTGGCAGTGGCCGTATTTTATGGAGACACGCAAGCAACGAAGAAAGAAAGAAGGAAAGAAAGATAGAGCTGGAGGGGAGGAAAAACAGCAGCACTTGTGGGCAACTTTTTTTAATCCCTCGCCAGGGGATGGTAGGGATTAGGGTGCGACCGCGGAGCACGATTGTGGCCGCTTTGGTCCCCAGTAGGGCGGCCAAACGCCGGGGAGCTGGATGTGGCTGCCTCGTTTTGCGGGAATGGATGGATGGACGGGAGACAGGTTCACACGAACCTCCAGCCCATGCACTCAACCCAAGCAGCTCTGCCCTGCCCTGGGCCGGGCCACCGCCCTTGCCACTTGGCCTCCGAGGTCTCTGCATGCAATCGTGGGGACTTAGAAAAGTGCAAATGAAGTGCAAGTACAAATCCAACAAGAGCCACATTCGGGGTAGCGTGCAATTATGTCTGTGAGATGGCATGCACCAGTACTGGCCAGACAGCGAAGGCTTCTCGGTGAAGTCTGGGACGGAGGAAAACTCCTGGTTACAGGGCTGTTCACAGCACAGTGACTACCAGTGGACAATGACTGTCTCTCTCTCTCTTTCTTGCTCTCTCCCTCTCTGACCAACCTCGCCGAGCGGTTTCTCTTCAATTCTCTCTCTCTCCCTCTCTCTCACTGGCCCCCTTCTCTTTCCGTCTTTGTCTCTTTCTCTCTCTCTCTCACTCTCTCCTTCTCTAACCAAACTCGCCGAGCGGTTTCTCTTCAATTCTCTCTCTCTCCCTCTCTCTCACTGCCCCCCCTCTCTTTCCGTCTTTGTCTCTTTCTCTCTCTCTCTCTCTCTCTCTCACTCTCTCCTTCTCTAACCAAACTCGCCGAGCGGTTTCTCTTCAATTCTCTCTCTCTCCCTCTCTCTCCCGCTCCCCCGTCTTTATAATTTTTATGCCTGTCATTCCACTTTTCTCTTATTCCATCTGCACCAGTGACATGCAAACCACTCACTGGCCTGATTTCTATCTTTAGCCTCTTTCTG
>CM050203.1:17030000-17160000 GCA_027475355.1 Coilia nasus | reverse complement strand
CATTTCTGAATTCGGCTTGACTGGTCTGTCAGCGTGATAAGACTGGACAGTTGGAGACTGGAGTTTTGTTTTTCAGCGTGTGGGCATGTGTGTGTTCCAGACTGGTGGTGTTGGCAGAATAAAAGACCAGATTTGGACCCCCCATCCCGAACACCCCTCCCCCCCCCACCCCCCCCCTCCCCCCCACCACCACAACTCATCCCCACACCCCATGCCCATCCTGCTTAGCCAAGGGCCACAGAGGGCATGCCATCACAATACATTCCTTTCCACTATCTGTGTGTGTGTGTGTGTGTGTGTGTGTGTGTGTGGTAGCATAGGAATGTGGAGATGGACCTGTTTTGTTTGTCCTTACAGTAAGTATGTGTTATATTAATTGCAGTATCTATGAAAGTATGTGAGCTCTGTAGATCTGTCACCTTTTCAATGACGCCAGCTGAAGTAATTGGATTTTGTTCCTTGCCTGCCTTTTAGATCCGACCATCAGATACTGTGTGTGTGTGTGTGTGTGTGTGTGTGTGTGTGTGTGTGTGTGTGTGTGTGTGTGTGTGTGTGTGTGTGTTTGTGTTTGTCAACAAGTGGTTTTGTCTGTGTACATGGCAACACGCTGTGCTTGCAAACACGACTGGCTGTGTGTGTGTGCAGGTGTGTGTACAAACACCTTCAAGCACCCATGTGTACAGTATCCCTTCGTCGAGACGGCTGTGTGTCCTACGCTACACCGCCCATAATCACTGTCTGTCATCGGGCAGTCTGCACTTATCCATGCTCTCTCAGCCCCCGCTAACTACTGTACCGATCGTGTTTCCCATCTATACTGCCCAAGCGGCCAGGCCAGGCAGCCTGCAAATGGGACCTCAAATGGAGCCCCGAGGCTCTGGTGCTCAGGCTGTAAGGAGAGAAGCGAGCTGTGTTCTGTTTAATAAGTGCCTCTACAATGGATGGAGCAGGACGGCGCGGTCCCAGACACATTTTTTGATCCTTATTCAGCGTAGCACAAGCTCAAGTTGCGTGACATAGCCAGCAACACCAATGTGACTAAGCTTAACCACCGCTGTGTTTTTTTTTCTGTCCTGTGAAACATAAAGTGCTCTATTACCCCAAGAAAACAGTCTGCTGTTGTACTTAATACCTTCACTATGACGTAATGCCCTGGTGTCGTCTTTTATCACCTCTGCAGGCACCTCCCGCTCACTGGGTGACCTCACAATCTTTCATCTGGTCCTTAGAAAGACCATCATAAACAACTACCCAAAAAAGTATCCTTCCCAGACATCCAAACCTCCACAAACTCCCCCCCCCTTCAGGGCGACGTAGAACAGCACACAACGCTACATATTATACACATTAATGTCTCGCGTGCAAGCTCTTGCTCGCTTGGTCTGGGGATATTTTATTCCAATTCCGGGCATCCGGGAGCCAATATCGATATGCGGGAGACTCCCGGAACTTCCGGGAGACTTGGGATGTCTGCCTTCCTGACCTAATGTTCATTATCTATTTATCATCTGCCATTGCTATGTACATTGACTAACTGATTTATGCTGACTTCATTACCTAACTAATAAAGAAGATTCCAACCCTGTCTGTGTTGTCATCTGACTGCCTGATTGATGCTAATCCCAACACTGTACTACATACAACTTTTGCACTGTCACTGATGATCTGACTCAAAAGGTGGTGCAGCTACTGTGGCCTAGTGGTTAGAGAGTTGGTCTTGGGATCGGAGAGTCACAGATTCGACTCCTGCTCCAATAGGAAGGATGGGTGTGGGGGAGTAAACAACCAGTGCTCTCCTGCACCCTCATCCATGGCTGAAATGCCCTAGAGCAAGGTATCTAACCCCTCATTGCTCCAGGGACTGTAACTAAAACGCTCTACCTAAATAACTGTGAGTCGTTCTGGATTAGTGCATCAGCTAAGTGTCATGTAATGTAATGTACATGTAATGTACAATGTGATTTGTCTCCATGGTCCTGTTGTTAAGTGCTGGCTTTTGCACCAAATTCCATTACAGAAGTACAGAAGTAATCAGGTAAAAAGCTAGTGAGCTGTGATCTACACAGGTCTAAAAGGGACAAACTGACAAGTAATTTAATCTGCATGCAGTTCCCGTACAAGACAACTAGAAGTGGGACAAATTCTTTCTCTCTGTCTCTCCCTCTCCCCCTCTCTCCCCTTCTCTCTCTCTCCCTCCCTCTGTCTCTGTCCCTCTCTCTCCCTTTCTTTTCCTCTTCGTCTCTCTCCCCCTGCTTTCTCTCTCTGTCTCTGTCTCTGTGTCTCTCTCTGCCTCCTTCTCTCTCTCTCTGCCTCTCTCTGTCTCTCTCTCTCTCTTTCTCTTTCTCTCTCTCTCCTCTCATCTCTCCCTTTCCTGCTCTCAAGACTTTCGATAGCTTGTCCTCTGAGAAACGGGCCAGCTTGGTAAGCGGCCAGGCTTCCTGTGCCGCTGGTGGGGATCAATGTCACCTTTGAGAGCAGCAGACCAGTGGCGGGGTGGGATGAGGGTGGGGTTGTTGTGGAGTGGATTGGGGTTGGGGTAGTGTAGGGTAGTGTGGGAGAGGGGGCTGGGGCCAGGGAGGGCCACAAAGAGGCCTTTCTGCTCGCGTCTGACCCAGATCCCCCTCCTACAGCACGGCCGAGTAGGACAACGTGCCAGCAGTCAGGAACTCCGCCGGCCCAGAGGTGAACACAGAGGGCATACGCACACGTGCACTAAAATTCACCCACGCTTACACTCACATGTAAACAAGCAGGTATAGTAGGCAGTGTATGGAATCACACACACACACACACACACACACACACACACACACACACACACATGCACGCACGTAAAACACACAGCCATGTCATTGCACCCAGGTTCATTGCAAACAGGTACAGTAGGCAGTGTATAAAATCACACACACACACACACACACACACACACACACACACACACACACACACACACACACACACACACACACACACACACACACACACACACACACACACACACACACACGTAAAACGCACAGCCATGTCATTGCACCCATTCTCACGTTCATCTGTTATGTCACATGTTAAAACACATACCCACACATACAGTACACGCTTGCCTATGGTGCCCACATACACACACACAAGCACAGGCACAGGCACAGGCACACAGAATACTCACTTATGCTCCTTTTCGCTTGAACCCTTTAGCATACCCTCGGCTTTGCTTGAGCATATCTTGCAACACATCAAAGACGCCTTGTGTTGCAAAGACGAAAAAATATTTATATATATTTGCTTAATCAACATAAATCATTCACCCTATTCATGTTCACCTTCGCATAACGACGAGTGATATGAACTGCCACAGGCTGTGTTGATCTCATCCAGCCAGTTCCAGCGAACAAATGATGAGTACAGGCAAGACATAAAACTCCAGATGTGCCCTGGTTCCCACCCCCACCCCCCTCACCCCCTATTGTTTCTGGACCCGGGGCCTCCTCATCAATCTTGGCCATGCACACATGTGCAGCTTGGCCCTGTGCCATGAGGGGTGACAGGGAAACACAAACTCAGACTCCGCTTCTCTCTCAGACATGTACATGAACAGCAGGGCCCTCCGCCTCTTTGCACAGCACCGTGGCTTTGAGGCTCAGGAATCTTCAAGGAGGTTAAAAAGCCAAAAAAAATAATGTATACAGTTACAGTGTACGCATATATGCGTGTGTGGGTGTACTGGTATGAGTGTTTGTGTGGGTGGCTAGAGAGATAAAGCGTGTGTGTGTGTGTATGTGTGTGTGTGTGTGTGTGTGTATTGTGTATGCACTTAAGCATGGACAATCATTAAACTACACTTTAATCTGTTGATTCTGGAAGCCCATCAAATACCTTTACCATAAAACACCTCCTCATTTGCGTTTGTGGCTGTTCCTACACATTTTATCCATTTTTATTTGCATGTCCTGTGATGTTTCTTTGCAACAGATCTGCCAGTATCTACTAGCCATAAACCTAGTATTTATTGTTTTAGTAATTGAGTTGACCATATCTCTGACAGTTGTTTGTTCGTGGTAAATTCACCCTGACATAATGGAGCAAAAGGAATGGTAATGTCTTAAAGGTCACCAACTCAGTGTCTACCTCATAAAGAAAACAGTCAACGTGTACACATTGGACTTTGTTTAAAATATTTATTTTTCAATATTTCCATCCATTTGAAAAATAAGTTAAGAGATTCTTACGGGTCTGAGGCTCAAAGTTCATTCATACAACAACTTTCAGAGAAAGTAAACATGAGGCATCTCCAAAGTGTTTTCAGTTTGGAAACCTTCAAAAGGGCTTGGTATTTCTCGTCATGACAAAACTGTTTCAAGTAAAAGCTTGGAATTGAACTTCATTAAACAGGATTCATATTAAATCCTATTATCGTGTGTATTTTTTCTGCTGTGCAAATTTACAAAAATAGAACATTTCTCTCTTTACAGACAAGCACCAATGCTCTCTTCTGTGACAAAAAAAAAACTTTAAAAAATTAAAAAAAAAAGACAGTGAGCATGACGAACATCAGTTATGACTTCAGACATTAAACAAAATAAATGAAAAAAAAAGAAACAAATTAAACAAGCTACATAAAGAAACTAACAAACCGTTCTGTGAACTTAACAGCAGTTGAACTTTTCAACCTTTAGGTATTCATGACGAATGGAGATGAATATGCTACAGCCATTAGAGTGAGACCTGTCATCCTTTGGTTGTTGGTACTGAATGAAGCATTGACAAATGTGGCCTGAAAGACTAACTGTGATGACAAAAAGGATTTAGTCTTTCCCCCTTGCATAGTTGAACTCATGTTAAAACAGACAGCACTAAATGGGACTGGTTGGAAACATGTATGTGTCTTTCTGCTTGTGTGTGTGTGTGCACAGTTCCCATGTGTTTTTACAGTAAGTTGCAGCTGTAAAAAATAGCTGTCAGACAAAAAAACAAAAAACAAAAAAGAAAATAAAACAAAAACAGGCAAATAAAAAGTACACTCCCACATAAAATAAAAATTTCATAAAGATTTAATTAGAGATCCCAGTCAAAAGGAGGGGCAGGGTTCAAGGGTCAATGAATGATACAGCTATGTAACGCGTGCCATTGGTGGTCGGTAGCCCCTCATGAAGGTGGGTCAGCCGGCCTGGGTGCATGAAGCTCCAGCCTTTTCGGGGGGACTCTATGGAGCAGTTATACCTGTGGAAGCGGCAACCTCCTCCCTGGGCAGAGAGAGGGAGGGAGGGAGGGAGAGAGAGAGAGAGAGAGAGAGAGAGAGAGAGAGAGAGAGAGAGAGAGAGAGAGAGAAAACGTCCATGAATAAGCAAAGCAAATGGGGGGGGGAGGCACTCGTTGTCATTCACAAATCACTTCAAATATTTAAAGCCTTGAGATAAGTTTGCTCTGTGGAGGACGTTATGTGTGCTCAGCGATGAAGAGCTGTCAGTAGATGTTTAGCATAGTCTGACACGCATCAATCACAGACTGTGGAGTTCAGAGGTAACTACCCTCCCTCTAAAAGCAGCTATGTGACAATGGAATTTTTGTGAAGAGGACTGTATTTCAAATGGTATTAGACATACCTGGATGGAACATGGATGGAATACACCAAACCAACACTAATTTACAGATAAAGATTAAACAGGTTGATTCTTACAAAATGAAAAATGTGGAATGTGGGATAACACACCTGGAAGTCTGTTCCTTTGCTATTGAGGGCAATGTTAATCGTGAATGTTGAGGAGTCGTGATGTGGTCTCAGGTAGGATTGCCTGCCAGGAGTGTACTTCACGACAAAGTTCATAATAGCATAGGCCTGTGTACAGGAGACAAATGATTGTAAATGTGAGTAGAGAGAAGAGACAACATACAGAATCTAGCTGGGTCTTTTGTAATCCCAAAAACTACACTGGGAGCACAGTAAAATATGGTGGGAAAGGATCTTTTTCTTTAAAATTATTAGCTGAAGAGGCACCTTGACCCACAAAATCCTGAAGTACTTGGAACTGTCAGATTCATTAGGTTGTGTGAGCATATTATAAAGGAATGTTCACAACATGTTTGAACCCATGCTGCAAAGGAGTATGAAAGAGATGAAGAAAGTGTGAAAAAGTGAAATATCTCTAGGTATTTTTCCATCTTATCATGTGTCTACATACCACCTGAGAAAATGTGTGCAGACAGTGAACTTTAGTGAGAGAGTAAAAGCAAATGGTGGTAAATATTTTAGGAAGGAATTGGACAGTATGTCGTGAGACTGAGACACTTTTGTGGCTCGCAACTGGAACTTCAGACGTGGAGTCAGAGAGACATGATCTCATGGCTGTCGTGTTCTATCCTTGGACATCTGGTGGAACGGACTAGCCCTTGGTCAGAGTCCAGTTCAGAGTCCAGGAAGCTTGCTGCCCTCACCTTTGTGTAGTAGCCAGAGAAGACCTTGAGCGTTACAGGGGCGATGAACTCGCGGATGAAGTGCAGCCACTCCTTCTCATAGTTGATCTGTTTCATATGAATATCATCTGTTGGAACACTCTCGTAGCCTCCTGTGATACGTTTATCCTAAAAGAGCCACACAGACGATCAGTAAAACAACTGCACAGACAATAGCTAAAGCATAGTGTAGTATCTAGGTCAAATTCAGTGGCTTAACAGACATTATGTGCAGACTGCTGTATAGTGTACAGTATATAAAAATAGCTAGACAACTTCATCATGATTGCCAGTTTGTTAACCATGCAGTTGACCATCATTGGCCTCTGCAAAAGATCCGAGCTGAGTATGTTTAATCAACAGTGGCAAATAAAGCCAGACTTGCGTTTCACAATTTCACTTGTATTCATCCACACAATTGTCTGAGTGTGCCTGAAAAAAGTGCTTTCTTTGGAAAGCAAAAAATAATAAGCACTCCGTGTCAATAAGGGAGAAATAATGAGCCTTTTTTATATCCCCTAATACATCTACTTCTGTTCTATTTCCGTGCTTCTCAGAAGTATGACAAATGCTTTTTTTTCCCCCTTTTTTTTGCATTTGTTCTTTTTTTCTGCTCTATTTAATGAAAGTGTTCAGCTGACCTCATGCTTGCCTCCAGACCATGTGCCAAAGTTCTCCATCTCGTCCACCAGCTCGTCACAGGCTTTCTCCGAGAACACGGGGAACCAGAAGACATCTGGACACGGCTAAAAATACACATCAAAAGACACTTGTTGTGAGGATGCCATGCATACAGTGGCACTAAGCTCTGAGGACAGCTTGAAATTTAAGCAAGGTATCAATTTAAAAACACAATGCGTAAAAAAATATATATTCTTGGACATTTTGTACTGTCAGTGTTTTTAACCTCACCGTCTCAGTTTTTTCACAGCAGAGGAACAAGATACTTACCTGCTCGAGATGATTCTCTGTGAAGATTCGAACATAGTCTGGATGAATGTATTTTGCCTTCCAGTCCTATGATGCATGAGAGGGTTATAAGAAGGAGCAGGCAATGAAAATGAAATGTATTCCTACTTGTTCTATCTCTGACCACACAGACTTTGGGCTTGCACCACACATTACACATACTAAGCCTGCAAAACTCCTTAAGAATGATCACTCATGTCTTATCTTTTGGCAGAGGCTTTCTTGGCTCACCCCCTGAGGAACTTAATAAATGAGAGAAAAGGAGTATTTTTTGGCTGGCTGACTTACCACTGGGTTCTCAAAGATCTGCCACAGATCGCTGTTTCTGTGCGTGGTGTTGTAGTTAGCTGTTGATATCAGTCTTCCAAATTCATGGCGATTAGTAATGTACATGAAAATCCCCTACATCGCCAGGAGAAAACAGTATTAGTTTCCAAAGCAAAGACAGAGGGGAAAGTACAAAGCAATGAAGACAGGATTGTTAAGATTTACGAATGCTGTACAGGCTCATGAACTAGGTTTTTTTTTTTTTACCTCATATCAAATAACAGAGAAAACTGACTGGAACTTTACTTTTAAAAACTGTGTGTTTGCACTGACACATGAGTCATTTAAGAGGTTTTTTTAAAGAATAAATAATCTGAGATTATTTATGGAATGGACAGACTGGGTAGGGTCAGGGAGGATGCTAGGAAGTTGGAGGACAGAGCTGGGATTCCGGGAATCATATTCCCTGACGTGAGGAAGCAACACTGGGGGCGCCCAAGGGTTTAGGGGTGAGTATATGTGTCAACCTAGGCTTCATCTGCGTTTGTCTCTCAAAGGTGTTTTTAGAACAAATATTCAAATCACTGGTGCAGCACAGTTCTTGGCAAAGGAAAGGGACCAGATGGTGTTTATCTGAGAGATTCGGCAGGGTGTGACGTGAGTAGCCTAGGCTGAGATAAGGCGACTGGACAGATGCAGAGGAGGTGGGCAGGGCAGGGCAGGGGAGGGGAGGGGAGGGAGTGGAGAGGACGGGAGGGAGTGGAGAGGACGGGAGGGTCAGCTTTGGTTACTCGTGTGCTTGGGAGTAGGATGGGAGGGGGCTGCTGTCGGGACCGAAAACAATCTCGGGTTACTAACGGGGGCTCCTGGGAACGCAGAAGTGGTCGTTCTGGCCGAGCGATCTCTACAGGCCCTCCTTCTCAGAGCTCACGCAAGTCACTACCTCGCAGGCGATACACTCTTACATGTATGGTCTACAGGTGCTTTCAGTCTCTGCTCTAACCCTCCCTTACATCCAGACTGATTCAATTACTTAACAGACTGTAAAGGCTATTACAATCAGTAATAGCCAACAGGGCATTTCCAAAAGGTTTCCTCCTGACTTTAAGAAATGCATCTGTCTGTGACGGGCAGACTGTACCCTGGAACCTTTCAAAATGTTCTCATTATGCAACGAATGGGGTTTGAACTTGGCAGCACTGTCTGAGACATTTGGTAGTTCAGCATGCTCTAGGACCCACCAATCCTTCAGCAGCTGTATCCATTCTCTTCCATTTGGATACTCTATTGGTTCTCCACAAGTGTCCACAATATACTTTTAGAAAGCCTGCAGTAATCTGCAAGCAAACTCTTAACTCCCCAATCAACATAATGTTGGGCAGCCTGAGGGTAGCGTTATTTTTTAACCACTCTGAATTGTGGGGAGATGAGATTAAATCTGTTTGCTGTGTCAACAATGTACTCCTCCACGAATCTTATATCTGGGCTCATTCTGAGAAGGTACCCTATCATTACTCTTAGATATTACAGACTGTTCCAGGCTACAAAGGGGTGTCATGCTTCCACATCCCCATTACAATCAGTGCAGAAGGGTACAGACAATGTGCTCATACTAAAGCATTTACACAGACAAAAAAAAGACAGAACATAAGCTTACATGTGTGAGGGCTGTGTCTTGTCATTTTAAACTACTCTGCGGTCATACAACAAAATCCTGGAACTGTTCTCACTACATTTTTTAAACCTAATTTTAATGGCTCCAGGAGCAATTTGGGGGAAGTCAGATTACTCCCTTTTGGAAATTGGCTGTTGGCTGCTTACTTGTCTGCATACTGTACATGTCAAAGTGTGAAAAAGACAGCAAAGGAGAATAGTCAAAAACTTAACGGAACCTTGGGGGGCCTGAGCATATGGAATGACTCCGGAGAAGGAGAGTCTTTCTCTCTTTGTCTCGTCTAAAATGAAGGAAAAGCACCATTATAAGACCCCATTGACATCAATGTGTTTTTTTTTGTCTTTGAGAAGGAGAGGAGAGGTGGATAGGTGTAAGGGATGGATTATTTTTTTATTTTTTTGTAAAAAAAAGTATGTCACAGAGCACGGGGCTCTTAACTGATAGAGAAGACGCCTGCGCACAATACAGCAAATACCCCTCGAGAAAAGCCGGTGTAGTGGGAAGGTTTCAGTCCCATGTGTGCTTGCATGCTGATTAAATAAGACCCCAGGAAACCGAAGTTGGTCTGGAATTGTCCCAAGCAGAGGGAGGGCTGACGGGTGTTAAAGACTTAGGAGGGACGTGTGAGGAGAGACAGGAGGAAAGCAGCGACAGAAGAAGAAGAGGGGGAGAGAGAGAGAGAGAGAGGAGACACAGCCAACACAACAGCCTTCTGGGCATTCTTGGCCAATGCAGATGGCACTTAAGACAACGCAGGACAGGGGCAAAGTGGGGTGTGATGGAACATGGCTGGAGGCACACCATGATGGCTAACATAAACAGGAGGACAGAGAGAGGGAGAGAGAGAGAAAGAGAGAGAGAGAGGGAGAGAGAGAGAGGGAGAGAGAGAGAGAGAGAGAGAGAGAGAGAGAGAGAGAGAGGGAGGGAGGGAGGGAGGGAGGGAGAGAGGGAGGTCATGCCCACATGTTGATATGTAGAATACTTGCCCAGCAACTCTTGGAATGCCAGAGGGGCTGTGAAACTTCAAGGATTAATAGCGGACTGATAAACTCATAGACATGAGGCTTACTCCTCAGGCTAAAACAGTTCAGATGGCTAAGACGAGTCTTCGGAGGCCTTAGGCCTTTGCATGGTTTTGAGATACAGAAAACATATGGTATAGCATTTATCAGGCAAGATCAAGAACCTTTATATACTGCATAGATTTAAGGCACTGAATAGAGATTAGGCAAAATGGCTTACTCAGCTAACATCGAGTCGACAAAGTAATCTACTAGTATCTTACGGCCAAATTTAGGCAGTTATTAGTGTATAACATTTGCTCTAACTTAAAGCCCAGGCAGAATGAGGACCAACGACGCACTCACCAGCTCCCTGGCATTTCGACAGAGTGCCATGTCAGGGTCCAGTTTCTCCAGGACAAAGTAGTTCCTCTCCTTCATTTCTGTCCGTAGCACCTCGCCCTTCACTAGGTAAATATGGGCCATGAATGGAATGTTCCACACACCTCTGCAAGAGAAAGTTAGTTAAGTTGAGGTAGACAGATGGCGAGAGAGGGAGAGAGGAAGACAGAGAGAACGAGAGTGGTTAGCAAATATATACTTAGACAGAACACTGGCTTTTCATTATATTGTGTACCTCTTCCACGACAGAAAAACTGATCCAACATTGTAATGTGAAGGACAGAGACAGACTGTGGGAATCCTTGCAGCTTTGTGTGTGTGTGTGTGTGTGTGTGTGTGTGTGTGTGTGTGTGTGTGTGTGTGTGTGTGTGTGTTATCCATTTCAGCAGTCTCTGCCTCAAGCAGAATGTGACTGTTATAATCACAGATTATCCTTCGAGTCTGGTTCCTTCTCACACACGCACACATACACGCATAGTGGTGCTCATAAACTCTCTACGCCTCGCTTGACTGGGTCGCCAAATGGAGGACTGGTGGACCTAATGGGACGGAGAGCCTGTGATTTTCACACGACGCTCTCACTCCCCGGACATATATTTTTCAACTGCGGACAGCTGCGTAAATCTTTTGCCATCGCGGATAATGCGGACAGTGACACACGTGTAAAATACATGGCACATGGGTGTTTTCTCTGCCTGGACTGCGGCCAGATTTACTCACACTCGCTTGCCCTGCACAATGTCAATGTAGTCCTCCGAACGGGCGTAATAACCATCCAAGCTCAGGGCTCCCCAGAAGTTGGACCACAGTTTGCCATGACGAGTGACAAGGGGACCAATTATTTTCCTGGGGGGAAAGGGAGAGAGAAGGGATCTGTCAGGGAGCATAAAAATCAGTGACTTCTGTGGGCAGCATCTGCTTTTTTTTGTGGTGAAACGATAAGTGCAGCCCTATGAAAACTTTTACACCAGACCGGAAAAAACTCTAAATTTATGGATATGACGTTATCAAGCAAACACAACTTTTCAGTGGGCTCTAAACATCCTGTGGAGTTACACATACAGTCTAGCACCAGGGGGAATATGTGCATTTTTTACCATTTTTTAAAATATGCCTATGGTTGGCAATACAATAAACCACTACTGCCTATTTTTAAAGGTTATTATTGTAGAAGATAAAGTCAATGAATGCTGCCAGTAGATAGTTTAGGACCCACTGTACTGTATTTAAATACAGTATATTTAAGTTTCAGGAATTTTGAAAATAAACTCTGATGTTTTTGCGTAATGAAACCAATAAGAAAACCATATTGCTAAAGAATAAGAACAGAAACTGTCATCATGCAGACATGTCACTGAAAAGTATTTGTGGAAATTATAGACTTCTGGGTATGAATTTCATGTCAAAACACACAACACACACACACACACACACACACACACACACACACACACACAAACACACACACACCAGCACATACACCTACACACGAACACACACACGCACACACATATACACACACACACACACACGCGCACATGCACGCACATGCACACACACACACGCAAGCATGCGCACACACACATACACAGCAACAGCAGCCCAAACACCAGAGAATTCCCATGGTGTCTTTAAATATCTTGGCTTAGGCTTCCCCTTAGGGAGTCCACATAACAGCAGCCAAGGCATGCTTGAGGCAACGACAGGAAGAGTGTGCCACTGAGGTCTCTGTTTACAGTGCCCATTTTTTTTTAAAACATTCTCACATGGGCATGAGGCACTTCTATTGTCTTGGTATAACATGGACAGGACCGACACTCTGGCAGTTACCACTCCGATGCACCATAATGCTGGTTCCATACAGTCAAGAAAAACAGGAAGCCATTTGGGACTATTTTTACAATCGTGAGGGATGTTTTTTTTTTTTGTTTTTTTTTCAAATTCGTCCAGTTATAATGTTTGTGCGGCTTCGCCACTTTAAGGCTACCAGGCAGCCCCATGGGATGACGGGATGGAGGAAAATGGCTGGTCTGGAATGATAGGTTGGCAGTGCCACAGGGGCGCGGTGCCGCATACCTGTTCTGTTCAATCAGGATCTTCAGAGTCTGCTTGTTGGTAAGCTGCACATCTGCGTCGATGCTGAAGTAGTAGTCACACTGCGCGTCCTTACGGCACGAATCCCTTCGGGAGAACGGCAATCACAACAACACAGCCTCGGAAATCATTTCATCACAGGTTTCATAAACACACAAAATGGAATATGACAACGGAATATGGCCTATCGCATGGACAGGCTGAAATTTACATTTTGCGGAGCCACACATTTGCATAGACCCTAAATATACACCAGCAAAGCTCCTGTGAGGGGAGATTGGGCCTCTCAGTTACCAACCTTCTGACGCCACAGATGACAAAGCAGGCGTCTGAAGATTAAAAATTCATATAAAGCCCTGCATTATCATGCCGCATGTCTTGGCCCTTTCAGCTCCAAAAGAAATGCAGAGAATGTCTTTCTTCTCTCCGTCTCTCTACCTCCCTCTCACTTGCTACCCCTCTCTCTGTCCCTCCCTGATTCCATATTTCGTTTTGCTGGGTGCAATGATGTGTGTGTTGTCGTGTCAGCAGACCATCACTCAGTCAACAGCTGTAGTCCTGGTGGGGTAAGGTGTAGTGTTTGTGTCTGTGTCTGTGACTGTGGGGGTCTTTGCATGGAGCAGGCACAGCAGGTGTGACCCTACCTGCTGCGTACATTACATGCGATGACCCAACACACCATCAATCTCCCTTAGCATCTGGAGGGGCTGACGACCACCCAGCCCTCTTGCAAACGAGTGTACACTGAAGGCACACACCATTTGAGCAGGCCGTCATAAAGAATTGTCATGAGGACAGAAGAGGCTTTTGCGCCCCTGTGCTCTGACTTATGAGGCTTGCTACACTGGAGAGTATTCGCCTGGTTTATTAGTGAAATATTGTGTTATATAGTGCTGGCGGTGAACTTTCGGGACACAATATCATGTTGCTTTGGAGAGACCGAGCCGAATGGAACTGAGCTGAACTGTACAGTGAAGTTCAGGAAGCATCTGACTTCCTTTGGTTTGGATCAAGAATTAGAATGCACTCCTCATAGCTCTCCAATCAGAGCACTGTAATTTAGACTGGTAATGTGTGTGTGTGTGTATGTGTGTGTGTGTGTCCATGTGTGTATGTGTTTGTCTGTGTGTGTGTGTGTGTGTGTGTTTGTCCATGTGTGTTTGTCCATGTGTGTTTGTGTATGTGTGTGTTTGTCCATGTGTGTATGTGTGTGTGTGTGTGTGTGTGTGTGTGTGTGTGTGTGTGTGTGTGTGAGTGTGTGTGTGTGTGTGTGTGTGTGTGTGTGTGTGTGTGTGTGTGTGTGTGAGTGTGTGTCTGCGTCTGTGTTTTTCTCTTATTCAAAGCATCCGTCTGAAATTATGTGCGGAGGAAGAAGCTCACATGCCCATGTTCCTAGCCTCGCCCTCGCTCAAGTTCTCCTCTGGCCCCACAACCTTGAAGCTTGCAAACGTGTTCTTGTGCTCCTCCCAGAATCTCTGGATGTGTTTCTCATGATAAACTTCCTGCAATCAACAAGGCCAAAGACAAAAAAAACAGAGAAAGACAGAGAGATAAACAGAAAAAGTGTTATTGATGATGCAATACATGATCTTCTGGCAGTACAACTTTACATTACTCAGCTTTCCATTCAACTTATTCAGTTGTATTCACTTATATCAGTTATGCACATACATAGTAATATGTCTTAAAGAAGATGGCCATCAACAGCCATTTTACACCCTAAATTAGAAGATAGGTGCACGTTTTAAGTGTTTCCAAGTGGAGCTTTCTTATTCAGGTAACTAAAATGTGCATTAACAACTTTGATGGAAACCCAGTTATTGTTAGTTCAACCCCCATTCCTTTCCCATACTCAGACACTCACACTGTTGTGGATGAAGATGCTCAGTTTATCTTTCGGATAATCCAGGTCAAGAAGTCTCTGGAAGAACTCAGGCACAAAAGGGACCGGCTGCTCGATGAACACACCAACTGTCACGCTCGGGTATTCCTGTTTGGATAAAGCAGGGTCGTTTCGTTAAAACAAAATGGTGACCCCAGAAAGCTGCTCAACATCCTTCTTTTCCATCGTGGCAGAATTACGACTAATTACTACACCGACCTTTCGGAACTGCCAGCACACTGCTCTCCAAGCAAAACACAGCAGGGAATCTGGACCATACGTTAAATATGTCACCCTTCAATTTGGTGTGCGCTCAACTGGATGATAAACACAGAGCAAAAGTGGTGGGAGATGGACGACTCTCATCTTCCTCAGCCCTTAGACTGGGGTCAAATCGTACAAACTACTTTCCCATGACATTCTGTATGGCTTGAGACAGTATAGTTTGGTCAGTTTTGTAGGCCTTGAAAAGCGCCAAAGCCTGGATGAAACGGAGGCCGAGGGGAAGCATGTAATTTGCTAGTTCCGTGTTGGGCTCGGGCCTTCCTGGGATGGAAGGAGTGCCCCTGTGGAGATCTAGCCAGTGGCCGTTTTTAAATTGGTACTGCCGGGGAGAAGACCATAGAGGGGAGGAGACGGGTCGCTGGACGCCCCAAGGGACGAGGCGAAAGACAGTCTCGGTCGCACGGATGCTGTCGGTCCCTTCTGAAGGGCCTCTGATGAGACCCATCCTGCCCTGCCTAGGCCAGGCCACACCAGAAACCACAGACAGCAGAGCATACAGGCGGCACTGCGCCGGCATGGAGAAGAGTTCCCATACTGAGCTTCCACAATAACAGACACCCCGTTTTTCCCAAGCTTCTACTGGGTAATCCACTGGCCAGGGCCTAGGGTGGATAGCAGTGATACTCTCCTCTTCAAAAGAGCACTGGCAATTACCCCAAAAAAATACATACGTTTACCTCGGATGAAAAGAAGATGATGAATGTTTTAGCAGAAATGTATGCTGACACCCTCACAAATTTAAAACATTCATTACCTCACCAGAATGTGCCAATAAAACTGTAATTTGTGTGGGGTTGTGCCAAAAAAATAAGCAGTTCCCTCAAGTGGAACTGCAAATGTTTTCATCAAAGGATTAGGGCTTGCTACTAGGAGTTCCCTGGTCTTGGTGTGTCAGTCTTATGTATCATCATTGCCAAGAGCAAGATGTCCTTCAACACATTTATGGCTTGCTTAAGGCTGAGCTGTAAAGATGTCATCGGGATCAGCCAATCTTTAATTCTGCAGTCCTGTTTTACCATCTTCTTGACCTCCGTATGGTTACCATCATCCTGAAAACTGTAATTGGACGTGAAGGGATGTCTGTCTAGTTTTAAGAAAAACGCACAGGAAGCAAGAAGAGAAACAAGCCAAGGCAGTCTATAGCTCCATGCCTTGCCAGCTTCGGCTGGATCCTATGACAAACTTTGGGGTGACCGCGATAACTCATCCAGCGGGTAAAACCTACACAGAGAAGCCCACTGAAGAGCAGCCTGGTTGACACTGACACCCCTTTTAAGTGAACCCTTCAAAAAACCAGAAAAGCCATTTCCTGGGCCACAGTCACTATGTGATTCTGTCCTCCTCAAACAGCTCTTCTGAGACTGTTATGCATTTTTAATGAAAGTCTGCAGAGCAAACGGACTGTTGATTTTGGACAGGGAACTGGAGACAGGATAGCTCCTGAGAATGAAGGTTTTGGGGGACTCTAGCCTAAAGAAGGGCAGTGAGGGCTTGAAACGTCACTATTACAGTTTTTGCTCATTGCTCAAACACATTTTGCAAAATTTGGCTCGCTGTGCCAAAACTCTACACCCAAGCACATAGGACACAGCACTTGGAAATAAACCGTTCACATCTGTGTCAAATTGAAACTCTGCAATCAAAACCTAACAATCCTTCGCCAAAATGTCACTCTCATGACAAAATTGCACACACTTGTGACACTGTCACATCAGCACCAACACACTAGTCTACTTTATATAAAACACTGTTTTTTGTATTTTGAATAGATGTGTTTTGCCAATGATACATTGGTATTTCATTTTTGAACGAAGTGTCTTATGTATGAAATAGTGTGTAGTGTGCAGGAGCAAGTGTGTTGCAAAAAGGAGCAAGTGTGTTGCAGAATTGCAACTAAAGTGTAAAGCAGCGTTTGTGTTTAAGGTATGGCTACACTGTGTTTAAGGCATGGTAACACAACTTCAAGTTATGTTACGTTGGTTTAAGCATATGTCTATTGCGTTCAAGCAGTGGGCAAAAACTGTAAAACAACATTAAAAAACGAACTTTAATGAGAGCTTTCCGATGTGTGGATCTTCATTTGTTTTTTACAGTTTTGGGCTGACTCTAAGACAGACCATAGTCTGGTTCCTAATGCTTGTCACTGTGCATTCCCCTTTAAGGTGGCAAACACATTCACTGTTGTGTACTGTACATGGATTGAGCAGAAAACATGGGCTACACGTTTGAAAAAAAAAAAATCTGCCTTACTTTTAGCTCTGAAAACCTTTATTCAGACATGCTTTAACCATGGTGTTTGTAGAGAGAGGTGGCAGTCAACCCCAATGTGGTTTTTTACACTGCTTGACTCACGTTGGCCAGGGACAAGTCCACCATGTTCTGGTCACAGCTGCGACAGCCTTGCTCATAATTCCAGGCATTGGGTACGTAGTTGGCCAAGTAGTTTAAGTAAATCTGTAAAGGAAAAAAGACAACAGAACAGAAGAGAATTAAATAAAGAAAGAAGTTAAGCCTTTGGACTATCACCAGCACAGAACACAGAAGGCAGCAGACCAGATGAAGCCAAAGACAGCCAGGAAGCAGACACGTAAAAATACAACATTTATCTGTTGGAATTTCACTTGTCTTTTCAGAAGACGTGTCCACCCTTCTGAATTAGAGGGGCCAGTCAAAGGCCCTGCCCAAAACTGGTAGACCAAGATAGGCAGCCTGTCAAATATACATTGACAAAATAGACAGTAATTACTCCTTTTCCGCCCACGTTCTAGTCATAAAATATGTTGGACAATATCACAAAAAAATGTATGAAAAAACATGCCTTGGGCTAGACCTTTTTAGACTGCCCCATCTCAGACGACATCAAAAATGTATCCAAATTTAAAGGATTAAACCATTGGAAAGTCACTCAGGAAAAAATAAATAAACTCGCCAGTCGAAGAGCTGTGTTTTGGGTGTGGCTTTACATGGGAGGTCCATACATCAACCTGTATTGCTTGGTCAGGTTTACTAAAAGCCAGATTCTCTAGAGCAGAGAGGTCTCTCCCTCTACTAGCATGTGATTACATGATTCTTTTCCAATACAAAATACACATTTTTGAAGGGGCTTCTGTGATAAAAGAATCAGACATTTGTGATTGTGCTCCCACAGCAGGAGCGGCACCAGTACTCTATTGCATTATATGCGTGATTTCTGATTGATTTAATGACGGCAGACCTTCTAAGAAGACATGAGGGACCATCGGTGTGGGCTGGCAGGCAAAGACACTTTAACGTGCTGTGTCTGGTGACTGTTTGCCAAGGCTGCTGCAAAGCTAACAGGGGATCCTCGGTCCAGCGCACAAAGCAGGCAGCAGATGGGAAACAGATGTACAGTATGGACGGCTACTCCAAAATGACTCCCAACAAAGCCTTTTAAAGGAGAGCCTAGATTACATCAAATGACGCGCTTAGTCATTGCTGTTTACTTTTTAGCTCAGGAGAGACTAGGGTGGAAAAAGTCTCTGTCTCTCTCTCTCTTTCTCTCTCTTTCTCTCTCTCTTTCTCTCTCTCTGTCTTTCACAGGGCAGACAGCTGTTTTTAAGCAGCCAAGGAAATGGATAAAAAAGTGATTCTTTACAGCCATGCTGCACAGTAGTTTTACAAGGCTTTGTGTGTGAAGCCAAGCCAAAACATGCTAGAGCAGACAGCACAGCACTGCTTGGAGGTGACACGTCTACTAAGCATACGTAGGTCACCAGCCCATCTCTGACAAAACAGAGGGAGAAAGAGAGAAAGGAAGGGGAGAGAGAGAGAGAGGGAGGGGAGAGAGGGAGAGAGACAGAGAGTGAGAGGGAGAGAGAGAGGGGTGCTAATGAAGCTGATGACTACTCATTACCCATCCCTGTTGAAGCCTATGGAACGGATGACTCAGGGGAAGTGTGTGTGTGTGTGTGTATGGGTGAGTGTGTGTGTATGGGTGTGTGTGTGTGTGTGTGTGTGTGTGTGTCTGTGTGTGTGTGTGTGTGTGTGTGTGTGTGTGTGTGTGTGTGTGTGTGTGTGTGTGTGTGTGTGTGTGTGTGTCGGCATGTCTGTGTGCGTGTGTGTGTGTCTGTGTGTGTGGGTGTGTGTGTCTGTGTCTGTGTGTTTCAGTGTGTGTGTGTGTGTGTGTGTGTGTGTGTGTCTGTGCCTGTGTGTGTCAGTGTGTCTGTGTGTGTGTGTGTGTGTGTGTGTGTGTGTGTGTGTGTGTGTTGGCATGTGTGTGTGTGTGTGTGTGTGTGTGTGTGTGTGTGTGTGTGTGTGTGTGTGTGTGTGTGTCTGTGTCTGTGTGTGTCAGTGTGTGTGTGTGTGTGTCTGTGTCTGTGTGTGTCAGTGTGTGTGTGTGTGTGTGTGTGTGTGTGTGCAACTTTGTGTGTGTGCGACTGTGTGTCTGTGTCTGTGTCTTTGAGAACAGCATAGACAGGGCAGGGATGGACGTGGTGAGGAGGGAGGGACAGAGAAATGACACTGTCTAGCAAACATCTATCCCAGTGCGGGCTGTCTGTCTGGAGCCAAACCGCTGGATGTGTAAGGCAATAATGAGGTCTGGCCCGGCTGACCTCATTCACTAGACAAGCAGCTGGATTCCAGTGAAGCCTCAGTCCTACCCCCTACAGAGATCTGGCAAGGATCTCAGAACCCACAGTTCCTCTGTTTTGTGCTATACTGTCACTGTACCATTCCTCATTACACAGACACTTCACACACAAACACACACCCACACCCACCCACACACACACACGCACACACGTGCACACAAACACATGCACACGCGCACACACACACACACACACACAAGCGCGCACACACACACACATGCACACGTGCACACACACACACATGCACACACAAACACACACCCACACACTTCACACACAAACACACACCCACACACACACGTGCACACACACACACATGCACACGCGCGCACACACACACATGACACACACACATACACACACACACACATCACAGAAACCAAACCCCTTCCCCTGTAGACAAACACACACTGCCCTTCCTAGAATGTGATTCTGATAACAAAGCGGAAATGAATCCCTGATTTCCCAAGCTTGTGCCTTGCTTGTTTTTCCTTTACTGAGCAAGAGAAAGAGACAGAAAGACAGAGTGAGAAACAGACAAACAGAAGGATATATATATATATATTATGGCATGCCGTTTAGGAAATTAAAGAATATATTGAATGGATTTCTGAATATATGGAATGAATGTTCGAATATATTGAATGAAACCTGAATATATTGAATGAAACTTGAATATATGGAATGAAACCTGAATATATTGAATGAAACTTGAATATATGGAATGAATGTTTGAATATATTGAATGAAAGCTTGAATATATGGAATGAAACTTGAATATATGGAATGAATGTTTGAATATATGGAATGAAACCTGAATATATTGAATGAAACTTGAATATATGGAATGAAACTTGAATATATGGAATGAATGTTTGAATATATGGAATGAAACCTGAATATATTGAATGAATGTTTGAATATATTGAATGAATGTTTTAATATATTGAATGAAACTTGAATATATGGAATGAATGCTTGAATATATTGAATGAAACTTGAAAACTGACGTCATGCCGGCACTAGACCCATCTTTTGTTTTGATGTCAGTTGGTACAGTGAGCTAGAGGAGGTTTGCCATTATGAGTGACACTGCCGAAAACTTAGTTGCAGCAATATTAGGCAATGAAGAATTAACACCCTGGCAAATGCCTGCCATTTTACTAGCCAAAATACCAACGTTAATCATTACCCCTCTATGGACCAAGAAATACATTCTTTATTCAACAGAGGCAGATATCAGGCTAACTTTCCAAGAGACATGCCTGCGCTCTCACAGGAGGCACCGGCCCCTATCTACAACCTGCATTCCTATACGAAAGGTCCCAAGACAGAAGAGGTAAGGAAATAATTTCATGCGTTTTAATTGCGGTTGAGAAAAGTTAAATTTTGTTTTCGCTAATTAGTCACATCGAACAACAGAAATATCAGAGATGTTCAATATGCCATTTGGCAGTAATTTGCTAATTAGCGGCTGATTTTTTTTATTATCCTACTCAAAGAGGGAGAAGGTTAAGGAGAGACAACCCATTCCAGTTGTCTCATGAGAGATGTCAGTGCATCTAGCACAGAAACATACACTCAACTATCACTACATGCACTGACATCTCTCATGAGACAACTGGAACGGTTTGTCCTTCTCCCTCTTTAGGATAATAGAAAAGTTGCTTGTTATCACTGTAAAAAAGCCACTAATTAGCGATTAGCATTATTGCTAAACAGAATGAGTAACATCTCATATTTCTGTAGTTCGCTGTGTCTAATTAGCGAAAACAAAATGAAACATCAACCACAGTTAAAATGCATGAAATTATTTCCTTACCTCTTGTATCTTGGGCACTTAAGTGTGTATGGACAAAGATTGTAGATAGGGGCAGCAGGTGCCTCCTGTGAGGGCGCAGGCATGTTTCTCGGAAAGTTAGCCTGATACACCTGGCTTGTGAGGTTCATATGTCTGCCTCGACTGAACAAAGAATGAATTTCTTGGTCCGTAGAGCAGTATAAGTTAATATAAGTATTTTGGCCCCGTAAAATTACAAGCATTTGCCAGGGTTTCGATTGCTTCCTCATTACTTAATATTGCTGCAACTATTTTGCAGAGTTGCTCATATTGGCAAACCTCTAGCAACATAGCATAGGTACAAAACAGTGCCTTGATGAAGTCAGTTCTGAAGTTTCATTCAATATATTCAAACATTCATTCAATATATTCAAGCTTCATTCAATATATTCAAACATTCATTCAATATATTCAGGCTTCATTCCATATATTTAAACATTCATTCCATATATTCAAGTTTCATTCAATATATTCAAGCGTTCATTCAATATATTCAAACATTCATTCCATATATTCAAGTTTCATTCAATATATTCAAGTTTCATTCAATATATTCAGGTTTCATTCCATATATTCAAACATTCATTCCATATATTCAAGTTTCATTCAATATATTCAAGCGTTCATTCAATATATTCAAACATTCATTCCATATATTCAAGTTTCATTCAATATATTCAAGTTTCATTCAATATATTCAGGTTTCATTCCATATATTCAAGTTTCATTCCATATATTCAAGAGTTCATTCTATATATTTAAACAGTCATTCCATATGTTCAAGTTTCATTCAATATATTCAGACATCCATTCAATATATTCTTTAATTTCCTAAACGGCATGCCATAATATATATATATATATATATATATATATATATATATATATATAGAGAGAGAGAGAGAGAGAGAGAGAGAGAGAGAGAGAGAGAGAGAGAGAGAGAGAGCGAGAGAGAGAGAGAGAGACAGAGAGAGACAGAGAGAGCAAGAGAGAGAGAGAGAGTTTACTTTGGTGTTGATGTTTCCATGGACGACCACCGGCAGTGTGTCATACATGGTGTTCCTCACACGAACTTTGTCTGTGGCAAATTTCAGCATAACTTCATCTGCAAGGAAAACATGGAGTGTTTTCTTGAGAACAGGACAATGACAGATTCTCAAAATACCCAACCATGTGTGTGCATCTCATTGGCATCTGTAGCAATGTCAATGGAAGAGCAATGTCGTAAATCAACAAGCTTAACTTATCATTTACATGACATCTGCAGCTGCATTGAAGAAAACAGAAAAACAACTTTGTATTTCTTTTGGATTGCTCACCAATCGCTCCGTTTAAGTTCTGGAAAATCTGGCACTTGTGATCCAATGTCATGTTCAGGCTGACCTAAAAGAAGGATGACAGAGAGAGAGAGAGAAAGAGAGAGCAAGCACGAGAGAGAGAGAGAGAGAGAGAGAGAAGAGAGAGAGAGAGAGAGAGAGAGAGAGAGAGAGAGAGAGAGAGAGAGAGAGAGAGAAGGAAGGAGAGGGAAAGAGAGAGACAGACAGGCAGACAGGCAGAGACAGAGAGAGAGCGAGAGAGATAGAGAGAGAGAGAAAGAGAGAGGGAGGAAGAGAGAGAGAGAAAGAGAGAGGGAGGAAGAGAGGCGGTAAGGAAATACTCAGACCATCTGTCCCTGAATGACCCGTGTGCTGTTTATTTTTAAACCTGTTTGTTTGTTTTCTGAGGGTGTGATGTGTTTCCATGCATTTTATAAGTACATATGGCAGGATTACAAGCTATACTCTTAACCCCGTCTCTGACCCGCAAATGCCACTTACCCGCTGCTGAGTGTCCACGTAAAGTTTGGTATAGAAAAGCTGGTCATCATCATTATCGTGCAGATCCCACTTTTTTACGATACGGTTGATGAAAGGGGCGTAGCCGATGATGCCTGTGAAAGAAATCAGATGCTCTCAAAGCTTATGGCCCAATAAAGTTAAAGTATAGGGTCCGCGAAACCGAGTATGTAAAGAGTTGACATCACTGGGACGCACAGGGAACTGTGGTCCTCATATGTCAATTAAGGGAGACTGTAAAAATTCTGCATTGGCTCAAGCAGGCATGCAGGCTAAGCCTGGCATCATGCCAAGCACCTTCCTGCAGAGTGTGACTTCTGGCAAGGGCCTCAGATAAACAAGCTACAAGTGATGGGTGGTGCCCTGGTCCTGGCTGTCAAACCGCAAAATGGGGGACAGCCTAGGATTTCGGACCTTTTTCCACCAAATTCCCACAAGCGCACACACATGCATGTACACACACACAAACACACACACAAACACTCTTTCCGTGTCTCTATGGCTCTGCCTTTCTACACTTCTCTCGATGTCAGTGTTCTCCCTCCCTGAAGCACACTGACCACAACAGAAAATTGCAGGCCTTGGCTATGTCTCTGGTCTCTGTGCAGTTTTAGGTACCATCATTAAAATGCCCTCAGACACTGTAAACACAAGGAGAGGGACAAATACTGCACTTGTGAAAAGGAATGAAAGGAAAGGGGAAAGAGTCTCACAAGAAAACATTTTCCAATTGCTTGGCAAGAGCTACGTGTTAACTTCTGTTTGTTTCTTAGCAAACAGCCTTAGCCCCAAGGCAGTGTGAATTTCACAATCAATGTCAAGCCCAATTACAAATGACAATGTCCTGTCTAAACACAGCTCAGATGACGACACCGCCTATGTCAATAGTCAGTCAAGACCGAGTCTTTGAAGGGTTGAGACCGAGACCGTTAGACAAGACAGTCTTTGAGGAGGCAAGGCTGAGTCCAGAACGAGTCTTTCAGGAGTCAAGACGAAGACCATAAAAACAAGTCAGTTTTCATAACCAGTATTTGATATCACCAGAGTTAATAATCACCAGTTAGGCCTACAGACTGAGCTAGACAAGGAATTGTTTACATGAGCAGTCTGGCACACTATTGTCTACTTAACCTCTTCATATGAACTTTTTTATGATCATTAAAAAATCTCTACCATATGCATCATCTTCTGCCAGTTTTTTAAAACTGCTTCACAGTGTTTCTCTCTCATTGGCATGTTAAGCCCACGCAGATGTTGAATCATCGTTAGGACCTGCAGATCAAATTCAAATTTGCTAGTGGAATGTCTAGATTAGTAGGCTAGCCTACTACTACAACATTTTTCCAATCTTTCCAACATTTAATAGTTTTGACCATAGACATATAAACATAGACGCCGCCTTAATAAAACAGTTAATTTTTTACTTTTCATTCACTATTTCCAGTCAAATTTAGATCGGTATTGCTCGACCCCACCTCCGCTACACGGAATAGGCTATTGACGAGTATTTCGCACACTATTTATAACCATCGCGTTATAAACGTTAAACTTTATTTAGGCTATGTTGTTTTGATGCCTGCTTGTTTCCCTAATATATACGTGTGTGTCTAAATGGGTGAATAAAAGGCATCGAGTTAAATACCTTTGTAGAAAGGCGCTTTATGAAGTTCGGCCCATTTACTTCCACTGGTTTACGGGGTAAATTTGCCACATCCAATATGGCGGAGAAGCTGACGTATCCCAGCAACGGACCACCAGCTCAATGCGGCGTCTATGTTTATACGTCTATGGTTTTGACAATACACTTTTATTATTTAAATGTATTTATAATGACAGATAATTGGATTTTTTGTTAACATGAACATAAAACATCTGTTGGTCTCGAGCACTCGCTCTGAAAGTACGAGTCCTTCTTCCACTGTGGTCCAAGACTGATTAAGGGTCAAGTCCGAGACAAGACTGAGAAAACAGGAAATGGTCTCGAGACCGGTCTTGAGTCCGTGTCCAGACTCGAGTACAACATCAGTACTACTTCATATTGCTCTCTGTCTCAACCAGTAGCTGCCCTCAAACTTCTTTCATCAGAAAATATTTAAGGTTAACTAATGCCGAAGGCAATGCCTGTTAAAATAAACGCTGTGATGTGGAAAAGAGACTGTAGCTTTCTGCAAAACTAACTGATTAGACAGCTCTTTTACCGATGGCTACTCACTCATTCATCAAAGAGAGCCCTCTGGATCCTCAAATGAGCATGTTAACTGGGGAGATTTTACCATAAAAAGAGTGAGAGACATGATCCCTTACTCTTTAAATGGGAATGGGAGGATTGCATCACTGCAATCATTTAGGTTTTACTGCAGGCTTTGATTTGTGCCCAAGGTACCATTTAAAGAGATCAGTCTTTCGAGCTGCAGAGAGAGAGAGAGAGTGTGTGTGTGTGTGTGTGTGTGTGTGTGTGCGCGCGCGTGTGTGTGTGTGTGTGTGTGTGTCTGTGTGTGTCTGTGTGTGTGTGTATGCGCGCGTGTGTGTGTGTGTGTGTGTGTGGGCCCAAGAAGCTGACAGTCTGGACCAGCTGACGGCCATGACACGTGTGCCATAAATCATTGACTTAATTTTAATACATTTCCAGCTTGTGCCTGTCACTGCGACAATAATAAATAAGAACTTCCACATCTTTCACGGCCGACTCTGTTCTCTCGGTCTAGACTAAGCAGGGGCTGAAGATACCACAATTGAAAGACAATGGCAATATGTGTGATTCATTGGCTTTCTCAAGTGCCATGCATTCTTCATCTTTACTCCGTGATTAATAACTATATTCAGCTTACTGGGGCTTTAATTTTACTGCCAGGCAGTAAAATAAATGCCATATCTCCGAGGACCCTATTTTATAAGGCAATATCGAGTTGAAGCTGTGAAAAGCCTAGAGCATGTGGTGTCAATACTGCTCTTCCCCTCCTCTCTCTTCTCGGCAGCCATTTGTCATTCAGGCCTCAAACAGAGCAGGGGGGCAGGTCAACACGCCAAATAGTCTCGCTCTTCCCCCACTCTCCTGTACTCTCTTGTCCAGTCTCTGTTTCTGGAGACACACACACAGGACAGCTGTCCTCCCCCGTCAGACTTTGTTGAAATGTCCAAGAAAGACAAAACAGCCACTGCTGGGATTTTGGACGGAGCAGCCGAGCCTGCTGCGACCAACCTTCAATTTTGTGTGAACGGTCTGGGCACAGGAAGAACCAACGCAAACATACACACGTCAAGCTAATGACATCGATTTCTCTGTACTGTGACAGGACTAACAGGAGAATGACTCACAAGGGGACAATTACTGCGGCCAGGGTAGCAATTCTGCCTCTGCAAACAGTAGGCGACCAAACGAGCTCTGTGATTTCCAAACACCAAACGGCCACAGACTGATAATTGTCTTATCGATAAATAAACACACCTCGTGGTGGCGAGTGCCGCAGTCCATTTAAGGCTGTCTTTTTGCAGGGATCAACAGTAAGTGTGGAGAGAGGAGAGGAGGGGAGTTCAAAGTGACCCACATAAATGAAGGCTCTATTCACCTAATCCCCCAGACCTGAATGGACCACTATATTACAAATGTCCTGCAGGAAATACCACGATTGTGTGGCTGGCCAATGGCAACCCACTTTGAGAGCACACACATTCTTTATCTGCTGTTTTTCTTGGACTCGTTAAGATAATGAAATCCCCCACTCCTGGAGCCGCTGTATAATCATGTTGCTTGCATTACTCTAAAATTTCCCTTGACCAAACAATGGTGGACGGCAATACGGAGAAGGAAAACAATGACTGCGTAGACCGATATGGCAGGAGAGGGTCATGCCCTCCGTAATGTTAGCTGTGTGGTGATGCCCTATAAACACACCCTGGCTACGAGAAGACGGTGGGGACCCTCTCGAAAATGAGATGTTACAGCTCAAGAGGTATTCCTCCTACAATAAACATGTTGATGTTGTAGATGTTCATCTGTGTGTGTGTTTTTGTGTTTGTTCGTAAATGTACAGCGTGTATGTGTGTGTGTGTGTGTGTGTGTGTGTGTGTGTGTGTGTGTGTGTGTGTGTGTGTATGTGTGTGTGTGTGTGTGTGTTTGTGTGTGTGTGTTTGCGTGTGTGTATATGTGTATGTAATTATGTGTTTGTTTGTAAATGTAGAGTGTGTATGTGTGTGTGTGTGTGTCTATATGTGTATTTGTTCCTTCATAAATGTACAGTGTGTATGTGTATGTATGTGTGTGTTTATGTGTTTGTTCATAAATGTACAGTATGTGTGTGTGTGTGTGTGTGTGTGTGTGTGTGTGTGTGTGTGTGTGTGCGCGTGCGCGTGCGCGCGCGTCCGTGTGTGTTTGTACACACATCCCCACACATGTTCAGGGACCAGTGGTGAGAGAGGACAAAAAAGGAAAAACATGCTTGATGATGACCATCTTGTGGGACTGTAATTTATCTGATACATTCCTCACGGGATGCCTGCGTAGGGGTACACACGTTTGTGTATACACCAGTGTGAATTATAGACACAGGACATAGGTTACATGTCAACTACACAGCATTTCCCATCAGCAGAGGAAGCACTGAGGTGCTGAAATATCTGGGCCTTAGGGAATCAGAAGATGGATCGCCCATGATCTCACGCTAAAGGCAGCTGAATGTTCTCACCCACATAGTCAACCCATTTCGCAGGACAATAACTTCACAGTATGGGGCTAGTTTCAAAAGAATAGATTAACATGGACCTTGAGTCACCAGGGCCTTCTGTAAGAAGTGTTCTTCAAGAAGGTTATAAACAGCATTATAGAGAGATATCATTTAGGAAGTTTCTGTCGACATCTGAATAAAACTGATCAGAAACACAACATAAATAACTCCACTCCAGGGATATTAGTCAGTCAAAGCTGGCGATAACTTTGAAGGGAGAGGAAAGGAGAGATATAGGAAGATGTTTTTACAACCTAAAGTGTTTGACATGTTTAAAACTAGAGCAATATCCTTCTGGGTTTTCTATAACAGGAAGCAGCTGGGTTTTAAAAAGTGGGAAAAAACAGGTTCAACTGTTCAGGGGTCATGCAGTGGTAGCGGCGCTAGGCAATCTGAGACCTGAGATTTCAGCTGACACTTTCAGTTGACAGCTGGACAGTACAAACATTTTTCACTCAACTAGAGTGGCACATTCTGGGGCCTCTAAGTAAATAAACACAGCTCCCCATGATGCCCTGCCAGACCGCGTACGGGTTCCACCCACCTCCAGAGTTGAGGAAGCGCTTCCCACTTCGAACAGACGGGTACTTCTCTGACAGCCTCTTATCGGGCCAGATCAGGCCCTCAGCAGCAAACATGACCTTGTGGCTGGCCTGCTGAAATTTCCTCAGAAGCTCTTCGGGGCTCCCAGCAAAGACAACATCATAGCTGTGGTGGGGGAAAGAAAGTGGTGAGTGAGAGAGGAGAGAGAGAGATAAAGATAGAGACAGAGACAGAGACAGAGACAGACAGAGGGGGAGAAAGAAAATGCTTCAGTACTTATTCATCACTGACCTCGGTTTGAAAGTTAGTTAAAATTCTTTCTCTAATTCCCCTTAAAAGGCAAACAAATAGGAAAGCACATCCATGCTGAACCACTCAATTCCTCACACCAGCTTGACTCCTGTCTGCTGTTTCCCTACTCTCTCCACACATCCAAACTAAATCTCTATAACAATAAAAACACAAGCACGTAACCCAAAGGTCAGCTGGAGATGCACCATGTAGGTGTTTATTGATGCACGTTACACGCACCATCAGTAGTCCTCTCCACACGGGAGCTACTGCTAAACCCATCAGTCTTAATCCAGGTGAGGTACTGTAAATCTGCCCAGTTGCAGAGCACTTCAAGTCATTTCACATGCTGCTGCACCTTTGGCTTAGGCCTGAGACATGGTCTCATCACTAATATAGGCCTTATAAAGTCAGAGGGAAAAGTTAGTGCTGCTGAGGCATTGCAGTGGCGGGTGCCAATTGTTAGACATCTGCCCACAGCCTGTTATTTTTTTTTTTTTTGGCCTGCCTGCAAGCTGAAAGGAAAAACTGGTATCAAGTGCACATTTGCTGTGATGGTTGTTTTTTTGTGCATACACCATAGACCCCACGTTTCATTCATTAATGTACGGGTAAGGTTTGTTATTAACATAAACAGACATCTAATCCACACAGCTTAAGTAACTATCTGAAGTAACCATAAACTAAAGAACCAAACCTCTACCTTCCCTTTGCCAATATGTGTATTTAGTGGCTTCAAAGTTGGTCACAGTCCTATAATACTAACTTTCCATGAACATGTTGATGTAGAGGCATCATTTATCACTTTCTAAGGTAAACAGAAAACTGCTTTGAGGCCCCAGCCCACTGTACACTCTGTTCATGATAACTGATGTTTATTTTCAGTTTTGCGAATTACCATGGCAGAGGTGGGAGGTGCTATGCTTCGTACCGTCATTATAGTTGAACGTCCTGCAATTTATGCCAGTATATAACTATAGGTTGCCAAGGGAGCCTTCATTATGTCTGATTAACGTAATAGAGCAGAACACTAGCAGATGGGTGGGGACGGTCATTTACCAGAGCCCACAGTTATCACTGCATAGCATCTACAAAACTGCTCTACCTTTCACATATTTTCGTTCAGCACATCATTCAACACATATTTCCACACTTTCCTTCTCACACATATAATGGGAGCTTGTATCACTCAGTAATGCTAATGTGCTTTTCTACATAATGACAATAATGTAGCAGAAAATTGGTTCACCTTCAGTGTCAATGAATCCATTTCAGTCAACAGGTTACTAAACCCAATATGAAGCCATTTTGGTTAACGCAGAATGATATTTACACAAGGGGCATCTGGCTTTAATGAAGAGGGTAAATGAAGCAAGAAAATCAACTTCTGCCCTCCTGAACCCTCATTCCTAATTAGCTGCATCCCAAAGGAATAACCTTGCCCTGACTTTATACAGTACAGCTGCTGTGAAAAGCCTACGAATGTTGGCAGATGTGCGTAAGTCTAGGAAAGTGAACATAAACAAATGACTGCAGCGTGATGTGTCCTCTTATGCCCTCTGTCCTCTCTGCGAACCCGTTCATCATCATTGTGCCGCCTACAGTATGCAGGGCATACCTGTCCACAAACAGGACCACCAGATCCTCTTGGTCTGCCAGGTCCTCCATGGCCTCCTTCAGTAGTCTGACCTTCTGTCCGCCACCGATGGACCTGCCTACATCTCCCCCCTTCCACTCCTCTCCCATCCCCAGCACCTGAAACAACACAAAGCAAGTCAAATCACTGGGTTTAAGGTTTGCGTGTCCTTTGCATAAGTAAAATCACAGCACTATGGTACTGTATAACGTAGGGTTCATTTAAGACCAAGCTGCAGATGGCTTCGTTTACCAGTCTGATAGGATTGATTGCTGGTAATTTTGTGGGTGTTTTGGGACCAATGTGTGGATTGGAATAAATATATGTAAGGGGCCAGGGCATAGACTTGGCTTACCTTCACAGTGTAGTTGAAATAGCTTGCTGACTGCATGAAGCGAAGAAAGCCATCAGTCTCTTGAGTGGCAACAGTGAGCACAAGTAATTTGTCTGCAGAGATGAGAGAAAGAGAGAGAGAGAGAGAGAGGAAGAGAGAGACAGAGACAGAGAGACAGAGAACAAGAATGAACACATAGAAAGTTTGTCAAGTGTTTTTTCAGGCTACGACGCCAACCTTATGAACCCTACAACACGCCTAACCAAAGGCATAAATGGATACAGGATTACCCACTTAAGCACCAGAAACCAGAAAAAATTGTTCTAACCAAACTACTGGCTCCATGTCCATTAGGAACTCCACCAAAATGTATACACACTGTTTTTCCTTGCTCTCGAAGTAGAGGGTGTACAGTTACTCCAAACCAGACCACAACCGAACCTCAGACCTATGTAAACACACTGAACACTTGGTCTCCACTGCAGGACACAGTCGCATCTCAACATAAAGGAACAGCTCAGGTTCCCGCAACATTTCCGCCAGGATCTGCAGAGGACGGGAGAGCAAAGGGAAGTGGGCACCGCAGCCTCGTGAGAAAATAAATCCGAGGGGCCAAGGACGTGATCTAGGCCTAGTTGGGCCGATCGTTAATCATCCTTTAGAACTGTCTGGGGAACAGCCCCAGAGAAATCTTAAGAAAACAGGGATGTGGTGTTGAAGAGCTAGGGGGTTGTGTACATCATATATGTCAGGGAACACCATCCAGTGCAGAGCGTCTTTGGAGTGTGTTTGCTGAAAACCACCAGAGAGGGGTTGGGGGGGTTGTACAGCTGCTTTATTGGGTGAGGACAGCAAAGAAACATATGTATCCTGCTAGTTGTATACTGTAGAGTATGGGTATGAGCATACTTTCTCTATTATCTCGCAACCTTTTTCACAATGGAAGAAAATAAAGTACTTCATACTCAAACACGACTAGTGAAAAACAAATTGTGATAACTTCTGACTTTGACCCAGACAGGCACACTACATGTCTTCTAGGGATTTGAACACTCTTCTCCGCGCACCCTCCTTTGATCAACAACAGGAAGACGTAACTTCACTTTTTAACGACAATAAATCACTTTGGCAGGCAGGGGCGTGGGGAGCGGATATCCCAGCGAAGGCCTTGAGTTTTGAGCTGCAGAGTCATAAAGCATGACAGTCGAGGCACAGCATTTTTTTTGTGTTTTTTTTTCAGCTGGGGAGGGGAAATGAGCCAGTGATGATAAGCAGGGCATGACATAATAATGCAGGCTTCTGGATTTCTCGAGACAAGAGCCAGACGATTGACACCTAATACATCTTCCAGTCTGGTCAATGTAAAAACTGATGTGAACAGCAGGCAGTAATCCATCTGAAGCTCAGTCGGCTGCCTGAGAAGAAACTTTTCTGTTAAATATATAATGCTCTCTTGTGGAGTTAATACTACACACTGAGGGAACAAATTAAACCACTGTGCTAATTCTGGGTTGATAAATCACTGCCTAACAAATGAAACACAATGGAAATATTATGCATTATGCTACACTGGAAAAACAATCTTTTTAGTGTGTTATTATGCCCGTGGGTTTTTAATAGTGGAGCTGTAAATCTGTAAAAGAGGGAGGTCATGCCAGGCCCGTAGAAGACTTTCACTGAAATGTAAAGAGAAAAAGGGCAGCGCAGTGAGTGGGACGTTGTCCGACACGGAAACAGATCTTTGAGCTAAGCCAGACACAGGGCGTTTGTGAGTCTTGGTGCAAGGGAGCGACGCTTTGAATGAAAAGGCCCCTTTGCTGCTCATTTCCACCCCCAGGGTCGGCCCCACCGCCCCGTCTGCATTGCTCGGCTATGCGCTCACGCCGGTTTGCTTTTCTGCCCGCTCCTGTTAGGCACACAATTCTCTAATACGGGCCGTATTAAAGAGTCTGTCTAGGCCCTGTTACCAGGGCACTGGGACGGCAGCCAGTCGTGAGTTAGCGGGAATTTGGACAGGAAAAAAAAAAGACTGGAGTCATACCCGGAGGGGGTTTTACTGGGCCAGGAGAGCGCTCAAGCATGACTTCAGGTGCGATCACGCAATGAGCTGGCAAAACAGCCCTTCTGTAGGATATGGGGCAATCGGCGAGACTAAAAGGGGTGGCCCTTCTGTAGGATATGGGGCAATCGGCGAGACTAAACCGGGAAAAGGGGTGGCAAACAGTACAGGAAGGGCAGTAAAACAAAGAAAAGCGACAGGTTGAAAGACGTGTGTGTGTGTGTGTGTGTGTGTGTGTGTGTGTGTGTGTGTGTGTGTGTGTGTGTGTGTGTCGGTGTGTGTGTGTGCGCGCGCGCATGTGTGTGTGTGTGTGTGTGTGTTTGTGTGTGTGTGGAGGGGGCTTAGCTGACATCTGTTGAGCTCATTTGTAGCCCTCACTGTCAAGCAGCTGTGTTCAGCAGGACTTGAGGGGGCAGTTACAGTGCCCAGCATTATCACAGGGGTGAGGAATCATCACCCCGCAGTCTTCAGTCAAACATGCTTATACACTGACCCTTCTCCACTACATTATGGCAATGGAGGCTTCATAAATCTTGCCTGAGGCACTCTAAACAGTTTTTTTCTCTCTGTCTGTCTGGAATTTGTACACTGTAATGTGTATGAAACAGCTGGAGGGAAATGTAGAACTTAAGGCCCTCTGGAGTTCATTTCGCAAGAACTGTTGAAGATCACTTCCTGTCCGAATGTGGCTTGCAAGACCTGAACATCAACATTGCTCTTATTTTGATACCCATTTCCCCCTAATTCAATCTATTGGCAAATTACTAGAAGTCAACATCGGGAGATATGAATCTTGAGTAGATTACCTAAGATTTTATAACTGCAAAAATACTGGAAGAAAAAAATCTACTAATTTGTACAAACAGAGGGATAAAAAAATTCTACATAACTCCTCTCTCATAGTTCTAAGTGTGTGCTTTCCAAACCATGCAAAGACCTTATGTGTCAGTAGTACATAAACTGGCTAACATCTGTGCTTTTTAGAATAGTAAGTAGACTCCTTTATTCAACCTATTTAAAATGTGTGTCTACTGTATATCCATTTGATTGCCTCATCCCTACCTCACCATACAGTAGTTTTTGTTTGTGAATGTGATTTTCACCCATCCGAGATGTAGCCTGCTGTGCTCTTGGTTAAGCCATCAGAGGTATCTGCCTGTTATTAGGTTTGACAGGCCCGGCTGAGGAAGACCACAAGACGAAAACAAGAAAAATAAAAAGGTTAGCCATACAGGCCACCCTACATGGTTTGTCCTCCTCTTCTTCCTGCCAGATCACTGTTGGCTTGCCGGCCAGAGCTCAGCGGGGCTTCGGCAGGGCCTTGTTTCATTTCCTTGCAAGGAGCTTTCAAGACTACATCAGCAGCCCACATCAGGAATTCCAGGAATGCCAAAGTAAACCATTCCACTTTGTCGCGGAGCAAGTCGGTTGGGAGGGCCCCACCCCAGGAGACAAACGTTGTCCACACGCCAGGTCTCTCATGAAAGTGAGGACAAATTACTCCTGACCCCTGCGCGAACCAGGCCGCTCATTATCTCTTTGCTTGTCGTAAACAAATAAAACCGCCGGGTGCATCCTGAGATGCGCCGCAGCCTGGAGAGTTCACAGCAGACAGGTGTCTCTTTTTTTCTTCGATTTAATTTCACCTTCATTTCCACAATAAAACACCTCGGAGACGCCGCATCGCAAAGAGGGCATAATTTGTTGCTTGATCTCTGCCCAGACAGAAGATACTGTAGCAGAGAAGGTTTGGATTAATAGGTGTCTAAGGCACGGGTAGAAGAACAGGCATCACACACAGTGGTTATAACAGGATACTGCAACAAGGGATTATGGGTGTTCTCTGATCCACAAGGAGTGTTGACTGCTGGGTGACATACTGAAATATTTTCAGATGTTAAAGCTTAGGGTGTGATTAAAGATACTGGCAATTTACTGCGAATTATTTTGAAATTACTGAAATTATTGCAAATTATTTTGAAATTATTCAAAATGAACTTTTTTTGTCTTTCTCTTTATGTGTGTGGTTTTGTATTTCAATTTTCAAGTTTCTAAAGTTTAAAGTTTTTTTCAAAAGTTTCTTAAGTCTAAATTTTTTTTCTAAAGTTTCTAAAGTTTCTAAAGCTTTCAAAAGCTTCTCACTCCCTCTTCCCTTTCCACCAGGCCAGTATTTAACTGATGCTAATGTCATGTGGTAAAATGCGCCATCACCTAATCGCACAGTTTCTTTGCGCCCGGCAACACATCAAAGACAGAAAAGGGCCATTTGTTCCCTCTTCTATTGTTTTTTTGTGGGTCACTGTTTCCACTAACTGCTGTGGCTCAAGACAAGGGTGGACAGAGTGACATCACAAACTGGAGGGGACAGCCAGACAAAAATAAAACACATGGTGTACATTATGGAGACCAAAAAGTGGAATATAATTTCTAAGTGCCTTTCCTTTGATTTAATATTAATGCAGTCTTGTGTCTTGTGGTCCATGATATATGATGCGTTTTCCATACCGCATATGTGAGGCCATTACTGGTTCTATTGCCACTGCGTGTTTACAAGACTGCATATCCTAAGGGACCAACACCCATACACTGATGGACTCCACAGACAGCTCTTGACACATTTTAGGCCTTTTGAGGTTAGAAAATGCACTCACCAGACAACTTTAAAATTCATAGACCCAACACATAGAAAATAGGTCAGTAGAGCTTGAAATGTTGTCTCTTACTGAAAGTTGCTGAAACTTTCACAAAATTATAACATTCAAGGATCTACGTCTCAAATGTAAGGCATAGCAGCCTTAAGCTGTTGCATTTTTTGAGGATGAGTGCCATGTGCAAACAGCACCAACAGAAGGAGAGAGTGTTTGACAGCCTCCTGCCAACATCACCAAAGTCCGCTGGAATGCAGCTCAGACACTCTTTCTGCAAATCTCCTGGGGAAAAGCCTGTGTATTTTTTTCCCGTGACACATGGAATCTGATCACCGGGGTAGATTTGGGGAGAGACCTTAACAAGTGAGTGCTATGACTCATAGGCTAGACTTCTGCTTCCTGTCCTAGTGAGAGTGAGAAGAGGAAAAGCTCCAGTCTATCTTTCTTTATCAGAAAAACCACTGGCATACAGTTTACAATTGTCTCTCCAGATAATTGTGTTTTGGCTCAGGGCAAGCCCAGCAAAGGCAAAACTATTCTTGAGAGTCTGCTCCTTAAGCTACTCCTCTTTCCTCTCGTTGTAGATGGTAAAGTTATAAGCTCCTTCCTGCAATATTTATTTTTTGGCTCTCCCAGTCTCCATGTCTGAGCCAAAGGGCAGGCGTATTCCTGTCTACTACACAAACTATGTGAAAAAAAGCTGTTTCTACTTTACAAATTATGTGAAGTAGAGAAAAATTCAGCATATGGAGCGTGGTGGTAGGAAGGTAGCCTGGTAAACCCGCCCCTCGTACTTCATTTCATTTTGTACAGAGGGTCTGGAACAGAGACCGTCAGAAACGATTTGCTGGAGGTGTGGACTCTGCCTCTGCCTTTACCCAATCGCTAACGCCTGGTCGTTACGTATGCAATTAGCCTACCTACGCACTACCATTCAAATGTAGCACACAAGGTTAACGTCACAGATAACGAACACACCCTCTGTTCGCTGATTGGACCGTACTTTCTGGAACATCGCAAATGTACCTCAAGAGATTCCGGTCCAGACCCTCTGCACGAAATGAAATGAAGTACGATGGGCGGGTTTACCAGGCTAGTAGGAAGGCTCAGCATGTGTCGTTGTCGGTAAGATTTATGCTCCACCTGATGTCATTCATCCAGGGACTCAGTTGCTGACACTAACAAGACCTGTGTTAGATTTACAATGTGTTAGTGTTGCCTTTCTAAAATTCCACAAGTGTGGCAACGTTAACCAACCCACGTAATTAAGAGCCAGCCATGAGAGTTGTAATCCAAAATTAAAAAGGAAGGCACAGCAGGGGCTGAGGAAGGGGGGATAACTATTCAGAATGGAGACTTTCTAGCACTATTATGCTGATGGTGGTCTAATAAATTAGGTCTGTAAAGCCTGGCGTGGCACGAGATCAACTCTGGCATAAAGAGCTGTTTGTTGGAGAAGGGCCCTCATCATCCGTCTAACTGGTCTTCCCTTTTGTCCTTTCACCCATAGTACCAGAGAGGCATATGTGGGGACCAGGGTTATAAATATGTCACATATAAACAGCCATCTCTGTCTGGCATGGCATTATGGTCCATGGGACGTTATGGGGTTACAAAATTCTTGCCACAAATGAAATCCCACTACCACCATCATAAAGACATCATTAGAGCAGCACTGCAGGTTCCTGTGGCTAGCCAAATTGTTCTATTTTGAACTTTATGTAAGACTCTTACTCACACATACAGACAAACTGGCAGTGACCATGTTCCGGTTCCTTATAATGAGAGCAAATGGGCAGAAAATCTAACCTCTTTTAGAGCTTTGTCATTGACTGAGCAGTTTCATTCATGTCATGTCGCAGTTTTGGAAACAGATTACAACATGCACGGAAAACACTTAAACACATAGTGTCTGTCCCTTTTGCTTTATATGGGCACACAGACGGCAGGACAAACCGACGTCTCTCTTTTTGTTTTTTTTTGCCCATTCCACACATACACAAAAAGATGCCAGACTGGAGCTCACCCTTCCATTACAAGGAGAGGCTAACAAGCTCGCTACCCTACAGCCTGAAAATGGGAAGAATTTTAATGTAACCACAAGGCAGCTATGGCACACGAATGACCGCCAGAGTACCTGACAGCCTGGAAAGTGCATGGGTGTACAGACATTCCTTCACACCTAACAAAAACCCGAGTCTTCTACCAAGGTAAGTGACTAGTCCATGTGTTTCCATGACAGCCCGACCGACCCTATGCTACAACCCTTGGCCTGGGGCACTGAACGGAAGCGGACAAAACAGATGGCTATCGTTAGTTAGACATTATTTCAGCTGTCGACGTCAAAAAATAGAATTCTCGTGCCTCAGTGATGAGTAAAACACACACACACACACATACACACACACACATACACACACACACTCACACACACAAGGTCCTGTCTGATCCAGGGAAGCTTGTAGCACTTCCGCGGCAGGGACCCGGGCCTCAGATTACATGTCTGCGTCTCAGCCATAGAAACCTCAAGCTCGGAGCAATGCATGACATCATCGGCATCAGCCAAGGCTGTAACTTACGAGCCGCTCTCCACACAGCCTGGATTTGGGTTAGCACACTCCCTTGTGTCCTTTTATTTACTTTTCCCATAGTGGAAAAACAATCAGTGGTGTTAAAACGAGAAACTGTATGGGCAATTGGGTGATGTCACGCACCCATTCAGAGAACTAATGATAGCAATTATTGTGGTCACTTCCTGCGACAGACGGGCCGGTCTGCTGCCACGGTGACATACCCGGAGTGTTTGAAGAATGGCTAACATACAGCAGGATTGCTACATGGCACTGTCCTATTTGCAGCGCGGTACTATTTCTTTAACGAAGTGCACTAGAATGGGTGGAGCCCATGGAGAGTCGATGGCTTTTGGTGATGTTATGGTGCTGAAAGGCACTGAAAACATCAAGGTATTTTAAACATGAAGCATGACCTAACAAAGCATTTTGGATTATACAGGATAACATCCTTTTAGTCACAGTAAGACAGACAGACAGAGAGAGAGAGACAGAGAGACAGAGAGGGGGGGATCTGTCCAAGTTCATTATTTATTAGTTATTTTTATTAGATTTAATTTAACATTCCCCGTATGAGGCAATGTTTACTTTAACAAGGATAATAGCCTTTGGCATCTGCACGTAGTCAAGGGACAGATGCCAAACAGGAAAGAAAGAAAGAAAGAAAGAAAGAAAGAAAGAAAGAAAGAAAGAAAGAAAGAAAGAAAGAAAGAAAGAAAGAAAGAAAGAAAGAAAGAAAGAAAGAAAGAAAGAAAGAAAGAAATGAGAGCACAAGTGCAGAGAAGAGAAGGCAAAGAAAGTGTGTCAGTGCCATGCAATACCACAAACTAAACTCTGCCACTGTGACTGTGTGGAAAAGTTGAAAAAGACAAACCCAACTCAGCTCGTTATTGTGCCACTCACAAATACTCAGCACTTTATGGAAAACACCAAAAACAAAACAGGAAAACAGGACCATAGGCTATCGCATGTGTTTACAGGAAGCAGACCAGTTTATCAAGGGCATGGTCACATGCCACCCTGTTCCAAAGGACCAATTACAGGCTTCCCCAGCCAAGCCAGATTGTTAGCACGCATGAAAGCTTATAATCCATTCCTGCTCTGCCATATAGACATACAATTTATTGCCATATAGGCCTTCTGAATGTCAGCCTGTGACCAAAATCTGTACCACAGTATTTCATGTTTAAAGGCCGAAAACACTGCCCAGACCATTGGTGGCCGAAGACGAAGTAATGGCCGGAAAAAAAATAGTGTGTGTGTGTGTGTGTGTTTGTACATGCGTGCGTGCATGTGTGGGTGTGGGTGTGTGTGTGTGTGTGTGTGTGTGTGTGTGTGTGTGTGTGTGTGTGTGTGTGTGTATGTGTGTGTGTGTGTGTTTATGTGCGTGTGCGCCTGCACACGTGTGTGTGTGTGTGTGTGTGTGTGTTTGTACAGTACATGCATGTGCATGTGTGGGTGTGGATGTGAGTGTGTCTGCATGTGTGTGCACATGTGTGTGTGTGGGAGTAGGAGTGTAGGGAGTATCCAGAGCTTATAGGGAGGGCAAGGGCTTTCAGCTCTGCTAGCCCCCAAGCATTCGTGAGGAGACAAGTTCCAGGCCCACTGGCAGCATAGCCAGAGGACGCTGATTTAAGCTTGCTACCTCCCTATAACACACGACATGACAGACCAGTTCCTTTAAGAGCTGTCATGACGTAATTCCCCAGTGCCAGTAAAACACATTCCACGTTGACTGGTAGTACAAAGCAGGCATGCTCTCTCAGTGGTCACTGTTCACTATGGCAATAATTACAATGGATTAACATACAAATTCACAATTCATACACCCACGGACACACAGACATGTAGACACACAAACAGACACACACTCACATACAGACACACACGCAAGCATCCCACCCTCACACACACGTATACACACAGACGCACACACACACACACACACACATACAGACGCACACACTCACACACACAGACACAGACTCACACCCACAGACACACACGCACCCCGCCCTCACACACACACACACACACACACACACACACACACACACACACACACACACAGTGACATACTCACACAGCCAAACCATGTTCCTTTGTGATTACACCAGTCACCCTTTAAACTGTGGGGCATGCTGCTTTAAGGCCTGCTGTGAGGGAAAGTGATTTTTTGCAACGTGTAAGTGCACAAGAAAGAGAGTTCTGCTGGCTTCTTAATCACACTGGGCGTAGCCAGTATTCCACTAATCTCCAAAACTGAGAATCAAAATTGTGAATAAAAACAGAAAGACATAACAGATAACGAAAAGGTTTTGGCAAACTGTTACAAACAGCAGTGGCCACAAGACAAGGGAGCTACGTTGTATGAAGAACTGAAGAAGCCTTTTGGATGAAAGGTGAAACGTCTTCAAGCTCCAAAAAGAAGTCCAGTGGCTTACAACTCAGCTCCTTTGACTACCATGACCTGGATGAATGAGAATCTTGACAGACAGTGGCCACAAGCCTATTGCAGAACACTTGAATTCAGAATTCTTTCTGAGAGAGGACGTGACACTGTCCAACAGGCCACCACATAGTATCAGGTCCACAGTGTACGTCAGTTAACTCCGCAAACAGGAGCGTGTTCCCCAGGTAACAGTATTTCTTATACAGTAGGTAAGGCTTTGCCGGTAAGCTGTCAACTCTTTCGCTCAAAGCTAGCCAGCAGAAAGTTTAGACCTACAGTATGTTTGCTAGAAGTTGCTGACTGCCAAGCATAAATGTAACAGGAAAGGGGAAATATGCACATTTTTGTGAGGCCTGATTGCTGCGTGTGGCGTCACTAAGAGTTGGTTAGCGTTTGATCTCACTCGCAAATACAGACTGCACTTTCAACATGCAATGACCTACGTAGGGGAAGCAAGAAAGACATGATGTAACGCGCATATGGACAAGTACCATGTGCTTATTGAGAAATAATGAGCAATAGTTATTCATTTATTATTTCAAAAACCCACAGATGGTGCATAAAAACCTTATTGAGCCATGTCAGTATAGCGGCTGGTTTGGGGATCATGACTCAAAAATGTAGACATTTCCGAACAAGATATATTTTGAAGTCATTTTATTCCTGGATTTGGTCTGAAACCACACACTGCAGACACAGTGTTGCTGATGATTTTTAGAAACACTTGCCAGTATGGGCATGGGCCTAGCAGGCAAAGGGGACAATGTGAGAGCACTGGTCTACCATCGACTAAGACAAACGAACAAAATGTACCCACAACCCCCACTAAGAATGCAGCACATGACCAGTGTTTTTTTGGTTGTTTGTTTGTTTCGTTTTATTTTTTAGAAATGTGTTGATTTAGTTACAGTTAGTATCTGTAAATTCAATCATTCTTTTTTTTTTTCAAATTAAATTAATTAAGGATGCGATGAATTTAAAAGCAGATGTTGATACAATGAACACTGACATTATCTGCATGGCACACACAGCTGGTCCCTGTGTTGGTTTATATTTGCGTGGCCCCTGTTGAGCAGAAAAAAAAAAAAAAAAAAAAAAAACGCTTGATACAAAGTTGTTTAAATCTGAGCAGTCTTGCACTGAATATACAGAGTAAGCTTTCTTGCTCCCTCTTAATGTCTAGAAATCTATTCTAAGCATCGTTTTTAGACCATGTCTTTAAGAAAGCACACACAGACCTTGTGTGATCGTTAGACGTCACATTAACGAAGAAAAAAGACTTGATCCTGAAAAGCAGACCTGTGGGGCCCATATGGTTTCACTCAGTTATGGCACAGGCGTCACATATGCTGTGGTGCACTTAAATGATTTTCAGAGTTAATGAGATTGTAATTTTAGTGACACGCTTGCCACATTACGGAGGTATGGACTATTCAAACAAGAGCTGTAAAGTTCTAGCCCTCTTTTAACATTTAAAGAGGATTTTCACGCATAAATATAACAGAGACTTGCTGGCAAAGAAACAGCTGAACTTACTTCACAAACTTTACTGCTTTCTTATACTTATGGCTCATACTCTGGCTGGTTTGTTGGTAGATCTGTTATAAGACTACTAGGCACACCCACTCTAAACAATATCAATAGTTCGTCTCTACATATTGTCAATTATTTTTAATGTAGGTCAAAGTAAAAACCTCAGCTTTTCATATTATTTCTTGTGTAAGCTTTCTGGAATTCACTGGTCTGCTAGTCATTTTTACATCTGCTGCATGCTGACACTTTAAAAGGAGTGATAGGTCTACTTTAATAATAATATGATTCATAACTGACCATAACATCAAAGTATATTCAACTTTTACTTTTACATCCAAATGTAATTTGTTAGCAAACTGCAGCTCTAATTCAAATATCGTGCCTACACACCATTAAGTTATCATTTCAACTGCTGACATTTTAGAGCCGCGTGTGTGGTGCCCATGTGGATGAGAATGGTTCCGTTCTCTGTGCAGGTAAGCCCCACATCTCAGAGCTCCAATTCATTCAGGATGAAGTGGCATGCTTGCTTTATACACTTATATGAGAAATCTAAAGTAGGCTAGATGTTAAATTGTAGGCGAATTGTGTGAAAACCGCACAAGAGAGAAATGGGCATGACAGTATAGCGCAGCTGTGTAATTTTGACATGACCGTGTTCTAGTTCAGACGCAAAGGACGTTATTTTCCCACACTGTTGGGAGAGCGGATGAACCCGCCTGTCCTCAGATGCAAGTGTGCCGTATGATATCGCGCATTTTTGGTGACACACAGACCATCACCAGCATGGGTACTTAAACAGTTCACAAAAACTTTCTGTGGTATATTACATCATGGGAGTGTTTTTTTTCTGTTTGATACAAAACATACTCCTTATTGCCTAACAACATTCCGGACCGCAACAGTTTTATCATTAATCAAGGCCACAGCAAGAAAATCCAAAATATGTAAATAATTACAGAAAGCCTTAATAAATATTTTCCACAAATGAAATGGGTCCTTACCTGTAGGAATTGATTGTTGATTCCCATCGAAACTATGAGCTTTATAAATGAAATGTGCAAGTAAACAGATGAACTGAAAGATCCGGGGGTGCTTCATCGTTGCCCCACTCGGTGGTATTCTTGCTAAACAGAAGCTGAGGTTTACAGGGACCTGGTCACAGCGTGCGTCTGTCCCTTGTTTGGCACCGCGGTAGCGGTCAGTGGACGCTTTGTTCCTACACCCTCGGGGTTAGAGGCTCTCGCGATAATTAAAAAATGACGAAAAAAACTTTATGCCAACAGAGAACTCCGTTCCTGGCAAGTTAGTGAAAGCGTCAAAAGCAACAGCAGCTCTGGAGAATTTACTGTAATAGATACAGTTATAGACTAGCAGCAGGCGAAAGGCGTGGCTCCTAATTGTACGTGTAGCCACTTGCCACTTCCCTGCCAAAGTAATGAAAGCCAGGGAAGATAACGGTGTAGGATACAGGCTCAGGCTGTTCAGGGACAGTGGCGGTGCGCGTTCTGTAAGTGTGATTGAACAAGTACAGCTGTGTTTGACGAACCTCCCCCCAATCCCACTCCACCCATCCTCTTCTCCCGTACAAGTTCCTTAAATACCGTGATGCTGTTTGGTCAGCTGGGATTGCTTGAATGTAGTTGCTTTTTAGTCCACTACGTGTTTAACTTAAAGGGGAAATATCAGTAGGTCAAACTAACGACTTGGTTAAAAGTATTATTTAAGAGACTGTGTGGAAAAACGTTGAACTTAATGGAATTAGGTGCCCTTTCCCTGGCCCAGATTTATCTAAACAGCATAATAATTAATTACAAGTTACAAAACAACACTATCCAAGCCATCACATATTACAGCTGGCAGCTCTTTCAAAGCATATGTAACACATCTCATTATGACTTCTCACTTAAAAAAACAGGCTGGGGGGTTATGAGTAATGCAAATGTTAATGTAAGAAAGGAAGATTAGACAAACAGAAAACACATTTGGAATAAAGAAAGAACTAATGAATGAACAAACCCCCTCGCATTATTTTTTATTTACTGTAAATACCACTAAAACCAAAATATCTTGTGAGCAGTTGGCTGTGTATTGTGCAGAGATTCTGATAATGTTTTATAACCTATTAAATGTGTCTGCAGAACATGAATGAGACAGGCAGATTTACGATTCTCATCATGTTGCTCGTCATTTAACATCTGAACATCTGACAGAAATATAACACCATTCTGGGTGTGCATCTCCAGCATTTCCACGATGACTTCATTCCCAGGATGTGATTTTTCATATATTGTCTCAGTTATCGTAAAGCCTCTGTGGGTGCACTTGCCACTGTTCTTCTTTCTTTAAATATGTAATGGGGCATGCAGGTTTTTGGTCATTTGCCACAGAAATCACATAGACTGAAAATCTGCCAGCTGTGTGTAATCTCATCTATGTGTAATCCCATCCAGCGCCCAGAGTCTCTGGTGACCTCGAGGGTTTCGTGCAGTTCCATGGAACTGATGTAGGGGATAGCCAGTCCCCAGCTGCTCTGCTCAAATTTGTCTGAAAGACAGACTTGGCAGACAGACAAAAACACAAGATTTTATTGCAAATGCAACTTAGACAGGCTTACATAAACGTCCATGTATGCACACACAAACACGCTTGTGCATACGCACACACACATACACACACACACACACACAAAAGCCACCACCGCCCCCCCTCCACCCACCCACACACACACACACACACACGCTTTGCACACAGCCTCCCCCGCACTTAACATTTATGACTCCCGAGATACCTTCACTAACATCAAATGTATTTCTGTGTTCTGCATTCTGACCATGCCTGACCATGCCAATGACTGATTGGAGACAGGAGTTGTTTTTATTAAAAACATTGTTCTTCTGTGGAAAAGTTCTCATTCCTTGGAAAGGTTCTCATTCTGTGGAAATGCTTTGGTTCTGATTCTGTGGAAGTGTTTCACCTCTGGTTATATACCAGAAACACATGGTATCCGCAATCCCCCCCTGTAAAGTTGGGTTGATTTGACCATGTGCGGCTTGGTTAAAAAGTGTGCCCAGGGAACCAGGGGTGGTTGTGAGCCACAACCAAGCCCGCTGTTGGGGAACTCAGCATGGCTCAGCTGCAGCTGAGCGGAAAGCTGAAAATGCGCGGTTTGTCAGCGGCGTTTGACGTTTGACAGGGACATGTGCAACTGGAGTCCCTCTCCTCATGTGCGGAGGGTCACTGTGGGATGCAAATCCAGTCCCTGTGCTTGACTGGTTTTGTACTGCCATAAACACATGTTGTTGTTGTTGTTGCTGTTTTACAGACACATGGCACCCCTATTGTCCACAGTGGCTTTTACCCTTACATATCGAAAGCGGTTTCACAAAGTCATGCCACATTTTTTCCTGTATCCTACTGAAAATGTAATACCTCATGTTATGGCTGAATGACAAAGGTGTATAGTAGTGTATAGTGTGTGCGTGTGTACATGTGTGAAATTGTAATACATCTTGTTATGTTGTTATGGCTGAATGACCAATGTGTGTGTGTGTTTTAGTGTGACTGTGTCTGAGTGTTCTGTGTGTGTGTGAGAGATATGGAGAGAGAGAGAAAAAGAAAGAGAGGGAGAGAGAGAGAGAGAGACAGAGAAAGAGAGAAAGAGAAAGAGAGAGTGTGTGTAAGTGTGTGTGTGTGTGTGTGTGTGTGTGTGTGTGTGTGTGTGTGTGTGTGTGTGTGTGTGTGTGTGTGTGTGTGTGTGTGTGTGTGTGTGTGTGTGTGTGTGTGTGTGTCTGCGCATGTGTGAAATTAACTTGAAGCAGCACTGCATAGCAGATGTGGAGAATATATAGCACTGACTTTATGAGACAGTCTCTCTTCAGACTGATTCACTTAACAAGTCAGGGAAAGTTTTTTTTTTTTTTTTATGAGCAAGACTGTAAACAGTAAGATAACACAGTTTTGTTGTTTGTGTATACTTACAACTACTGTAAGGTCCTGCACAGTGATAAGTGACTTATTGTGGTTTATTGTATCTGTCTATGCTTCATTATTCCATCACTGTGTTAGTTCTTCAGACTGAATTCCCTGTGTAAATGAGTCCGAACAGACTCCTAGAGGTTGAATTACCATGCTGTAAAATCAATCTGCTTCAAAGTCTCATTGCCGGGAAACAGGATGAGGGAGTGCGTGGCCGACCCCAAATGCTTTACACTGGAATATCCTAAAGAGCACGAAAACCACAGACCCTATGATTCATCGTTCTATTGCATTAGATTGTTGCACTAGCCTGTCCTCATTCATTTGCACTGCTCTGATACTTTTTTCACATTGGAAACTTCAGGGACCTCCTCATGCAGGTTCCCCAGTTTTTTTATATATATTATTTATTTTATATTATTTTGTTTTATTTTGGGTTTTTTTATGCTTAAAAGCATAAAATCATCAAAGTTCAAATGTAAGTCACCTCTACACAGGGCACCTCTGGAGAAATGGGACGTCGTGGCATTTCCCTCCTGGAGACAAAAAGCTGCTGTTACCCTTTTCTGCGTTTAGCTTGGTGGTTACGGCAACCCTTTGCCATTTGGTTTCTCCATCACAATAGCACGTCACCCCGCCTAGCTCTGTAGTCTTGCAAAATGGGCACATAATTGCCTCTGGGAAAAAGTATTTTATTTCTATTTTGAATGGTCTTTAATCATCCTCCTTGGGTTTAATTGCTAGCTGTGATCAATGGAAGACAACTCTTTCCTCTTTGCCATACAGTACATACCGTATGTCCTCCTCTTTGGGACAATATGCCTCTCCATCTTCTCTAACCACCCGTCTCCTTCCTCTCTCGCTCACGCTCCCTCTCTCCCTCTCCCTCTCCCTCTCTGTCTGTCTCTCTGTCTCTCTCTCTCTCTGGTTTGCTCTTCTGTGGCCGGTCAAAGACGGAAAGGGTGGAGTGTGGGAAGGATGAGGGGGTGTGGGACAGGGGCCCCTGCCTGGGGCAGCCAAAGCCGCCATTTAGGACCAGTAAGATCTGACACACTTGGGCCACCACCACAGGAAAACACATTTTTCACTGCAGCTTGAGAGCCTGTTTAAAGGTGAAAGTAAACATCAGCTCAGCATGGGTGGCATCTGCGCAGGGTCGACGAGCACACGGTTGCCCATGCCTACGCTGGCCGGCTATTTCTCTCCAAAGGCAGTGTGACAAAATTGGAGGGGGGAAGAGAGATGAGGATGAACCACAGGCTGGTCTGTCCGGTCGGCAGCTGTTGAGGTTTTTTAGGTAGAAATTTAAAGTGGACAGCTTGGTGTCCCGTGGAAGCCTCCCTTAAAATTACACAGGATGAGTATGCAGGATTGGCCTCTCATTAGCGTAATACCGAATGTGATCATTAGGGTGGCCAGCCTGAAATCAAAATGTCGTAAAGGGCTATTTATAAGTACCACACCACATTGGGTGCCCCCCAATTTCTTGTGTTCTTATGTCTTACATGGAATGTGCTTTGTCAGCTAGATTAAATAAAGACTGAACATTTTAGGATATACAGTAGTGGATGTATTCAAAGGAAACAAAAACATCAGCAGTGGACACATGTAATATAACACATTTAGTTCACAGAGATGAGTTGAAAAACCTTTGAAGTTTTGACCTAGAGATTTGTAAAACTGACCAAGTAGTATGGCCTTGAGAATCCGCATCAGTATTTCATTTCTCACTGTTGTAGCTTCCGGTATTTTGTATGGTTTGTCCAGGTTTTTAGGGGGGTTTGTTTGTATAGATATTTGAGGATTAGTTTAATGCCTACACAGGCACTGGAAATTCCAGCTACACTTTTGTCTGAAGAACTGCCAGTTCTGCATACACACATGGCTTCTCCACGTCTGTGATGTGATCCGCTGCACGTAGCCTGTGATGTAAATGATGATGATGGCAATCTGATACACACATACTGCCCTACAAAGGCAAAATGCAGTAACTACGTGAACATAAAAACGTTGTCTTACTGACCAGTCAAACATGTATGTATAATAGTGGTGATGCTGTATATACTGTACTTTCTTAATAACAAGAAGCAAGAGATTTAGTCACAAGATAAAGGAGGTGTTATGAAATCAATTTTCAGTCTTAACTCAGTTTGACAAAATTTCTGTGTTAACTTTCTAATTTCTAATTTCTGCGTTAACTGTGCCAGCAGCAAAGGGAGCACATGCTGTCTTATACAAACTATAAAGCCAGCAGTTAATGCTTAAGTGGCAGGGGCTAGTTTTTATTATTAAGTGAAATTGTTTGCTTCAAGCCAACTGATAGCATTGTTAAGCAATACCCTAAAACACATGCACTGGACAAGAATAGGGTCATTGTGTAAAGCCTGGCTTGGGTATTGATGGTATTTGAGTAAAAGTAATAATCTTGTAAATAACATTTTAATGTTGCAACATTTTTATTATTATTTCAAATACCTTTTGTTTTTATGATTGTGTGTCAAGTCAGTTAGACTTGAAAAGGGGGACTGATGGTATTTGAGTAATAATATTAATCTTGTAAATAGCATTTTAATGTTGAAACATTTTATTATTATTTCAAATCCCTTGGTTGGTCTCTGGCTGAGCTATGAGGTGTGAATAACTGGCTTCCTTAACCATTCTGAATAACCGTCCCTGTCTGGTGGATTAACATACAGACCATTTGGCACCTCTGATCTGATTAGGAAAAGACTGTAGTACTCAACAAAGACATTGCATATGCATTTTGGGTGTAACCTTGGGTGCAGCCATTGGCTGTCTACAGACATTTAAGGTCAGAATAACCACTGTTTGAGTTAGTCTTGTCTTGTCGTGTGTGTGTGTGTGTGTGTGTGTGTGTCTGTCTGTCTGTCTGTGATGTCCTTAATGTTAAGAATAAACCTTGTACTTGATTCGAAACAACTAGGCTGACTGAGTCTCCAAATTCAACTTAAAAGTAATTTTATTACTTTTAGTATTTATTGTGTGACAGTGGAGGTGTTTCCGCTTCATGGGGTTTGCGTCAGTGTTGGTCGCTGCAATGCTCTTTTATTTATTTTGTGAATCAGAAATAGCTGTTTAGCAAGAGTGAAAACAGCTGTTTCTGTGACTCTCAAGCCAATTGTGTGACAGTTGGCAGTGCTGTGTTTGCTTAGCACTAAGTAATCCACCCACCCTGTAATGTCAGAGACTGTTGGGACTTTTATAGTCTTAAGACTTTTAGAGTCTTAAGGATATGGCATAATTATTATTATTATTTTTTTTATTTAGTGAATTTAGTGCAAAGTCCTCAAGCCAGGCAGTAGCCCTTTGATCTGCAGTGTGAAGAGAGACCAGCCCTCCTTTTAGTCTTTGGAGAAGGCAAGCTTCAATAATGTGGTAATAATTATCGATAATTGCTGAATTATTCAATAGCTAATAATTGTATGCAGCATTCTCCATCTTACAAAAAAAAAATCATCAGTGTGGGCACATAGTACTGTATGTACTATAATCAGTATATAAACAATCTACGTCACAGCTTTTTCTTAATAGGTCTGTGAAAGCATTGTCTGGGTTTTTTATGCAGAAGAGGCCAATGAGACTCAAGTGTTATTTAGCTTTATAGACCATTTATAAGGTGAGGCTAAACACACAAACTATTTCATTACAAGTGTTTATTGCTGCATTTTAACAGGAAGAAAAATCCAATTAAGAACATTATATATATATATGTAGCTATGTATATATAATATATATATAGCTGTATGTCAAATGTCTAATGAGACATTATGTAGCCCTGTTACATTCAGTGCCACTATCCACCGCCCGTGCATGAGAATCTTTCAATTGCTTCTGTAGTCTTGAGCGCGGAATGTCACTTTTTAGACTGAAGAAAAGAATTTCAATATAACTACATAGTCATATCAGGTAGCAGTATCTAGAGTGATAAAGTTTGTCTTGCTGTATAATATGCTGAGAGAATAATTTTGTTTTGTTTGAACAAAAGAAGAGTTTTATTATTATTATAAAATTGTTTACAGTGTACCATATCTCCCTTGTTTTTTTTATAAAATTGTTTACAGTTTACCATATCTCCGGTTTAGACTGTACCGTATTACACAACTCAGGAATCTACAGGTTTTAAAAGTGTGCCTTTTACTGGTCCAACTAACACGAGTGCTACAGATACACTGAGGCATAACAATGTTATGATTACATTTTTGACATAAGGTAACTATTTAATAGCGACACAGTTGTCTGTCAGTCAACACATTTTTAATTCATTTTTTCATCATGTTCAGGAATGCAGTGAATCTAAAATTACGTTCTTGTTTTCTCTCAGAAAAAAAAAAAATCTTAGCTGTGTCCCCGTTTTTCCAAGGACTGTTGACTGACTTGACAAACAGGGCCTGTAAAACATAAGTAGGACTTCAAGTCAAGCTAAATATTTGTGTTCTAGCACACTGGACATAGCTGACCAATATATACACTGTTCAATGTTACAGCCACAAAAAATGTTAGCTGACAGTAGTTCAAAAGGTTTAAACCTAGTGGCTACAGGATGTCTGCCCTCCCAAGGAACACTTACAGTACCTGAGCACAAGAGTTGCTTAGCAACCCAATCTTTGCTAGAGCAAGCAATATTGGCAAATGGCTGCCGAAAGCCATTGGAACAAGATCCAGATCACTAGAGGAAAAGTTTGTTTTTTGTGATTTTTTGTTTTCGTTTTGGAAAAAAGAAACAGTGCACTAATGCTGAAAGGGAAGCTTGTGATATAATCGGTATAAACAGACAAAAATGGGTTATTGGAAAAGGACTTTTGCCCATTACCACATTGTCAAGTCACATAATGGTCAGGTTATAACATCTGAATACAATCTGTGTTGATCAAAAGCAGATTTCCTAAGCAGTGTCTTTTCTGACCATCAGGGCCAGCTTACTTAGCCAATGGCCCGGACTCTTTAATTGTTTTGTCATTTCTGTCATGTAGTGGTAGGAGGAATCTGTTATTTTAATTTTTTTGTATTGTGGTAGCCAACTGTTAAGTGTTCAGTCACATCACACATACATTAATGTGCAAACATTTTAGGCAGGTGTGAAAAAAATGCTGTCAACTTGGAATGCCTTTAAAAATGGAAGTGTTAATCATTTATGTTCATCAATCAACAAAATGCAGTGAATGAATAAAACAAAAAAGCCTAAATCAAATCAATATTTGGTGTGACCACCCTAAGTCTTTAACAGACCATCAATTCTTCTAGGTATACTTGCATACAGTCTTTGAAGGAACTTGTCTGGAAGCTTGCGCCAAACATCTTGAAGAACTAACCACAGATCCTCTGTGGATGTAGGCCTCCTGACATATACAACCAGTTTGGTGTAATTGGTTGATCATACACCTGACCATAATCCTGCAAAATCCCTGACTTTGTGTGTACTCCTGTGTGTGTACACCTTGTGTGTGTCAGAAAACAATGTATGCCCATCAAGTCCTTTCAACCTCATGGGTGTTTTAACAGTAAACATGTGGATGGCTAAAAAGATACAGGTCTGTGCAAAAGATTTAGGCAGGTGCCTTTAAACCAGCATCAATTCACATAAAGGGGTACACACAAAGTGGTACACAAAAAGGGATTTTGCAGGATTATAGTCAGGTGTATGATTAACCAATTACACCAAATTGGTTGTATATGCCAGGAAGCCTACCTGCCGAGTTCCTTCAAAACTGTATAAAAGTATACCTAGAAGAATTGATGCTCTTTTGAAGGCAAATGTGGTCACACCAAATATTGATTTGATTTAGGTTTCTTTTTTATTCAGTCATTGCATTTTGTTAATTGATGAACATAAATGTGTAACACTTCCATTTCTGAAGGCATTCCTAGTTGACAGCATTTTTTTCACACCTGCCTAAAACTTTTGCACATTACTGTATCTGGCTCTCCACTACACTACACTGCTTTGTGGGCCGCTACAACTACTCACTACATAGGACAATGGTGTAAAGTCTTAATTAGGTAACACATTAAGGACAGTGATAGGAAATGAATAAATGGAACACAGGGTGTGGCCTTAGGAAATGGTCTTGGGCTGGCCTCATAGATAGTTCTGCCAGAAAGACTCGATTGGCATAATAAAGTGAACTGTATTTACTAAAGATTGTATGAAGTAATACATGACATATCATAGAAGTGCTGACAAGAAACAATATTAAAGTAATTCTCTTTGGCCCAGGCCCCCATCTTCATTGTAAATGTCCTAATGAGAGTGAGATCCTGCCCCCCACTGATGAGACGGAGACCAACTGGTGACCCTGGCTGGAGCGGTGGAGGAGGAGACGTTGAAGTCGGCGTACTCTACGTAGCAGACAGCAGTTAGGCAGAACCATAGACATCCTATATATGTTTATGATGTCTATGGGCAGAACAGTTTTAAAGAAATGCGCAAGCATCACATTGGCAGTGGAAGTTGAATAAATGAATGACGCTGAAGGGAACCGTAGAAGAGAAAGATTTAATTGGTTAGGCAGGGGAAAGAGCAAGCGATAGAGCTTACAAGTCTTCCTGGTAGAACTTACATCCTAGCTCTCATTTCCCTTGTACAATGTGGGCCTTTGGCACTTAGTTCATATGTGGCACATGACAGCGGCATACAGTACACTCACTGGACACTTAGGTACACCTTGCTAGTACTGTAAAAGGTTGGACGCCCTTTTGCCTTCAGAACTTCTTCAAGGTTCGACGTGTTGTGCGTTCAGAGATGCACAACTGCATTCCTTTGTTGTAACAAGTGGTTATTGGAGTTACTGTCACCTTTCCATCCTCTCGAACCAGTCTGCCCCTTCTCCTCTGACCTCTCACATCAACAAGGCATTTTCATCCACACAACTGCCCAGTACTAAACATCAGTAGATCAGCAGTTTCGGAAATGAAAGCCTGCGAAAGTTCTGCCAGGAAGACGAGAATGGCTGGGACGGGCGCTGTCTCCGACCAATCAGCGGCCGCCACCTGCTTTATAATGACCTGACTAATTTACCTTTTTTCGCTGCTTCAGGTGCCGACGTTTTGACGCATCCTCCTCCCTCCCCACCACCACCAGGTCGGCCCCTGTCTATCCGCCTGGGGGGAAAATTCTAGGTTCTGCTAAACGGCAACGGCTGGTTCTGCCGGATCCCAACGATGCAAGACCCAGGCTGATGACCGGACCTACGCCAAAGAATATCTACTTTCTAATTAATGTTCAGTTGTTTATTCTGACCATATTAAAATGCTTTAATTGGAAATCTTATTCTCTGAGTCTTTCTGGCCGAAATACTTAGACCACAACCTGCCTGGCACCAACAACTATACCACACTCAAAGTCACTTAAATCCCCTTTTTTCCCATTCTGATCCTCAGCTTGATCTTCAGCAAGTTGTCTTTACCGCCTCTACATGCCTAAATGCAGCCATGCGATTGGCTGATTAGTTATTTGTGTTAGTGAGTAAATAAACAGATGTACCTAATAAAGTGGCCGGTGAGTGTATATCAGTTCATGACACAGCTCCACCAGAGCTCTCCATTGCTTTTTTATGGATGAATATGCAACAACTATGCCTATTCAAATTTGAAGAAAAACAGATGACACAAATAACTTAGTTGAGGAAATCAGAGACAGGGAATGAGTTGTGCTACACAGCTGCTACACTTAATGATGTGTGAGATCATGTGTTTCCCATGCTACACCAAGACTGATAAAACAAAGTTTCCATCCAAATTGTTGATGCGCAATTTAGTTTTTCAAATAAAACACCCTCACTGGGAAACACTAAAAATGCCTATTCATTTTTGCAATCTAATCCAGCCATTGATGGTCATCATGTTGATCCGAAATACTATAAATGTGCATCACTGATCAGAGTAATTTAAAGGAGAACTTCGGTGTAAAATGAAAATGTGCATGTTAAAAGATCATACCAAGTTGGTATGTGTACTGAGGAGCAAAATTGATTTAGCCTGTTGAATTCAGAGTTTAACTATTTTTTATCGTTTGTCCCAGAAGGCTAACAATGGAAGTGGTAGGTGCCCTCACGACTACACTATTTTTAAACCATTAAAACAGCTCGAAGAAACTCCACACTCCATCGGTAGTACAACACAGGTCCTGACATTAAAAACGAGGCACTGAGAACTTTGTAAGTGTACACAACATTTATTAATATAATAGTTTTGACAGGCAGTACCTTGCTGTAGTTTCTCATCGACGCCATGATGAAAGTCCAAACATGTCGATTGTACTACCTCTTCTCCTATTCTTCCTGCTGGTTCGTGTTCGTCAATGGACTTGTGTGGACTTTCATCATGGCGGCGACGAGAAACTACAGCAAGGTACTGCCTGTCAAAACTATTTCAATAATAAATGTTGTGTACACTTACAAAGTTCTCAGTGCCTCGTTTTTAATGTCAGGACCTGTGTTGTACTACCGATGGAGTGTGGAGTTTCTTCGAGCTGTTTTAATGGTTTAAAAATAGCGTAGTCGTCATGCTTCGTCTGAGGTCACCTTCCACTTCCATTGTTAGCCTTCTGGGACAAACGATAAAAAATAGTTAAACTCTGAATGCAACAGGCTAAATTAAATTTGCTCCTCAGTACACATACCAACTCGGTATGATGTTTTAACATGCCAATTTTCATTTTACACTGAAGTTCTCCTTTAAGTGGAAACCTGACTACTGGTGCTCAATTTGGGCAAACAATAGCAGCACAACTAATATTTGACTTTATATAATTCCAGAAAACAAGCAATGGTTACATTTCTAGACATCTTTCTCTCATTCCTCTGCCTTCTTCTGTCAAGGATCTTACTACTAAGGGGCATTGCATTACATTACACTTAGCTGACGCTCTTATCCAGGGTGACTTGCAGTTATTTAGGCACAGGGTTTCAGTTACAGTCCCTGGAGCAATGTGGAGTTAGATTCCTTGCTCAAGGGCACTTCAGCCATGGATGAGGGTGGATGTCAGGAAGCCATTTCCATAGCGACCCTCCACTCCCAAGACCAACTCCCTAACCACTAGGCCACAGTTGCCCCAGGGGGCAATAATACATTACCGTAATCTTCCATACCCCATCATGGACCACTGCATGTGTCTTGAGATTCTTGATGGAAATGGCACTACAGTCCGAAAAAAAAGTCTGGGGGGGTGGCTTGTAATGTTTGCTGTAGCTCAACCAGCTATGGAAATGGCTTACCGACAACTTAGGCTTTGCCCTCTACGCGCTGAGGGCAGCCAAGTGTTAATGCAGAGCTGCGGACCCTGCCGCAGCCCTCTCCCTGTCATCTGGGCGGCCCTGCGGCCTGCGGCCCTCTCCTTGTCCTTAGGACCAGAGAACACATGCATGAGAAACACACAATAAAAAGGCAGCAGTGGGTGAGACATGGCTGGAGCTGTGTGTTATGCCTTGATCTCACCACACAAAAAAAAGTTCCTGAACACACACATACACCACACGCACACACCCACACGCATGGCTGAGTGTGTCAAAGGCGCCTGAGCTTAGCGAGCATTTCCCAAAAAAAAAAAAAAAAAAAAAGTCGTCATCACTCACAGAGAACCCTGAGTGCTTGTCTGTTTTTTTCTTTCTCTTCTTTGTCATTCACAGCATTTAGTCTGGGCTTGATTAGTTGTCCTCCCCTACAAAGTGCACAACTGCTGTGAGACAACAGACAGCGAGATGACCAAAGAACTTAGGAAAAAAGAAATTCACAATTCAATTGGGATTCTACGCATCATCCCTGAGCTTGCAGGTGCATCACAGTAGGACATGCATTAGTTTGAGGTAGAGGCTGGAGCACACAGCAGCTTGGTTTTAAACATTTATTTGGTGCAAACACCCGACCAACGTTTCGGTGTTACTACACCTTCTTCAGAGAAAAAAGAAATTCATCTGTGCTTCCAGAGACAGCCTTCACATATGGAGTAAATATAAAATTATCCTCCTTTTGTAACTCAAGTGACTTCTGTGTGTATTGAAACAGAATGTAAGGATTGGCATCATTTCAACCACTGACAAGGTTTAACCCTCTGCAGTCAGGAGGGACTTTTTTTGGGTTTGTAAGGTTGTGTTTGCAGAATTTTATAGAAAAAAATCTTTACATTCACTTTACTTTCACATTATTAATGCTAAGGTCTTCCAGAATATAACCATATGTTTGGACAAATGCTTTTAGTTAGCTGAAAATGATAAATGTTGAGGCTAACAGATTGCCTCAGAGAGGCCTCAGACCACAGAGAGTTAATGATTTTCAGACACGTACACAGCAGATAGGGAGTGTATATCTGAGTTTTTCTTTACAGACACCCCAAGATTTGAAAAAAATACAACTTGCTTCTGTGCATTTGATTTTGGATGAAAAAAAAACAAACAAACAACCAATCACGTTATAAAAGAACAGGAGTTGTGCTCAAGAGGTACCAAGCAGCCATTAAAAAAGAAAACTCCAGCAGAAGGTTACGTCAGTTCTCGTCTGGTCAGTGTATCATTTCAAAAACACCCACGTGTTTCCAATACATCATTACCAGGATGCAAGTAATTACACCACAACCCAGCTACAGCATCTAGCTACATGCCTGCTTAGATGACTAAGCATTTTGGATGTTTATGTGGAAACTTTTTGTATCCTGTGCCACGGTGTCAGGCTGACCTTCACCACCTTTGTCTGTTGGTTGCATCTAGACATTACTCAGTCACACATATTAATACTGCTGTTATTCCTGTGCTCAACACAGGGTTGGCTGGACTGTTCAGCATCAGCGTTCAGTTGTAGGTAAGTTTTGTAGGTTTTATTGTTACCTTGATTGTTTATTTGTCATATTGTTTATTTCTCTTATTTATAGGTTGATTCAATAATAAAACATAAGTATAAAACAGGTGGTATGACTTTTAATGACTTTTAGTAGGTATAACCTGCTAAAGTAAAGTCATTTAGTCTTTCTCCTAATGTAAAGTAAAGTAATTTCCACTGCAGGTCTTAGCCTATGTCTTAACTAGACTGGTATTAAAACAGCAACAGAGAGATGAATCTTACAAATTGTGAAAAAGTGGAAGTGGGAAGTTCTTAGACCTTTCTAGTGAACAAACCCAGCAAACCAAGACTGTGGTGCTGTTGTTACCAGCATATTTCAGATAACAGCTATGGTGTGTCTAATCAAACTGTTATCACTGAGGGAAAAAGATGAAATTCTTTTCAGTGCAGACATGAAATCATGATGCATGTCTCCACTTATTCTGATGTTCAGGGACACCGTGATCAGATATTTCAAAAGGATAATTACTTCAGATGTAAAAAAAAAAAAAAAGAGGACAAAGCCTTAGAGCATAATCTCTGTCTTTCTTCTGTAAACTTAAAATAAGCCAGTGATTAAGAAAAAAATATTACTTTTAAGCACAGTAGGTTTGGCAGCAGCATGGAGTAGTGCTCTATCTGAAGACTGCCTTGTCGTTAATCACTACTAATCCCAATCTGTTGTGATAAAGATATGGCATGAAAGATTGTTTTTACATAGCTATTCAGCAGTTATTCACAAAGTGTGTTAAGAACTTTTCCACTCCCCAAATATCCTCATCAAAATGACTGATATTAGTTCCTTTATTAGACTGATATTAGTTGTTCCTTATTTTGGAGTTCAAACCTCTTCATACTCATTGTCCCATTTTAGCAAGTCATTGTGAATTACATTTTAGGGTCATTATAGAATGAGGAAAGTTAAAACAGTGAAAATATATGGCCATTTTAATAACAAAACATTAAGTACAGTTCACTTATCAACAACAGTCATTACATCCTTAACTGCCATGCCAGTCTAAGCCTTCCTGAGTCAAAGTATAAATACATAGATATCCTAAATTACAATCTGAGTTTCCCATATTTTCCAGTCCAGTTGTACGTGAATCAGATATGGATTTGTTCATGTTCAGGAGTACAACTCCCTTTTTAAAAAGGGGAGGAAAGTTATTTGGACATACTGTCATTATCAGACAAGAAAAAAGGGGTTTGTAATGCCAGATTAGTTATTTCATTGCTGATGATGACTTATGTTAATCCTTAGTAAATACTCTTGATGCAATCGTGTGAAAAACAAATCAATTCACTATTTTATAGCTATCAACAACGCTAATCCTGTACATTCAGGTCCAAAGGAAATCTCAAAATGTGTAGCAATGTTACCTTTCTTGTAGCAATGTTAATTCTCCTGTTTACCTCTACAGTTCATTTTTACTGTTCAATTCTACAGCTGTATTTCCATGCTACAATTCATTCTACAACCCAGTCCTTATGTTATGTGAACACAAATCTGTTAAAAGTTCCACCAAGAAATAAAAATGAATAAATTAGAGAAATAACACAACTAACTATGATTTAAAACGACTACTTAAGCATTTTAAGTGTTCAATATCAAATCCACTAAATGTGATGCCTGTGATCAAATACCAAGCTATTACAGCCATGTTACTTAGCCATTTTTTGGGTGTCATAGTTTAGCAGAACTTGTTTGGTCGCTTATTTGTCCTTTTGGAGACTCTTGTTTAATTGTTGTGAGTGCCAAGTGTCTGTTATCTGGTACGTTACATGCAACATGTGTCAGCATCAAAACAGTTGATGTTCTTTTGCAGAGTCACACACAGTATACACAGCACACAGTACACAAGGAAAGTTTGTTAGCGTTCTACGTTTCGCTTCAAGGGGCTGCAACCAGGTGAAGCACTGGGCTCGTGTCCCAGTGGACCCCCTCAACCTCTTTCCTCCCCCTCTGAAAAAATGCTCTCTACCAACAAAAAGCTACACACGACATTCCCATGCACCATTCCTTCGCCCAGCCCTCCCTGTCCTCTTTCACCTCCTTTGGCTCAGCTGCTGGTCAGAGGAGGGCTGGCATCTGATCATCGGAGTCTTCACGGCAGCAATCCACAAATCCCTGTGCCACCTCGGTCAGGGGCACTCTGATTCAATTGGTTGATTCAAAGAACATGAAGTCCTGCACAGAAAAGCCACAAAAAACACACACACAGTGGATAATAGGATAAGCCTATAAATAGAGAAAAAGTTAAGGTGTTTTATAATTATCCGTCTGGAGTCGAAGTCCTTCAGGAGGGACTTTTTGAAGTGTGCAAGGTTGTGTTTACAGAATTTCCACAGAAAAAAAAAATCTTTACTTTCACATTATTATTGCTAAGGTCTTCCAGAATATAACCATACTGTATGTGCCATGTTTGGATAAATGCTATTAGTGAGCTGAAAGTGGTAAAAATGATGTTGAGACCAACAGATTGCCTCAGAGAGGCCTCAGAACCCAGAGGGTTAAACTACAAATGACAAAGAACAAAATGCACTGACATTCTTGCCACTCTTATACTACTGTATGAGTGCTCACCTGGAGATAACAATGGTGATTAAAACTAAACTGCACATGCATTTTGGTCCATAGGTTCAGAACTTACGATGAGGAAGCAAGCTCCTATCATGACAGCCTTCATCCTGACATCCAGGTCCATGGGGAACTGGATACCAAAGTTGTCAGTGTCTGTGAACATCTCTCGAAGTAGTCCTGTCCACTGCTTGCTGATCTTTCCGATTTTGTTGGTCTCATCCAAGGTAAGGATCTGGGATTGAGTGAGGGTCATCAACAAAAGACAGGAATATTTTAAAGCAATACTAGTAGTTTTCATCCTCGGTTACCCATGGGTTATAGCCCATGGAAGGTGGCAAAGTGAATTCAGAAGTGCCCTCACCTGTTACAAGTGGATGAACCACTGAAATGATTCATAATTCATATACCCAACCATGTAAGCGCCCACTACTGAGACAGCTACTGTACTATCATAGTCATGTGGCGCCATCTGCTGGATACTACCTAACACTCCCTTAGCGCTGTATGCCCTGATGCATCATTCTACAGTTCTCCAATAGATAGCTCTGCAGAAAATGTAAATAAATTATAATAAACCTGTTGACACAAGAAAGCTGTTCTGCATGAATAATAGTTCAAATAACTAAGTATATCTTAGTAAATACTGACAGGAATGCTGGAAACTCGTCCAATCCCTTGTGACCAATAAGATGTACAGTAATATTAATCATTTCTTCACGGTGCAACACCACAAATGTAAATAAAATTCTGCATGTTTGTCCGTTTGGCCAAAATTCAGACACAAACTGACTCCAACTAACATGAAGAACATTGAAGGAATGCCTGTCGCTACATTAACATGACCACATGTGTGCTTTTTATCTTCGTGTCCATCCCCACTACACTTTGTGCCAATCATTCTGCTCTTTATTTCTGAAGAGGAAAGGGAAGTCTTACGGGTTTTGGCTTTAGCTCTTAATATATTTTCAAATATATTTTAGTATACCTATTGCATATTGGCACAACCATATGCACATACCACACGGTGTTATGGCTTAATGTAATTTATTTTTCGTATGGGTCCTCCACCCTATTAATAGCCTGTCTTGCATAAACAGAAATGACATGCGGTGATAGGCTCCAGACATTTACAATCCGAAGGTTTACTTTAGCTAAAGCCACATTCTTGGGGGAAGCGAGTGTTTATCATACAAGAGTCTCACGTCAGGAACTGTGTGGTCTTTGGCATATGCATTAGTGCCTACATTTCCTATCGTAGGAATGTCTCAAATATTCAGGATTAAACAGCTACAAATAAGATATATAAGTTTTCACGGTTACAAACCTGTCCAGTGCCACACATACATGTCGTAGTTCTTATAGTTTCTAAATTAAAGACTAAATAAGTGTAGACTATGCCCCTTCCAGGCCTTGCTGCATTATTTTGATAACTTTATTATGACTGTTTATTGATTAATAAACTAAATACATATGATGTTGAATTGAGTTTTGCAGTTGAATAAAAACACTGTGGCCTTATTTACATCTATGTGGCCTTCAACAAGAATGACACAAGCACACAAGCCAGTCTGGCCTTAGCAAACATTTCTTTGCATCTCTGAACATTAAGGAAATCTAACAGGGTTTCTGAGAGAAGTTTTTAAGTGCCAGTGTGCATATTTGCTTTGCATCAGAAATTGCCCTCAACATTTGTTATCAATTGAGACATCTGATGAGATTTAATGATTTCCAGAAGAGGGTAAACAGGGATGGGATTTGCCAGTCCAGTGCTGCTTGACAGCTTATTACTCTTTGACTCGCTCTTTTGCGTGATCACAGTTTACGGCGTTTCTACCATGGTGGGGGACCTCAGGAGAATAGACAGTGTTGTCTAAGGACAACTTCCCAAAATGGACCTCAAACAGTTTTTCCCAGTAAATAGTTTTGCTGAATTAGCAACTCTCTTATGTTTTGTAGAATACAATAACCAGAGCCCCAAAGCAACAACGGCCTATAAGGCTTAGGAGCCTAAGCCACAAGGTTTTTTTTCTTTAGCCCTGAATAATACTTCAACTTAAGTGGTTTGTCGGGTTGCTCAACATCAGTAAACGAAGACAGCCATGTTGTAATTCTGTTTCATTTAGCAGTGGCAAGATTAATTAGAGAACATTACCAGAAAACATGTGTTGAAACAGTCCTGTCGTATGGTCTGTCAGGTCTAGTTGTTACAGCTAACGGGGTTACTATGGGTTAGTATGACGCAGTGTATGCAGTTTCAGCGCTATGCAATCCATAACCATGTTAATATTTAATATTTAGTAGAAAGTTAGATTTCCCCAGCTGCCTCAATCAAATGTTGTAAAAGATTTGGGCATTCCAAAAGGCCATGAAAGTAGTATGTAAAGAAAAGATATGCGGACATAATCTGACGCTTGAATGTAATCTCTTTTGTAAACCAAATCCAAGCCCTTCCTTACAGTGACCACCTCCTACACCATACTGCGGGTCACAATGCTGCATTCTGCAAACTGTGCACCCAAGCCATCAGGAATTTGGACTCGATCCGGAATATTTAATGGTCCAGCTGACAGCTCTGGTTTGATAAGACGGAGAAATTACTTCCTTTGGGGGAATAATCAAACACTGCCTGAAAATATTGACTCTTGTAAATGAAATGAAAACCAAGTCTGCCACAGTGACTCTCTGGAGCCTAATAATTTAGCAAATCTGCCGCTGCGTCTCTCAGCAACTTGCTGTGACATAATATGGACCTTCAAACACAGATCCCTTAGATTCACTGAGAAAGATTTGAAAAAAGATAATGATATGCTACAACAGCTGACTCAGCACAGATTGATCAATAACTTGTCCGTAAACGTAACTTGTGTTTTTTTTGTTTTTTACCTAGTTAAATCAGCACTATGCAACTTTAAGTGCTTGTTCTTGCTTTTTTCTCAATGGAGCTCCCTCTAGTGTCTCCAAGTAAAAGGACATTCTTGTAAAAATGGACCGTTTTCCCTTCCCCTCACCATGTGCATGTGTTTTCAACTAGGGTGAGTATAGAATGAGCATGGCTCAGAGTTAAAACAGAGTGAAAATATGTGGCCATTTTAATAACAAAATATTAAGTACAGTGCACTTTTCAACAACATTTGCAAAGTAGTTATGTCCACCAAAGTAAGTAAAGCCTGAATTTCTTCAGCATTTGATGTGATCCTGCTTCTCGCAATATTCAAGACTTTCTTAGACTGAGGTATTAGATATTACGAGCATGGCTTTCAGTCCACAGACATCGGGGCGGTCGAGAAGTCTTTATTCGCCTAGTAATGACTAATTTGAGCATGTACTGTACCCACTTGTGAAGATGATTAATTAACTCGAAAATGTTGCATAGTGCTGCTTTCATAAAGAGAGCCCCAGTTATAGCTACAACCCCATTGTCTTGTCAGACTGATAGCTAGCTGGCCTGCTAGCACTTAGTCCTATTCTTAGTCCAGGTGACAAGTGTCGCTTAACAAATGATGACCTAAAGGAGTCTTCTAGGCTGTTGCAGAGCTTGTCGCATACCTCAACAAATTTGAAATGCTGCAGGCCTTGTCACATACTCTGACTGGAAATTGGCATAATAAACCACATGTTCCATTCTATTAATTCTATAACACTTTTTTTGTCACTGGCACAGCAACACAAAACTGCGAAACCTCTTTTTTTTTGGTCCAGTGACATGTCTTACTATGGACCATAAATCTGTCTTTAGGTTAAGTACATTTCACTGCTTAACTACTACAGTATATGTCTTTTATATCTGTGTATCAATTTGACAACTCACCTCAAAGTCCACATCAGGCAAGCAGCTCCATCCACAAAAAGGCCCCTTCAGTTTCAGGACGGGCACATGGTGCTCGTTCTCAATGATGAACTTGGGGCTAAAAGGGTGCCACTGCTGGAGCACGTAGCCTACAGTGTTTCCTGGTGGTGCCTGTACCTCAAGCTGACAGACAGGGGGACAATATCTTAGCCTAGCCTATGTCCACTTACACAACTTCAGCAATGGCTTAACCATTGATTACCTGCTAAAATACAATGTGAAACCAGAGTTGAAGCTGTCTGACTCAAGTACAAAAACTTTAAAACATCCAGTATAACAATATAACTCATATAATCACTGGGGATGTTGGACCTGGATTTAGAAGATAGAATCTCGTACCACATATTGTAAATCACCCGGCTGTACCTGTGCACTTAACACAGGTGATTTCAAGAATAAACTCCTTTCCCTGGCTGAAAAGTTGCACTAGTTAAAATCAGCCGTTTTTTTATCGAATGGATGGAACAAATATGTGGATTGTAATTTCTTAAGCCAGGCTGCCCATCACTGTCTGTGTGTACCCTACAAGCATATGGTCTCACCTCCTGCAGACAACAGGGGAAGAAACAGGACATACACTTGAGGGGTCTGGAGACCGTGATGACCTCCTGACCGTAGTTGTCCAGCACTCGGATTACAAAGGAGCGCAGAGGACCACAACACTGGCGACTGAGGCAGTCATTTTCCTCCACAGCGTAGAACACATTCTGACCCACGGAGTTGCGAATCTCATATTTGTTATTGCTTTCAAAACCCGCCAGAGCTGCAGATGAACAAGGAGGAACACATTTCAGTGCACACATTTTAATCATTAGTGTCAACATAAGTATTATTTGTTACAATATGCAACTGAATGTATATAATATTTAAAATTTTTCATTAACAAATACTTTTTTACAAGGCACTAAAACTAAAGGAGTTGTTAACTGTTGTCAAACTATGTCAAATAATTTAAATTCATCACTATGGAATTCAAAAAAATCAAAAATCATACCTTCTATGAATTCAACTTTCTGCTTGATCAGTAATTGGTCGACCTAGTTGTAGGATAACATTACAAAAATATTTTTAAATGTTAACGAAGTATTTCCATGAAGGAGCCACTACACTGGCTTTACAAACCTGCATTCCAAAACAACTGAAAGAAGAGCTGAGATTTATAATCGTACCCTACAATGTTAAACTTTTTTGGCTCAAATCGATCAGGCCTACCTGCGTCAGATATTCCAGCCCCGGCGGACAGCCTGGTATGCCAGGATTGGGGACCATATACATATTCATACTCATTTCCCCTCCGAGTTTCCCTACACCAAATAAACAATTGGTGAGTTCATTGCTTCATGATAAACAATTAACAGCCAGGCCACGGTTTGATGACAGTGTCTCAACACACCGTGCGCTCATATTAGATGAACTGAAATAAATAGAGAGCTTGGTGTTTCCCAAAAGCTATCCGTTATGTAACTCACATTTCATCGTTGTAAGGAAATAGTATTATTGTCCGCATAACACACAGTAAAATAGGTTTTAGCAGTAGACCCAACAAAACACAAACACACCCGCCTTGTACACCACGCCAGCGCTAAGAAAAGGATTTTAGGTAACATATACGAAAAGGTTAATATTACAAGACAAACTAGTATGCTGATTGAATGAAGTATAACGTACATTCAGGAAACTACCCTAAATATATAGATTTAATCTCACCAGATTCTCCTTGGAATGAATGCTAACGGATTGAGATAAGTGTTTTCGCCCCATAGTAAGACATATGTGCGATTGGTTAACGTCACTGCCACTGCTAGTATGACCAGCCAATAGTGCTGAGCTCCGTTAAAGGGAATTTCTATTGGCCAATAGGCACGGAGTGCGCCGCAGACTGCCAGGAAGTAGGCCACTATAGCATGTACCAGTCACGTATCATAGCTAGGGACGTTTAATAGGAGGACATGCATAAGCTTATAGATATCCTGCATAAGCCTACACTCGAGTGGGCAGTCGATGCACGACCAATGACTTTCTGAGAAACCTCGAAGCACTTAAGGTACGGCTCTCAACACCTTATTAGCGTATTGCGTAAACCTGGAGTGATGGATAAATTGTAACGACAGTTATTTGTAAACAACAAAAGGTTGTTTATAGTTTTGGCTACCCCAGGGGCGTCAGAAGCACTGAACTTGTGTGTGTCTGTTTTAATGCAGAAAATGCTAAAACACAAAAAATACTAAACTTTGAATAATAAAAAAAAAATACTTGCTTATAAAACTAGTTAATTCACAGTAAACCTTTTGGATGTGTGTATAGTCTTGCTGCCCGCCTCATCCCACCCCCCTTCACCTTTTTTCTACCTCTGCCCTTCTTATGGTAGTCATCCCCCCCCCAAATGCATTCTACGCACTTTACTCCCCACTCCCTATGCACAGTCTAGACTCACAATCAACAGTTTCACTGCATGTCCTACTACCCAGTATGTCTATGTATGTGACAAATAAAACTCATTGTATCCTTGTATTGTATAATGATGTAAAGTGAACATAATAAAGATGACAACAGGATCATAACCTTGTAACACAGCACACTTCAGTCACGTTTATTTTCTTATTACCTACTACATCTGATTTAGTATAACGCACCCTTGTGTCCTGACGTTCCATTACAATTATTTTAATCTTGCTGATAAGAATCCCATCAGGTGGCTGTGCGCTAGTCTACGGTCGGGAGCAGATTTATGGCAAACAACGTCAGCCAATTAATACTGTACAATAACTACGTCCCACCTTTTCTTCGTTAAGTTGAATTTAACATCAATTCAATGTCACTTAGGGCCATGTAAAAAAAAAGAATAAGGCTTTAGCTGGACATTGTAGGATGGCATTGACACATTACCTCCTCCAGCTTCGACCAGCACTGACGGTTCACTTCGTTCATGCCTGCTCAAAGAAAGCCTCTGGCTTGCGTGAGGTGCGTTACTGTAGTAACAGAATTGTAGTACTGTTCCATGAAGACGTGGAGTGGATTTTAGTGGTGTAGGTATTTTGTTATGAATCAAGTGGAATGTTTTTTTTTTCGCGAGCAATTCAAATAGTGCCAGGTGAACTCATTGACTGTATATTAGGCTGAACCAAAGATTCTAGAGCGCTACGCTCTGCTTTAGAATCTTTGGGCTGAACTACTTTTCCTACTCAGTAAATGTTGGTGGGGACCGAACGAGTCATTTTAAAATGTGGGGCTCACGTCGCCCCCTGATGTAATGGTAGCGACGCCTATGGGCTACCCAGTAGACATTTTTGATGAGTGAGACTAGGTAAACTTTGAGAGGAACTTTGCAATATGAAACAGCCTATAGGATCTGATCATAAACAATAACAAAACGTATTTCAATCTGTCACTAGGCTATCAATTAAATATTGATTTAAAAAGCGTACATAAATAATAGCATGAGTATTTTGCAATTTAGGTGTTGTGGAGCAAATGAGATGTGGGCACACTAGCATCCAAATAGAGCTTGTAATAAAAAATACTGCATGAAATACTTTAAATTCATTAAAGCCATATGAGCTACGTCAAGATAACTATAGATGGTGAAGAATGTATTTACCCTTCATTAACAAGCTTTGTTTGAAGACATGACAAATATAGCTATTCATTCCTTTGCCAGAAATAGCTGGATTTGTTTTTTCTGCAAGGATCTTGGTTCAAATATGGAAAAGGTTTTATTCTAATTATGTAATTTGCGATTGTTCTGGTGTCATATTTGTAGCATTACTTGCATCCTGGTTAATGCAAGCTGCTTTGACTTTCAATAAATACACATGGTTTTATTAATTAATTTGCATTTTTGTGTTTGCATTTTAATTTACCTGTTTTAAAACTCAGTCTAACAATATAGGGCAGATAACTGTACACAATCTTGCAACTGCGTTTATTAACATTAGTGATTACAGTATTACATCAATTCCATTTTAAGTGGTCTGTATGTACTGAAGGCTCAATAATCAGGAAAATATGTTGTGAACAGCAAAGATTGACAGCAAAGTAAAACATCACACGATGATGAAATAATATTTATTTGAATGATCATAACACACACACAAAAAAAATGAAATAAAACAAGATGCAAATAAAATAAATTAAAAATAAAAAACAAATTAAAAAAAATATATTTGGAGGACCAGCATACTTCATCTGGTTCTTCATGAAGCATTCTTCAATTTTGTTGCATAGATTTGGAGTGAGAACATCTCCTGTGGTGGTGGATTTAGAAGGAGCCCAAGGGAAACAACCAGGGGCTACGGGATGGCCTGCAGGGCAGGGAAACAATATCATAACATTATCTGGAACAGAGTGGGTGCACTTAAAGGAGAACTTAGGTGTAAAATGAAAAATGGCATTTTACCATAAAACATCATACCGAGTTGGTATATGTACTGAGGAGCAAAATGGATTTAGCCTGTTGCATTCAGAGTTTAACTATTTTTTATGGTTTGTCCCAGAAGGCTAACAATGGAAGTGGTACGTGCCCTTAGACGAAGCATGACGACTACGCTATTTTTAAACCATTAAAACAGCTCAAAGAAACTCCACACTCCATCGGTAGTACAACAAAGGTCCTGACATTATGTAGAATTCTGGATGATTTTGTATGCCGTCTCTGTATAGTCAAATGAATAAGATAATCTGTGTGTGTGTGTGTGTGTGTGTGTGTGTATGTGTGTGTGTGTGTGTGTGTGTGTGTGTGACGCATGTGTCTGTACAACACCAAGTACCAGTTGTCCCCAAGATATATTTGGAAGGTCAAGCTGACCAGTTTGGTGAGGGCCATGAGGAGACCTAAGTCTAAACATATTTTGTGTCACTGCTGAGCTGGCGCCAGCAAGGTGGCTGAGGAGATATGCACGTACATGGTGTTGCACAGATATGGATGCGCTATTTTACGTATGCTCGCCTGATTTACGACACTGATTTTGGGGTATATGTAGGCTGTCTTCCGTGTCCAAGAGAGACGGATCGGACGGACAGAGAAAGGTTAACATAGGAAACCTGTGATCTGCTGAGTGCTGCTGTCTTCAACCTTGCGGGCGAAGTCAGAGTAGCTCAACGTAGACTTAGACTCTAACTTGAGAGTGTTTCTCTGCTCCTTTTATTTTTATCATTTTATTACTCGTTGTTGTTAATCAATTCTACCAGATTAAGTTTGTCATCTTCATGTAATAAATCGTCGATCCTGATCAAGCAACGGAAGCATCGAGTCTTTTCATTCTACTAAGAGAAGTCTTAGTTTAGTTGGAAGAACACAACGCAATTCCCCGAGGGGAAATCCAACAATTAAAAACGAGGCACTGAGAATATTGTAAATGTACACAATCTTACACCAAAGTTCTCCTTTAACCCTAACATGTGAGCAAGGCCAGCTAGGTTACTGCTTGCAGGGAAGGTATCACACTCAGAGGGAGAAGGGGTGGTGGTAGGGCAGAAATACATTGACCTCAGGTCTCTCCACTGGATGCCAACAGTGACAGCACACTTTATAAACAGGAGGTGTGGACTCTGCTGAAGTTTAAAACAAGTGGCTGTGCTTTTACCCAATTGCTAGTGTCTGGTCGTCACATATGCAATTAGCAAAGTCAAAGACATTGCTCACAAACACTACCTCTGTTTGCTGATTGGCTAGGTAAAATTTCTTCATAATACAGCAATGTCAGTGAAAGCACTGCTAGACTCTCTGTGTAAAATGAAATTAAGTACAAGTGGTTGGTTTATCAGGCTGTGTGAAAGGAGCTGCATAGAACCAACACAAAAAATTAAGGCATCCTGCTGCTTGGATCTTTTGCATTGGTTTAATTAAACAGTACCATGTACGTTATTAACATACATGCCATTCTTAAGTTACTAAACTAATGTAAAATGGTCCATGTAGCACCTTGTATTTTTTTTTTTTTTTTTTTCATTGGTAGTATGCAACACTTTTTACAGGGCACCATACAAGCCAGAACTACCACTGATCCTAAACTTTTCAAACAGAGCGAAACTCCGGGCTGTGCAACATTGCCTCAATCTCCTCGTCTTCCTTCTTTCTTCTCTTCAGCTCTTTTGACCTCCCACTGCTTCCAGGACTCCTCCATTCGATGACGTCTCTCCTCTGCTTTCACCAGTGATTTCCTTTTTTCCTTCTCCCTTTCTGCTCGGGACATTGGGGATTTCTTAAACCCTAACCAAACAAAATAAGCTCATTAATGTTTGAAATCAGCAGTGAATCTTCCAAGTGATATCATTTTTGTCTTTACAGAAATGGCTACACTTCACAGTAGGTATACCCTTTATAGTAGTCTTAGCAGTTGTGAATAAAATTCTTAGCTAATGTGTTAAATGGTTATGAACCATTAAAAAATATTAATTAGCCTGTTTGAACATGTTTGATAGAAAGGTCATCAAAAACTTGTGCTTGCCAAATAATGAGCCCATAGGTATCTGTACTTTCAAGCCTTACATATCAGTGTTTTCTTGGCTGACTTTACAGTGTTAACTCAATTACAAATGGTAATATATTTTAAACTTTGAAAGACTAAACCAGTCAAGTAAATGATGAGATTTTATCTAGTTTGTTAAAATAGCTTATTCATGAAAGTGTTTGAAACCTTATTAACAGTGAACCCTCCATGCATTTCTAAATAAAATAACAAAAAGACCATAGATATCTTACATGACTGGTAAACCTGATCTCCCTCCTCCTGCTCTCTCTTCATCGTCTTCTCAATTTTGTTGTTGTAGTAGTCCCTGGATTTTTTGTTGACCCATCCAAGGAATCTCCTCCTCATACTCTTGTCCTTCTTGACAGCCTCACCCCCTGCTGTTTCCTCACTCTTCTCTGCAGCGCCCGAAATCTCTTGCTGTGACCCCTCTCCAGCTGCAGATGGAGTAGCGCTCCCAGTCTCCTCCTCCTCATCACTGGGACCCGATGCACGATCTTGGGCCTGAGGGGGGGTGCTGCTCTGCTGGGGCATTTGCCCCTCTGTGTTCACAACAGGTGTGTCCTTCCTCTCAGCTGGCATGTTGGCCCCATCGTCATCTCCTTTAAGGCCCTTGTCAGATTTGCTCTGCTCGCAAAGTGCAACTGATGCGAGACTTTGGGCCTGGCAATGATTGCTGCTGTGCTGGGGTACTTGCCTCTCTGTGTTTACCACAGTTTCATCCTTCTTCTTCTTAGTTGCCATGGTGGCCACATCATCTTTTTTAAATTCCTTGTCAGATTCTCCCTGCTGGCAAAGTGTGTCTGATGCTACACGTTTGTGTGTTGTGGGCAGCTGCAATCTTGCAATCGGAAGGTTGCCGGTTCAAATCCCGCCCTACCCACGGTTGAGATGCCCTTGAGCAAGGCATCTAACCCCACACTGCTCCAGGGACTGTAACTGAAACCCTGTAAATATCTGTAAGTCGCTCTGGATAAGAGCGTCAGCTAAGTGTAATGTAATGTAATGTAATGTTTGGTCTGACAGTGAGTGTTGCGGTGCTGGTGTACTTTCCCCTTGGGGTTCACCACCAGTTCATCCCTCCTCTTATCTGGCGTCGTGGCAACAACTTCTCTTTTAAATTCCCTGTCAGATTCGCTGTGCTGGAAAAGTACAACCTTCTGACGTGCGTCTGGTGCTAAACTTTTGGTCTGAGAGCGATTGTTGCTGTGTTGGGGTACTTGCTCCTTTAGGTTCACCACAGGTTCATCTTTCCTTTCAACCGGTGTGGTGGCCACAACATCTCTTTTGGGTTTCTCATTAGAGTTGCTCTGCCAGCAAAGAGCAACCCTCGCACCTGCATTTCTCCGTCTTCTTGTGTTTGCTGCCATTTCTGGTTGCTCCAGATCCTTGTCACTCTGGTTGTGTCTTAATTTCAGCTTCTCTCTGTTCGTATCTCTGTGACTCTCCAGTACTTTCAGCTTTTCAGTTTGAAGCTGTTTGCCTTGTTCTTTCTGTCTCTCAACCCCTTTGCCTCTCTCCACCTTCTTTTGTTGCCTCAGCTCTTTTTGCTTTTCAATTTGACAACTGTCTCTCTCTTTCTCCTTTTCCATTTCTTGATCCTCTATCTGTTTTTGTGGTTTGAGTAGCCTTTGCCTTTCCTGGGTGAGCCTGTCCCTTGTTTTGTACTCCTCTGCCTCTGATGATTTCATCTCCAACTCTCTCTGCCATGCATTTTCTTCCTGTATTATCTTTTTTTCTCTGGTGCCTCTCTCTCCCACTGAGAACATTTGTCCCCATCACATCCACAGATTTTAACTCATTTTTGACTCTCGTGTCCATCCAGGCATTTTCTTTTGTCTTAATATTTGTCCTGATAGTGATGGCTGTTTCTTTCTTACACTCCTTTTCTCTTTGTCTGTCTGTTTGATCTGTTTTGTGTTCTGCTTCTGTCCCAGGCACTGTGTTCTCTTGTGCATTTATAGCTGCCCTCTGTTGGACAGACATGGCTGCTTGATAGTCTGAACACAGTGGTGTGTCCTCAAGGGCAGTCTGATTTGTACTTTTCCATAGTCTGCACACTTGTGCATCTATATCATCATCCTTCAGGCCTTCCTGTTGTCTACACGTCCCCATGCTTCTCCCTGCCTTTGCACCTACCACATCCCCTGTGTTTGCTTGTCTGTCCTCTTCTCTGCAGCCTCTCGTCACCCACAGCGCCTTGTCCTCCCTCACGTTTATTTCCGTGCCATGCTTTGCATCATTCTTCTCTGTCTGCATCCATCCTCTTGTCCATCTCTCTATTTTCGGACTTGTCTGACAACACTCTTCTGTCTTAATGTCTTGTTTCGAGTTTTGTTCTCCCAGTCTTAGTATTTGGGTTTTTTGTTCATCCTCTTGTGTGACAAACCCGTTCTGTCTTAGCCTGAACATCTGTGGTTCATGCTTCCTCTCGTTTACAGTCTCTTGTGGGTTTTCTGCCATTCCCCTCTGGCGTTTCTCTGTGAGTTCATGCCATCTCTCCTCTGTTGTTTCTTGCTCCTTTTCTTTAAAACATGAGTATATATGAGGAGATTCTGATATTAAAAAATCCTACAAAATGGTCATTATAGTTGGAACTCATACAGTCACAAGTTCATACATGTTTGTTCATGCTGAAACACAGTGGAATACATTCTTTATAACTAAATTAATGTCTGATAAAATTAACACAACTCTTTGATTTGAAGCATCAGAGTTTGGATGCAGGTAGACAAACTCAATATGCACTCCTCACATTGTAGTGCACTGCACTGCTACACTGCTGTGTTTCCCTGGGAGGCCAAACCATGCAGAATCTCAAATAAAATAACACCACATGTGACAGCAGTGGAATTGAGCACTTACACTTGGCGATATTAAACAAGATACATATACAAAGCAGCATTAGCATTCCTTTAATATCAACACACAAAAAAAATCCACAATACCATTTTAGATCATTGGTCGCAGGCATCACATTGTTTTGGCTCGTTTGAAAAATTATGTGGAAAAATGCAGTTATGCAGTTTGTGACAGAGCGCAACGCCTCTGCCACTTTAAACAGCGGTTTCCCCCGCTCTGCTTGTTAAATGAACCACAGTGGCAACGAACATTAAAAAGACAATCTGGGTTGTATGTGTGGGGCATATGTTTGCTGTGGGTTTGTAACTGTTTAATTATGTGCGATATGGGTATGTTGCACCCTGCATGTGTTGTTTGATGAACAATGAATGTTTGAGAACCCGAACAAAAGACGTTACACCAGACGGGTTTAATTGCATGTAGATGTTTATTCACTGTAATGGTAAATTACAGCATGGTAGAGGTTCTTTACGTGCGCACAATTAACATTAGAATCCTTTAATGCTCAAGTTTAACATCGGGAGTAAATGTTTGTAGCCATCTTACCTGTGGTAGTCTTCGGAGGGCGGGATCAAACCAGAGTGTTGATCAGACAGCAGTTTCATAGGTTACATCCGCGGTGCGCGGCAAAGTAGGTCATTCAATGGACTGATTTTTCTAAAAACAGTGTTGAAGTGTTTGTTGTGACATGTACGAACTGTCAAGTTTTAAAATCCAGAAAAGCATGTGGGGAAAAATGTTTTAAAATGTGAAATCATGTCTAGATGAGTTGATTGATTTTAATAGCACTGTGACCGTGACGCTGTTCTATAAATGCGCGCTGCGCAGCTCATTTGGGGGCTGTCTCTGCAACGAGAGGACGCAGTATTCGCTTTGTGCAGGTCTGTGACTGTGGGGGAGTTCCGTAGCTTAGTTCCGTGGGCTTTCTTGACCCTGTGTTTTTTTGTTTGTCTTTTCATCAGTGTTTTGTTTGTCATTTTTAAAACATTTGCCGGTAAAAAATAAAATAGAATATTTTTGCAAATATATTTCCCTGTCTTCTGCTCATCATTTTGGCTGACTACTCCATCTGCTCGGCACACTTTATTACATTTGGTGGCAGCGGAAACTACTAGTGTGCATAAGTCAGTCTTAATGAAGGCAAATGATGGGAAATAAAAGAAGGCAACAAACTGAAGCAGCTGAGGAGGAAGAGGACTCACCTCAGCAAGCCTTGGAGAATTCTGTTCAGCAACTGCAGTCAATGTTTCAGGCATTCTTGGTGACCCAACAGAAGCAAGAACAGCGGGCAGTGGAAGAGCAAGCAAGGCAAGACCAACGCTGGAGAGGCATAGTGCACCAGTTCAGCAGGCTGCAGGAGGAAGTGCGGCAGGAGCGCGGGGAGCTCAGCAGGGGCCGGGGTAGGCCCACACTGAGGGCAGAGCAGCATGTCATCTCACTGTCAGCCCCTGTGTCAACGGCAGTCAGTCCAGCTCATGCATCACAGGTGGAAGACTATACAGAGTTGCAGAGGTGGGCATCAGAAGATCAAGGTGCGGGAGGAGCAGTGGCCATGCCAGCAGCAGCAGCAATGCCGATGAGTGCAGCAGCAGGAGCGGGGAGAGCAGCAGCAGCAGCGGCAGTGGCAGCAGCAGCAGCTCAACCAGCGATGGTCGGGGTCCAAGCAGCAGCATTGACGGCAGGCCCAGGCGCGGTGGCGGTACCAGGTCCGGCAGCACAACCAGCGATGGTGGGGGTCCAAGCAGCAGCAGCAGCAGCAGCGGCACCAGCAGCCACGGCGGGCCCAGGCATGGTTGTAGTGCCAGGTCCAGCTACCCAAGCGGCAATGGCTGGGATCCAAGCACCGGCAGCGCATGTTTTTGAAGGGATGCAAGCCACAGGCTGGAGAGGGCCTAAAATGCAGAAATATTCCAATGATGAGGACAATGAGCACTTTCTGACAACATTTGAACGCGTCGCTACAGCCAGTTTGTGCCCCAAAGCTCAATGGCCACTCCATCTAGTTCCATTGCTTACCGGCAAGGCAAGGGCAGCATATATTGCTATGGATTTTGCAGAGGCAATGGACTATGACCAGGTCAAGGCAGTAATCCTGGAAAAATTTGAAATCAATCCTGAGACTTACAGGCAGCGCTTTCGATCAACCCAGATGTTACCGGATGAGTCACCAAAAGAACTCTTCACAAGACTGCGTGAACTGTATGAAAAATGGACACGTCCACAAGTCCATTCCAAGGAGGAGATCGGCGACATGCTCATCCTGGAACAGTTCCTGAGGATGGTGAGCAGTGACGTACGTTTGTGGATTAGGGAACATAACCCCAAGACGTCGAAAGAGGCAGTGGTGTTGGCAGAGTCCTTTGTGGCGGCACGGCGAGGCTCAAGACCATACCAGAATGGGGGAAGAGACGGCACAGCTGCACAGTCCGGTAAGTCTGAGAGTGGTTGGCGTGGTGATGGTTTGAAAAGCCCTAGACCAGTTAATGCAGATGTTAGGTGTTTTTACTGTGGTCAATCAGGACATATCAAACTTAAGTGCCCCAATAGGAAGCCAAAGACGTCCAATGTGTCTTGTGTCCCAAACACTAGTGGGGGGGAAGCCACACTAGATGAGGGGGAGGCCATTACAGTAGTGTGGGTGAATGGGAAGCAGGTGCAGGCCCTGGTGGATACTGGGAGTAGCCAAACTATTGTAAGGGGGGATTTAGTAGCCCAACATGGTACACCTACAGATGGGAGGGTGCTGATTAGAGGTGTTCATGGTGATGAACGGTCATACCCGACAGCTGAGGTCCATCTGGAAGTGGAAAAGGTGTCATATTTGGTTACTGTAGCATTGGCAGAGAAGCTGCCATACCCAGTAGTATTGGGCAGGGATATCCCAGACCTAATGGCTCTTGTAGAGGGCCAGAGTTGTAACATGGCAGTTACCCGTGTACAGGTGTACCCGTGAAATTTCGAGGCACTAAGCTGACTGAAACTGTTCCACAACCTGAGCTGGATACTGTTAATTTAACTATTCCAGCACATATAATCCAGGCTCAACGAGCAGATAAGTCCCTACAACCCTGTTATGCAGACTTGGTGGCAGATGAAAATGGAGATGCTTTAGGCCCCAAGTTTAAGTTGAAGTTTGGTATTTTGTATAGACATGGGGAGGATGGAGAACAGCTGGTGTTGCCTAGTGCTTTGAGAAACACGGTGATGGAAGTTGGACATGCTACTGCACGGGCCGGTCATTTAGGTCAGAACAAAACATGGGACCGGATTGTTGAGCGGTTTTACTGGCCTAAAATGTATAGTGATGTGGTGAAATTCTGCAAAACTTGTGCTGTGTGTCAGTTAACAGCCCCAGGCAGGAAGGGAGACAGGGTACCATTAGTTCCTATGCCGGTGATCAATGTTCCTTTTAGCAGAGTAGCGATGGATATAGTTGGCCCACTAGAACGCAGTCGCAAGGGTAACAGATACATTCTGGTAATTGCAGACTACGCCACTAGGTATCCGGAAGCTTTTCCTCTGCGAAACATCAAAGCAAGGCAGGTAGCTAACGCTTTTCTCCAGTTGGTCACACGGGTGGGGGTTCCTAGGGAGGTACTCACTGATCAGGGGACAAATTTTACATCTAGTCTACTGAAAGATGTGTACAAGTACTTGGGGATTAAGGGCATTAAAACCACGCCATACCACCCTCAGACTGACAGGCTTTTTGAGCGATTCAACAAGACTTTGAAAAGCATGCACCGCAAGTTCGTGTCAGACTCTGGGTCTGACTGGGATGACTGGCTGCCGTACCTGTTATTTGCCTACAGGGAAGTACCACAAGCATCAACAGGCTTCTCTCCATTTGAACTCCTTTACGGTCGACAAGTGAGGGGTCCACTGGACGTCCTGAAGGAGGCGTGGGAGAGAAAGGAGCCAGAGCAGAAGGTGAATGTCCTGGCGTATGTGCTGAAGATGCAGGACCGCATGCAGAGCCTGACTGAAATGGCACAGGAGAAAATGAAGTCCGCCCAGGCCAAGCAGCGGAAGTGGTATGACGCCTCAGCCAGAAATCGGTCCCTCCAGCCAGGCCAGCAGGTGTTGGTGCTGCTACCTACATCCGAGAGCAGCCTCCTCGCAAAGTGGCAGGGGCCATACGTCGTCCACAGGAGGGCAGGCAAAGTCACCTACGAGATCAGCACACCTGACAAGAAGAAGCAGACACAGACTTCAACATGTTGAGGGAGTGGCATGAGAAGGACAGACCAGTTGACAACCTGTTCGCCAGAGCAGTGGAGGAGGAGGAAGAGGCAGAGGAGCAGTACTTCCCAGTCCAGCAGGAGGGAGTTGAAGATGTCATCCTCAGCCACCTCTCCGACAGCCAGCAGCGGGAGCTGAGGGCTTGTATACCAGAGGGGGTTGTTCAAGGGCTCTCCTGGCAAGACAAGGTTGGTGCAACATCACATCAGATTGAAGTCTCCTGGTCCAGTCCGTCTCCCGTGCTACCGCATCCCAACACAGCTGCTCTCGAAGATTAAGGGGGAAATAGATGGCATGCTGAATATGGGGATCATCGAACCGTCAACAAGTGAGTGGTCAAGTCCTGTAGTGCTTGTGCCCAAGAAAGATGGGTCTTTGAGATTTTGTATGGACTTTAGAAAGTTAAACTCACTTTCAACTGTTGATCCTTACCCCATGCCAAGAATAGATGACTTGATTGACAGGCTGGGCAGTGCCAAGTACCTGACAACTCTTGATCTCAGCAAGGGTTATTGGCAAGTGCCCATGTCCAGTGAGTCCAAACCTTTGACTGCTTTTAAGATTCCTTTTGGATTTTATCAGTTTTGTTATATGCCCTTTGGCCTGCAGGGGGCACCAGCAACATTTCAGCGCCTCATGGACCGGGTGTTGAAGGGGGCAGAGATGTACTCGGCGGCATATTTGGATGATGTCGTCATTCACAGCCGCTCATGGATGGAACACCTGGTCCATGTGAAGGAGGTGCTGAGGCGGCTGAAGGAGGCGGGTCTGACTGTCAACCCGGAAAAGTGTGCGGTGGCTCAGAGGGAAGTGCAATACCTGGGCTACGTCATCGGGGGAGGGGTGATGAAGCCTCAGGTGGGGAAGGTCAGTGCCATCCTGGAGACCCCTGTGCCGACCACCAAACGCCAAGTCCGCTCCTTCCTGGGCGTGGTGGGCTGGTACAGGTGTTTTGTCCCACACTTCTCCACCAGAGCAGCTCCACTGATTGAGCTGACACGGAAGTCTGCACCCAATCGAGTGGTCTGGACAGACCAGTGTGCGCAGGCTTTTGAGGATTTGCGGACATGTTTGACCAAAGACCCCATTCTGCAGAGTCCTGACTTCTCTCAGCCCTTCCTGGTGCAAATGGATGCATCTGCGGCAGGGCTGGGGGCAGTGTTGCTCCAGGGGCCACCTGGGGAGCAAAAGCCGGTAGTGTTCCTGAGCGGGAAGCTGCTTCCACGGGAGGTGAGGTACTCCACGGTGGAAAAGGAGGGGCTCGCCATCAAGTGGGCCTTGGATTCCCTGAAATATTACCTCATGGACAAAGACTTTGTTCTGGAGACAGATCATCCGGCCCTACAGTGGCTTGATAAAATGAAGGACACAAACTCCAGAGTAACGAGGTGGTATTTGTCACTGCAGCCCTTTAGGTTCACAGTCAAGTATCGGGCCGGCCCGGACAATGTGGTGGCCGATTACTTGTCCCGGGTATATGAGGAGGATGTCCACTCTTGGGGGGGGGGGGGTAATGTGACAGAGCGCAACGCCTCTGCCACTTTAAACAGCGGTTTCCCCCGCTCTGCTTGTTAAATGAACCACAGTGGCAACGGACATTAAAAAGACAATCTGGGTTGTATGTGTGGGGCATATGTTTGCTGTGGGTTTGTAACTGTTTAATTATGTGCGATATGGGTATGTTGCACCCTGCATGTGTTGTTTGATGAACAATGAATGTTTGAGAACCCGAACAAAAGACGCTACACCAGACGGGTTTAATTGCATGTAGATGTTTATTCACTGTTATGGTAAATTACAGCATAGTAGAGGTTCTTTACGTGCGCACAATTAACATTAGAATCCTTTAATGCTCAAGTTTAACATCGGGAGTAAATGTTTGTAGCCATCTTACCTGTGGTAGTCTTCGGAGGGCGGGATCAAACCAGAGTGTTGATCAGACAGCAGTTTTATAGGTTACATCCGCGGTGCGCAGCAAAGTAGGTAATTCAATGGACTGATTTTTCTAAAAACAGTGTTGAAGTGTTTGTTGTGACATGTACAAACTGTCAAGTGTTAAAATCCAGAAAAGCATATTGGGAAAAAAAATTTAAAATGTGAACGTGCAGCTACACTCAACCACGAATGGCTCAAGATGGCTACTGTGCTTGACCCGCACTTTAACGATATAAAGTGTCTTGCAAAGGGAGAGCGAGAAGCTGTTTGGAACAACCTAGAGGTCTTGCTGCTGCAGCAGGGTGAAGAGGCTACCAAACAGGAGCCAGCAAAGAAAAAGAGCCGTCTGCTGTCTTCACTGTCTTATGACTGACTCTGAAGAGGTAGACCTGTGTAACAGGGCCCTGAGTTTGTACAGAGCAGAAGCCACCATCCATGAGACAGACTGCCCACTGCAGTGGTGGTCCCAGCGAGCAGGGAACCACCCTCAGCTGTCTGTCCTTGCCAGCAAGTATTTGATTAGCCCAGCCACTTCTGTTCAATGTGAGAGGCTGTTCTCACTTGCAGGCCACATAATAACCAAAAAAAGAGCTGCCTTGAACTCTGAAAACGTGAACAGGCTGGTTTGTCTGAGCAACTGGCTGAAAGAGGAGAAAAAATTTACACTGTGTTCAGAAGTTAAGACTACGTTCAAAAGGTAACTGCTTAAAGTAAAATGGCATTTAAAGTCTCTTCTGTGTTGGTCAGGGACCTTATCTTTATTTACCATTTTGAAATTAAATACATTTTTTAAAGACGTGTTTTTAAAGACATTTTTTACAGACTTTTATTACAGCCATTAAATGAGTTTACTTATCAGTCATGTGTGTGTGTATTATTATTTGATGAACTCTTCACACATTTATGAAATAGATGTTTTGGGGGCAAATACAGTAATGTGGTTATTTGAGATTAATTAAGATTAATTAATTACAAAGCCTAAGATTAATTCGATTAAAATTTTTAATCGAGTCCCACCCCTAATATAAATATATGTATCTTATTTAATTGGCTTATTGACCTGCGCATTTATTTGGAACAACCACTGGCAGAATTTATCAAGACAAGCAGTTATTCTGACAGCATTTCTGTTGTTGATAAACACAACATTAGGCTTGTTAAAGCACACTGAATTGGATAAATGTATTTATTTAGCCTGAATAATCCGTCACCAAGTCTGCCAAAAACCGGGATTTTAAGAATTGCCATGTCCCATGGCAACAGATAAGGAGTTTAGGAATCAGGCAGTGTTCACTATTACTATAGCAACAGGACGATGTGATTGCGGGGGGTGGGGCACACCTCCAGATGTGAGGTGGTGTCACTTCGGCATTAATGAGACCTCCGGATTGTGAGTCTGCTCATGTGCACAGGGATCCAGTAGACCAACAACACCAGGGACCAATCAATATGTGTAACTGTTATGGCCAGCTAATGACAGAAGCTGACCACTAATGTAGACTCTGCCCTTGATGTTGACCGTCTTGCCATAAGGTACCTCATGATTTAGATATAGCCCATACCATCCCGTGCAAAACAATTGACACTATTGCTGATAACGTTGCAATAACACATTAATAATGCAACAAAGCGTAAAATGTACTGCCGTCGGCTGCTATAGTACGCATATGTGTAAGCTGTTCTTTCCACTATCAACAGAAATTTCAATTGGTAAATGGCCGAGATGGTGTTTGAGGGCGACATGTCGTAACAGATAGAAAAACTACAAAGTTTGAAAGTTACAACCCCTCTGAATCTGATGAAAGACTATTGCAACAATAGTTGCATCGCCCAGAGCGAAAACTGTGTCCTTCCACGCGCGCAGGTTGAGTAGTCCTTTACTGTATGTAGTAGGGGTGCCGTTTTCAGATAGCGCCTCTTAAAATAAGCCGTCACGCTATCAGAAAACAAATCGGCGTCAGTATTGGTCGTGCAGATACAAGTGACACCTCCATCGTTAAATTCTGCTGTTTCGCTTGGAGAGTCATTACACTTGGGCACAGAGATTATGAGCTGTAGCAATAGCTCTTGTGGCCCATTAGTAATAGCCTACAACTGTATTCCGTTATCTGCGGAGGGATACTGTGTTGTGTGACATGGTTGGTCGCTGATGAAGATTCCCAGCAGCAGTTTCAACTTTCAGAACTCCTTGATACATTCAAGAGCTGCAAACTCATCGGTCTCATCTGGATCTGGCAAAATTATGGTCGAGATCATTTGAAGTCGACGATATTTCTGCGCTGCTCTCGTTAAATATATTCACCACGAAGCCAAAACACTGAGCAAAGTCTGAAAAATGGAGTAAGTGTCAAGTTCTCTTAAGTTTTCATTTGTACATTGTACATACTGATGGTTATTTTGTAAATGCATGTTGTGTGTAGGAGTAAGTATAGGCTGCTGTATCAAATGTATTTTAGAGGCTACAAGATTATACATTTAGGAAACTGCTGCTGCTGTCACTGGGACAACACCCACAACTTTTGCCTTTAGGAGCAGACCCTGCTGGTATTACTTATTGCTGGTATAGTGACAATGTGGGTGCAAACAAGAGACTGTTTGGTATGTCTGTAAATTCATGTACTAGATTATTAATGCATAATGACAGCAGGCAGCTGTTTGTTTTACATTTTGATGAACATATTTCAGGAGTGTAAGACTCAAGGCAAACGATTGGCTGTTACTATATGTATCAACTATGTGTATCAAAATAACAATTTGTTGCTATAACTTCAATCCTTACTTTTAGTAACAACAAAGCAAAAAAGTAACAGTAGTTTCAGGCATGGACTGAGGAGGAAAAAGTTCTAGGAAAGCAGTTCCACTGCCTCAGCTCTGTGAGTGTGTGGGGAAACGGATGGGTGGGGAGCAGGAGGGGAGGGGGCACATGCACAAAATTTTATGACCATGAAAGTCAAACTGACCATTTGTCTGTGGCTCTTTATATCGCCCAGGTCTCACATTTCAGCCCTGTCCGGCACGATGCCCGCCTCCGTTGTCAACAGAGCTCATCACATGAATCAGAAGAAATCATTCTCGAGAAAATTTCCGAATTTCCTATATTTGCTTGGCCGGCTTTATCACTCCCCCTCCCCAACGGGCTAACGACAACCAATCACAGGAGGAGAGAGGGGAGGAGCCACTGCCGAAACGGCAAATAATTGGTAAGTCCGTTGTAGACGATTTCTATTTTTCCAGTGTTCAGGTCGGAGCAGCACTGCAGCACACATGTTAATGGCGTACAGTGAGTAAGGCTAACGATAAATATGTTTTGTATTCTGGGATGTGTTTGACTGTTTAACTTTGGATTAGTGTCATGACCTAATTCTTCGGAACATGCATTTGTGTATATTTAATTTCTAAAATTTGGTCTTCGTAAAAAGAAATTCGATATTCAATTTTTTTTTTAAGCAAAACGATAAATTGTAATTTTTGTTTTTTTAGGCATTCGTATGGATTTTTGGGGTGTTGCAATATATTGAGATGCAATTTTTGTACAGTATCGTTAAACTGCAATGCTCAAAGCCTTGCATAATAATAAAATCGCTGTAGGGTAAATAAAAGAATATGCGGCTTGTATTTAAATTTTTTGGCTAATAGTTTTTGGAAAAATTTTCGGGTGAAATGAAATTATGCGAAATGAATCTAATGAATGCTTCTCCTTTTTTGCAGGTGAATATTTAAGTGACTGGATGAGCGAAAAAGAAGAATTATGCTCATATTCCCCCTCGTCTGAATCATCCCAAGGCTCCTCCATACCAGCCTCTCCCCTAGAACATGACGTTCAGGTGCCCTCTGATTTGCACATCATGACGTCAAGAGGAACTTTCTCAGTTCGAGGATTATTTTCTCTCAGACTTCAGTACAGCCAAAGTGGAGAAATGGCAAAAAAGCCACAAAAGTGTACAAGGAATGGATTCTACCTTGTGCTACGAATTTCCATATGCTTCACACAGCCCGAACCAGTCAGAAACAAACCCACTGCTTGTCAGCTGGGGGAGCTGGACCAGGTTGGCTTCTGTGGAGGTCCAATTGGAAGACCTAAAATGCTGCGACCTGCGGCATTCAACGGCGTTCCCTCACACTACGGTGGCCGAAGGATGGCTCCCAATTCATTCAGGGAAGGCATGGACTCACAGAAGCAGACATGGAGTTTACAGAAAGAAACATGGACTTCCAAAGAAAGCTACTCAGGTTTTGATAGCATGGTGCTTGACCACAGCTCAGTGGACAGAACTTTCGGGAAGAATGCAGGAAGTGTTAAGAAGGTTAAAGAATGTGCCATACTGTTGAAGGAAGAAGAAAACTATTGTTTCCGGGGCGATGTTTGCTGTAGTGTCGAGATGGCCCCTGGTTATTGTGTGGGGGGGCCCCTAAACTCCCACCCCAAGAAAGAGAGCCATCTGATGCATGGAATGAAGAACGTAGGTTGGCAGGATAGGATGGATATTCCGTTTTTGCAGTGCAGCGTCAACGGGAGAAACTTGGAGTTCTCTGAGCCAGAGGCTGCTGAGGAGTACTTCTACCAGCATGGTGTCGGTGCAGCAGAGCCTTGCCCTGGCTTCATGGACCGCCTGGATGTCTCAGTGAAAGGGGGTGTCCCAGAGACGCAGCAGAGTCACCGGCCCTACCACGAATGCCTTGGAGAGAGCTTCGAATGTGTCTTAGGAGGGGACAGCATGGTGTCCAGCATTCACAGGCCAATGCAGAGACCAAAGGACAAACTGCTCACTAAAAGCAGACCTAAAAGCTGTCCCATTAGATGGAAATCCTGGAGAGAGAAAGCAGAAGAAACGAGACCAGAACAAGACTGCTGCTCACAGGTAACTCCAGCATAATACACAAAAATCCAATATTTCACTCTAAAAAAATATCTTATCTTGTGATTAATGTCTGTGTTAAAGGAGAACTTCGGTGTAAAATGAAAATTGGCATGTTAAAACATCATACTGAGTTGGTATGTGTACTGAGGAGCAAAATTGATTTAGCCTGTTGCATTCGGAGTTTAACTATTTTTTATCGTTTGTCCCAGAAGGCTAACAATGGAAGTGGTAGGTGCCATAGACGAAGCATGATGACTACGCTATTTTTAAACCATTAAAACAGCTCAAAGAAACTCCACACTCCATCGGTAGTACAACAAAGGCCCTGACATTAAAAACGAGGCACTGAGAATTTTGTAAGTTTACACAACATTTATTAATAAAACAGTTTTGACAAGCAGTACCTTGCTGTAGTTTCTCATCGCCGCCATGATGAAAGTCCAAACAAGTCAATTGTACCACCTCTCCTCCTATTCTTCCTGCTGGTTTGTGTTCGTCAATCGACTGGTGCGGACGTTCATCATGGCGGCGACGAGAAACTACAGCAAGGTGGGGAACTGTGCAAAATACGTCATGCACGATAACTACAAAGACCTCTAACACCACAGAACATTCCATTAAATTTGGTCCATAGGGGGCGCTGTAATTGTAGAAAATGTCATTTTGCCTATTATCTAGACAATGCTTATGTTTACAACAATTAGTTTTTTATCGTGAAATCTATTGACCCTCACGCATTGAAAACACTGGTGGATGCCCACTTCCAACAAAAACAATTTCCGTGAAATTTTAATATTGCGAAAACGAATCTGAACGAACTCGTCATAGGCCGTTCATGTGAATCTCACCAAATTTGGTATATGTCATCTACAGACAATGCTGACAAAAAGTTATCAAAGGATTTATCTTGAGATAAACCGTTCCGAAGTTACACGTCAATGAACATTTAACACATAGCTTACAAATCTTCAAATGGCCGTATCTTGGCTAATAATTGCTCAAATTTGGTCAAAGTTGACATGCCATCTCTAAACAGCTTTCTTTTCATGTGTACTAAATTTTGTGACATTTCGTCATAGGGGGCGATGTTTATTGGCGAAGCTAGGTGTCAAAAAACTGTTTTTGTTAAATAACTCGCCAACAATTTTGCCCAAGACAACGATTTTGCGTTAGTATGTCGGTGTTACAGAGATGTATCGACCCAGCCCATAAACTCTCACTTGAAGCGTAGCGCCACCTAGTGATATGGGTAAATGCAAAAATTGGGATTTTGAGTTGCCAATATCTTGGACCGAGAAGGTGGGAACTGCACAAAACACGTCATGGACGATCACCACACAGACCTCTAACACCACAGAACATGCCATAAAATTTGGTCCATAGGGGGCGCTGTAATTGTACAAAATCTCATTTTGCCGATTCCTTGCCTTCACAAATCAGTCCTACACACTACACATTCAAAACCCACATCCATGCCCACTTCCAGGAAATCATTTCCACAGGAATTCTCACCTCACAACACTGCTCTACCACACACTCATCACACCAACAGTTCCCACATTTCAATATACTGCGGCGATCAAACCATGTACCGCTATGCGGTACATCTAGTTTATTTACTCAGTCATGCCTCAAGAGATGCTTATTGGACAAACTGCAGGGGTGCTTCAAAAAGAGTTGATGTCATCATGGAAAACTGTGCCAAAATACTACAAACAAAATATTTTTACGTTTACAGATATTTTGACACGTTTTGCCTAATGCAAATGCAAGGATTAAATCCTCAGAGTAATATCACTTACTCAGGTATCGTATGCATGGACAAAAGTAGATAAGCATGGTAGGTCAGGACATGATTGTCTGCTTTTATTTCACAGCATGTATCACGACTGCAGCTGAGTATTTCATATTCTGCTTGTTGACACACTTTATTTGTATTCTGCTATTTTTGTTATTTAATACACAGCATTAGAGACTCATGTTTTTATTTGCAATGTTAGTCGTGTGGGTGTCGTAGTTAATATATGAAATTGCTTTTCCTCTTGGTTCAATGCAGCAGTTTAAATATAAAGTACTGGACAATCATGTTTGATCTTGATGCACTGTTTCAAATTGAATCAAACTATTCTATAATCTGTTCACAATGGAAAAGCCGAATAAAAAGGCTGATTTTTATGCTATTTCAGCAAGCCTTGCTTTTGTCAATTAAAAACTAAAATTATTTTTCTCTTCATTCAGCCTTGTATGTATATATTCTTTTTTTTCCACAACCTTTTTTCAATCGATTCATTCTCACAACACAGTGCCCATTTGCTTTCTCAGTCAGCTCTACAGCAAACAGTCCCAGTACCTGATGGACATGGCAGACATGTTCAACTGTCTATATAGCGATCTCTGACACTGTTTATGCAATCCCCTCCCTGCGTGCAGCTGCTGCCAGCGTCAGTGTCCATTTACAAATAGAGAGTGAAGGAGGGTGCTATCTTTTTCAACTAAAGGCTGTATCTGAAATTACTGCCAAAAACTAGTCACTAGAAGCCGCATATTTTACTTAAAATTATTCAATACTTAGGGTACGTGTCTAAGGTGTCAAGAAGTATGATTATTAAATATCTTTAACAGGAAACTCTCCTAGCGTGCCAATAATGAGGTCTTATAGTGTTTTTCATACAATGTTACTATGCTGAGCACTAAATGCAAATGAATGCAAACTGTTGTCCCTCTAGATGTGCACCATAAAAGACACATTTACGGTTGGCTAAATGCTGTCAACCTGAAGTGATACAATATTTAACTGAATGGTAAAAACACACACACACACACACACACACACACACACACACACACACACACACACACACACACACACACATACAATTACAGAGAGAGAGAGAGAGAGAGAGAGAGAGTATATTTAAGAGTGTTGTATTTAAAGGTGTAATATTTACATGTCAATATAGTCACTTGTGTTTTAATTAGGAGTTAACTGACCTCCATGACACCTGACCTTATGACTGTATAAAACCATGACTTCCTATCTTATTTTTTTTACTGAGCATAAGGGTTGTTGAGTGCCAATGTTGACCAGAAGGGGGAGCCTAAAAGGATGTTTTTAAGGCTTTGACTTGGTAACTGCAAGCTGGAGACATGAAGTACAGGTTTGCACCTGTTGACAAACCAAAGAATTTTAATTATGGTCCTACAGCCTACTGTTTGAACATGAAAGTTGACTTTCAGGATTCACAGGGAGTACTAAAGTACACCCACTTTTACTAATCTTCTCAATTATTTTGCCACTATCAGTTTCTCAATATTAGCTACCATCATAATTAAAGGTATTAAAATCAGTGGGAAAAACTTAACTGCTCCACTTAACTGCACACAATTTGGTAAATGCTCAGGGACTGTTACAAAAAAAAAAACACAATGAATATTACTTGCGCAAGTCTGAAATTGTTGAAGCCAGGTGTGTACACCACATCATTTTTCCAATGAGTATTTTCATTGATGATTTTATCTTCTCAAGCCCTGCAGTTTAAACACATCTGTGGGCCTTTGCTGCAATGTGAAAAACCGAGGGCTGAAATAGTTGGTCACAAAGCAGGCTTTCTATTTCAATGCATAAACATTTAGCCTTTCCCATCTGGACCAGAAAGTGGGTACAAATGTGAAATTCCCCAGAAAAGCGAATAGTAACATTGCGGAGAAAAGTACTTTTATTGGGGGTAAATGGCTCGTCTCTAATCCATACCATTGATGTGTGCACAATGAGATAAGGGTGCTCATGCACTACCCACACAGGTTGTGTGTTGCAATGTCAAAGCCAATGAGAGTGGCGTGGATTGCGACATAACATCTCGACTGCATTATCTCCTTTCAGAATTTTACTTCTGGTGGCTGTGACATCAATTATAGGATTAATTATGAGACAGGTTGGAGCTCTTAAAGAGGATTAGACTGTGAATGATAGGTGTCCTAACTTCTGTAGCTGCATGAAGTGTAACTTTCGGGAAGGAGTGGTTAATTTAACACAGAATGGAAAAACGTATTTAGAAATTTAATTGTGTTCAGAATAGTTTTTGTCATGAAGGGTGAATCATTCGGCTTTGCAGGCCTCAACTGATCGTAGGGCACACATTTCACCTATTAGTAAAGAGAAAAGGGTGAACTTAGACCATCTGCAGCTCATCCACCTACCAATTTTCAAACCCAGTACAGTTTTTAAATTTGTTTATCATTCAACTAAATGTTTAGTCTAATAACAACTGAAATATTATCACTTTGATGCATGTGTTTGTGCATGCAGGAGTAGGGGAGTGTGTGTGCTAACTGGAGTCTAAAAGTGCAGGTAAACTAAATAGCATGATGAAGTTGAACTACAAATGACTTTACTTTGTCGCGGTAGTGGCAGTTGAGTATGACCTGTTGTCTTGAGTTAAATTTTATTAAAAAACATGAAGACAGTGATGACAATGATGAATGAAGATAAGTAAAAATGGTTGATAAAGCTGTATAATACTGCTGTCACCAAGCATGGAAATATTGAAAAGTAGTATTTACAAATACATTGATACATAATTTAGTAGGATGCATTTTCCTCTGATATGTCAGCATTAGTCACTGAGACCTTTCAGTACACCATGTCTGAGTAAATAGGGCGGCAAGCTTACTCACAAAGTCTTAAGTGTGTGACTAAGAACAAACCCGTGCGATAACTACAACCGGCGATCGACTTCAAGGCCTTAGGACTCTAACACAACCAGTCTTCTTAAGGACAGTCGGTTGTGTAAAAACAGCTGTGACTCTCAACAAATCCTTGATCTCTTGGGACGCAGCAGGGCCGTGAGTTTTCTCTGTGCGTGAGAAGCTCAGAGCTCAAGGTTGCCCTGAGGGGCCTAATCATCTCCTATCATAATGTCACAACAATTACGACCCACACTTAAAGTCATAGTTTTTATGAAGATTACAGCGAATTTCTTTTATTTTCAAATGTCAACGTTTGGTTGACAGTATGCCACTGTTTGGTTATTAAATATTATATTCCATGACTGCATTACATGTTGTTACATGTAGATACACTAAAAAAGAAACCGTAAAAAAAGCGTTATCGTAGGTACGGCACAGTGCTGGTTTTGTATGAGAGAATGACAGGAAGAAACCCAAGACTGGATAGAAACTGGTCTTGTAATGTAGAAGTATTTTTTGGAATGAATATTTTGACATCCTACATGTTGTTTTAAAATATATCGGTGTGACATGCCTGACACGGCAGCACCCAGCACTGTCGCCTTTGATCATAGCTTTCTCTCTTGTCTGCTTCACTGCAATGTTAATCTAATTATTGGATCTGTTTTTACCTAAGAATACCGTAACTACTTTTATGTATACATCTAAAGGCTACTTGTGTTATTTTTTATATGGATAAGTTTTTTTTTTTTTAATTTTATGCACATAGCAAAGCTGCAACAATAAAAAAAATACACCACTAACTATTTTGATACTCTGATTTGAGTTATAAAATGTAATAATAGTAATGAGGTAATAATAATAGAGTAATAATCTTTTTCTACCATCTTATCTTTAACTATGGTTGGTCTTGCATGTAAGACATTTACAGATATCATCGTTGACTTTTGGAAAGGTTTTATAGACAATATAATGTTATGGAGCCCGGGAGGGCTCACAGGTCATCTTTTTTGGGGGGTGTCAAGAAAGCGTGCGCTCACTATGCAAAGCGTGCTCTCCATTTACTAAATAGTGCACTTGTTTAAATATAAAGTGTGTTTGTTTACCTGAATCGTGGACACGGCTTACTAAAATCGTGTGCTCGCTGTATAAAGTTGTGCCCTGGTCTATCTAAAATGTGCTGTTCTTTAAATTTGCTTAAAATGTGTGCAAAAATTCTGTATAAAATGTGCACTGATTTTCAACAAATTGTGCGCTCCATATTGTTTCCCACTTCACACGTGGTCGCACAGCGATACACAGCACAGCAAATTATTTGCACAATACGAGGGACAGAGATTTCTTCCCATTCATCTTGGTAGGCATTCTGATGTTTCTTAGGGTAGAGTAATTTTGTGTGAATTGTTGTATAAGTTTGAAGCCTATGTATTTAGGCAAACGAGCGCACATTATATTTAAACCAGCACACGATTTAGTAAACCGAGAGCATGCTTTGCAAAGTGAGCACAGTCTTTCTTGACACCCCCCAAAAAAAGATTACCTGTGAGCCTTCCTGGGGTCCATATAATGTAATGACTGAGGAAATACAATAAAAACAATACTCTGTTGCAACTTTTGTGTTGGATTACATATTTAATTTTACTGATATACTGGAAAATGAACACAGTTTCAGACCTAGGAAGGCAACTAAACCAAAGATGCTTAGGATAGCCCGGCATAATATGTTTGTCTCAGGTAAATATATTATTTGACATTACCATTTTTTCTTTTTTTTTTCTTACAGCTGAGAAAATTCTAATATTTTTCCAGCCAATGCATCCAGAACACTGGGATATCTGAACAGGTGGATGGTACCCTATGTTCTGTGGGCAGTGATGGTTGATTGTGAAGGTGGTGATGGTGATTTAAATGTTTAAATGAAGTGATCAAAATGAAGTTTTTCATGTCAGTGAAAAACATTTTATTAAAATTTTTGTTATAAAACTTAATAATGTCCTTAAACCCTCACCATATAACTTACCAAAAACACCTACATTTTAAAGCCTGTTTTCTTTTTGGTGACATAATTTTAAAACCCATGTCTAGTCTAGTCCTCATATGCGAGAATAAGTGCTTTAAATTTCAGGCTATGGCCTTTACTTGTTTCTAGAAACAGCTCTGAGGTTTACATTCTGTTCTTTTGATAAAACAAAAAGCCATTTTAGTTTCTTTCTAATTTGCTTCTAGGCTGGCCACACTCATACTGCCTGTGTTGCTACATTTAATTTTGCATTTGCAAATTTGCAAGTCTGTCCAACCTGCCTATTCTCTGCTGTTCTTTTGCCCAAAAAATCGTGCACCAATGAAAAACAAACGCTACACATTCGTCATCGGAATCAGTGGTCCGATTGGTTGTAGCTCTGTCCACTACAGAGACAATTAAAAGACCCCTGTTGATCCCGCCTCTGAAAACTTCTTGTCTATGGGAGGTTTGCTAGACTGAGCTCCGTCTACGAGCTTGGTGCGACAGCCAGGCTTATTACATTACACTTAGCTGACGCTCTTATCCAGAGCGACTTACCGATATTTACAGGGTACAGTTATAGTCCCTGGAGCAGTGTGGGGTTAGATGCCTTGCTCAAGGGCATCTCAACCATGGGTAGGGGCGGGATTCGAACCGGCAACCTTCCGATTGCAAGACCAACTCCCTAACCACTACACCACAGCTGCCCCCGTATTATTTGCTTCCCAATCCATTATTAGAAAAGTTCTAATAATTTGCTGCTGAAGCAACAAATATCTATAGCCCTTTCTCGATAGACAGTTGCATGTACAACTAGTATGCCTGAACAAAGTGCTAACTAAAATTTCAGTACAGAAACCATAAAATAGAAAATATTAGACAAAACATCAGAAAATATCAAACCAACAAAATAAGGTAAAAAACAACAATAACATTTTTAAACACTTTTAGAGCTTGGACTAAACCCCCTTGATATCCCATCCACCCAAGAAAGACCAAAACCTACTTATTTGGGCCCTTACATACAGGGCCCTGTGTAGCTGATGTACATACTCTAAAGGTACACTTAATCGACAAACACCTCACTGGCCTTGTCAATTAGCACCCTCTATGCCAAGATGGGTCAACCTGTAGACTACCTGTATCACCCACTAATCATCACTAATTACATAATATGCTAACAAAAGGCCCCATCACCCAATGCATAAAAAATTGTAAAATGGAAACAATATGCAAATTATGACTAATGAAAATGAGTGATTGACACAATTTCAATTGAGAACCCACCTTCATTAGAACATCAAACCAAAGACAGTAATGTAAAAAAGATAAACCTTAAACACAACACAAATAACAAATGGATAATCCTTTTTAAGGTGCAGTCAGTAATTCTGGCAAAATATTGTGGCATTTGAAATTATACCATCCCTCCACATTGTTGAATTAGTCTGTTGTTTGACTGGAACTGTGTATGGTGTATGGTTTCCCCATCTATTCCACAAGGACTGTATGCAAACTTTTTTGTGATGCATTCAGATATGTTGCTAAAGATACTTTAAAAATGTACACACAGAAGCTAAGGCATGGTAATTAACATTTTTTCTGAATTCGACAGGAAGCACATATGCTGCATTTAAATTCCAGGCTGCACCTTTAAAAAGTTGTTCAGCAATAAAAACAAAAAATAAAAAACAAAATAGTGTGTGCCACCCTGTGCAGTCTGGCACATTACCTCACTTCTTTGCTCGTGGAGTAGAAGAGTGACCCAGAGGGAGTGGTGGGACGCACAACAGGTGTATAAAACATCTGGGTATTTTGTATGAGGGCAACTTTGTCAGTTCAGTCTGTGTGTGTGTAACTATTTCTGAGGAACTGTGTGCTTTCATGCATTTTTGCTGGTATAGCTATGTCTCTAGATTGTTCTGGCTTCAAGGCCACAGAGGTCTGGCTCATGGCTCAGTTATTGACATCTAAAGGCCCCATTAATGATATATGTTGCTCCAATCTTTGGAAAAGGATCACTGGATAGCATCCTTGGAGAAACAACGCCGGTTTACCTGGCCTGGCCTTGCCATCAATGGCTGAAAGAGACTTCCGATGCAAGACAACTCTCCTGTGATCACTCAGACTTAGTTGTTCTCATTTTAGACTTAGTTGCACATTATTCGAATTAGTCTTATTTCATCTGCAAGACTTTCATTTCTTTTATTTTCCATCTGTACTAAATCAATCATTATTGACCCTGACCCCTTAGGCAGTCACCTTTGTGACTGCTGCTTTATCTAAAACTTAAAACACACCGCAGAGAAGGTCACAGCTATACCCTAGAATCCAACAACACACCCATGTAAACCACACGGCATTGTAAGCCTGTGTGAACTTTTTGTATCACTAAAATGTAACAAACAGAAGAAGTTTCATAGAAACCAGCTAATGAGCAACCCAAGAGACAATTGCAGTACTTTGTAAAAGCACTCAGGCTGCATAATACATAGCTTTGACCCCACGCCCATAAGAATAAGCTCCTCTCCTAAAAAGGGCACAAACAACTGGCTTTCCAACTACTACTGGCTTTCTTCTTTTTCTTCTGAACTCTCTTATGAGACAGGTTCAAGCTTGTATTAACCCAAAAACATGTACCATCAGTTAACAGGACTGCATTCCTTCTGCAGACGCTCACACACGCACACATGTGAAGTTCATAAGAACCTCTCGTGTGGAATGAGAGGACGTAGCTAGGTCATGCAGATCACCTGTAGTCAAAGAAAGGACAAGAGACACAGAATCTGGTGGTGAGCACAATGACTGTGTCTTTTTTTCTGCATGACACAACAGTAAGCAGGCTTTTTTTTAAATCCCATGTACTGTAAAACACGTGTACAAACATACTTTCATATGTGCTGCATTAAACAAGTCCTTCATCAGTTCCTCTTTCTTTGCTTGATTTATTGCTCCTGTTTTGCTATCCTCTCTCCGCCTGCTCATAGTGGTTATTCCCTCTGTTTTGTTATTTTCTTCATCCACTGTTTTTGATGAAACTTGCCACTCTCTTTTAAAATTGTTCATCGTACTCTGTTTGCTATCTTGCAGTGGATTTTTTGTCTTAAGTGGCTCCTCGGTCTTTTGCTCAATCACGCTTTCTCTTTCAGTTTTTATATCTATATCTTGTAGCCAGTCACCCAGCTGTTCACGTCTCTCCAGCTGGTTTCTTTCCAGTGGTCGCCCTCTACCCTCTACTCTTCTGCTTGTCATGACACAGCCTTCCTTGGGTCCTTCTTCATCCACCAAACGTTCTCTCTTTCCCTTCACCACATCCTGCTTTAGTTCATACAGAAAGTCAATTCCCTTATTTCTCATGCTGAATTGTCTTTTAGCTTTTTGTTCGTTCACGCCTAAAAGTTTTCCTTCATCGTCACCTGTCTTTCTATCCTCATTTCCTCTTCTTCTTGGTATCACCACCGTATCTTTGTTTTTCTCTATGTGTTCGCCTTGATCTTTCTGTTTCTCCAGCTCTTGTGTACTCTCTGCACGGCTTTGCTCATGTTTCCTCATAATTTCGCTCCATTTGTCCTCTTTTTTCTTCAGGTTCATGTCTTCAAGCAAGTCATCCTCCAGTTCCCAATGTTTCATTTTAGTCTCTGTCTTCCCTCCTATATGCTCACGTGTCCTTTGCCTTCTTTCTCCCACAGTTTTTAAAATACTGTCTGAATCTAGATCTCTCTCTTGTTTTTGTTTGGATTCTCTCAGCCATTCCATGTCTTGGATTGGTTGTTGCTTTTCTGCCACTGGTTTTACCCCAGCTTTTTCTGCTTTTTCTTTTGCCGTGTGCTGGAAAAATGGCTGTTTCTTTTGTTGAATTATATCTTTGTTTTCCCCTGCATGTTGTCTCGTTTCTGTCAACCAGTTCATTTCTTTAATATTTGACTTCTTTTGCACTACTACTGATTTCTCTTCTTGCTCAGTGACTTTTACTTTTACATCTGCTAGACTATGCTGATGATTCCTAATCTCACCAAATTTGTTTTCTTTTTTCTTCAGGATCATGGCTGTTTCTTTTGGCTGTTTCTTTTGTTGAATTATATCTTTGTTTTCTCCTGAATGTTGTCTCATTTCCATCAACCAGCCCAGTTCTTTAATATTTGTCTTATTTTGCTCTACCACTGGTTTCTCTTCCTTCTCAGTCATTTTTCCTCTAGCATTTGCTAGACTTAACTGATTGCTGCTCTTAATTTCACATGTGCCCTCTTTTTTCTTCCGACTCATATCTCCAAACCAGTCATCCTCCAGTTCCGAATGTTTAGTTTTAGTCTCTGCTCCTCCGTCTATGTGTTCACATGTCTGTTGCTTTCTTTCTCCCACAGTTTTAATATTACTTCCTGAATTTACATCTCTCTCTTGTTTTTGCTTGAATTCTCTCAGGCATTCTGTTTCTTGGATTGGTTGTGTCTTCTCTGTCACTGGTTTCACCCCAACCTTTTCTGAGATTTCTTTTGGCGTATTCTGGAGAAATGGCTGTTCCTTCTCAGTCACTTGTGCTGTTACATGCATATCTGTCTTTTTGTTCACCGGATTATTCTGTCCATTTTGTTAATCTGTCCCTGCAGGTTTCCTCTTCTCTTCTTTTTGCTCAATCTCGCTCAGCGATTCTTTTCCTTTGTCTACAACTTTCTCTAACTCTGTGCTCGTATGTGTCTGCTGTACTCTTTGTGTTGCTTTCATTTCATTCTCTTTCTGTCTTGCAATCGTTAGCAGCTCTCCTTCCTCTTTTTCCTGCTCGTCTTTATGCTTTAACAACTCCTGTTTTCTTTGCTGAGCCACCACCTTTTCGTTTTCTAACTTTTTCTCCAGATTTCTCACCCTCTCCTTCCACTCCTCTTGACGTTTCTTCTCAAGTTCCATCCATTTTTCCTCAATCCTCTTCTTATCCATTTCAAACTGCTGCAGCATTGCTTTTAGCTTTTCCGCCATCTCCTGTGATCTCTGTTGTTTCCATTTAATCTCCTTCTGTTGCTCGTTTTCTGTCCTCCTGTCTGCCTTCTCTAGTTGCTCTCTCATATTGCTGCTCGTTGAGTGTTTGCGTCTCTCCGTGTCATGACATTCCTCTTTCACTTGTCTTACGGTGTTAAGGACACTCAGCCGTTCTTTTCCCATTTTTGTGTCTGTGCGACTCAGTGTCTCCATTTTGGCGATCCGCCCAAGTTCAATTACTCTCAGTAATACCTGTTCCTTTCTCTGAGCGATCACTCTTTCTTTCTGTAGCAAATGTTCCATGTCCACCACCTATGCCCGCCACTCCAGTTGGCATTTACTTTCCAACTCTGCTACTCTTTCCTCGTGTCTCTTTTGTTCAGTTTTTCTTTCCTTAGCGTACTTTTCCTCCATGTCCCTAAAGTACACCTCCAGCTGATGCTGCTTGTCTTTTCTTTCTCTTTCCACACTTCCCTTATTCTCTCTCTCCATCCTTCTTAGCCGGTCTTCAAGTAGGCCCAATGCTGTCTGCCTCTCAGACTACAGATTGTCCATCGCCTCGGACCCTAGTGTTGAAGGAAGACAGTGCTAAACCTGTAACTGTCTGATAGACAATTGTAAAAGACTCAGTAGGAGGCTAATCTAGACTAGCAAATGATTAAAGTATACCTTTCTCAGCTGTATTTAAAAACATGCAGGATACTGCATTCTAGATTATCTGTAGGGCCTTTATAACACATACAAGAAGGACTGTTAAATCTACAAGGATCTACAATCTACAAGGTTTTGAAATAATCAGGGCCTGCACAAGATGCTGTGTAGTATATTGTGTTAGATAAGGCCTGAGCCTCATAAGTGTTAACATATGTCACAGTGTTAACTGGCATGTCTTTAAGACAAAAGCAACATGGTCAGAGAATTTAAGTTAAACATTAATTAGCTATAACACTTTCATAGCAGATTTAGATGGGTTTAAAGCAGAATAAACAAATTGAATTTGACTATTTCGTGGAATAACAGAATTGGCTGGGAATACCAAGAACTTTTTGAAGATGGTTGCAAGTATCTGCTGTTTTGATATTGATTTCAGCCAAACACAGTTAGAAAGGGAGGGATAATTTGTCTAATTTGTATCTGTATGGTAAGTGTACACCATATCATATCTTTATATTCTTTCAAGTATTTGTTCTTTCTTACACAATTGGGGAAACTTCATTTTATTATAGCTGGGTTCTTTTACTACAGTTGGGCAATATGCACAATATGTTCTGCACATGGGTGGTTGTCATATTTGGCTGAAAAAAGTTTTTAAAAAAAATCTTGAATTTATGTCATGGAATTAATTAGGTTTTATTCTACCAACTCTTAAATTTAAGAACATATGTATATGACTGTAGAGTTTTTACTGAAATTTATATTTTTTCACTAGTTTATTGCATTACTGACAAAAAATATCATATGGTGTGACATGAATGTTATTGTGTATTAAATTAAAAATGCATATAATGTGATAATGTAAGCCAATTTATCATGATTCCTTATTATTACTTTATAAAAAATATAGCATTTTTATGTGCAAAGGTGCTACATTTTGTATTATTTTGCTCTATGAACACACACTGACGCACGATTTCTGATAATCTTTCTATATACTTCAAATTTGGGAATACCTTGTTGCAATATACCAAATTACTTCTAACACTTGATGGCACTTTTATCCATCTATCACATTGATTATTTTATGATTAATTACCAAAATATCTGAATTATTTTCTTAATTCTGAATGTCACACCGAATGACATGGCATCACGCCATATGATGACATACACCACACTACAATCTGTGTCCAAAAGTAGGCATGAACTGCATTTAATAAACAACCAAACATGTTGACAAAAATAAAGTAAATCAGTAAAGATGAAAAAATAAAAACATTTAAAAGTAAAAACATTGCCTGACAGCAAGCTAAATAATGTGTGCATGTGGTTGTGCAAATGCACAGTCTGTATGTGTGTTTACGTGCAGAGCTTACTATGTTTTCCCTAGGATAATGTGCTTTTCAACTTATTGGGTTAATTATAAATGTGCAATATACAAATATCAAAGCATAAGTCTCTATAAATAACTTGTGTTTTGTTTCCATTTACTTTGCTCGTCTTTTCCTCAAAATCTCCTCCCTCTTTGCAGGATTGGCATTCAACCTCTCCCTGTATTTCCTTGTTCTTTCTTTGCTTGCCATCTGCTACAATCTGCCACAAGTTGAAAAGTGATTAAATAAACAAATGCAAAGGGGGGAAGCATTTAAATGACAAAATGGTGTATACTATGGTACTGTGAATTAATATATTCATGTGTGTATATTAATGTCTGAATTATATCATTAATGTGTTTTAAAACAACAAAATATTGAACAAACTACTAACTATAAAAAAACATATAACAGTTTTATTTATGTAAATGAAACTAAGTTCATATCATATAGTGTGACAAAATGGCAATATGGTGTGACAGGAAAATCCTGTCACACCTTATGATGCTGTGTCACACCATATGAGGTTTCATGTACTTAGCATGAGATTAAGCAATGTGCATTCATGCTAGCAATGTCAAATCATGCTAAAAACAATATGGCAATATAGATTAAAAGGTAGTATTGACTAAAAATGCAACTATTGTTTTCACTGTTGTGTAAAATGTGTCACACCAAAAGACATCACAACATGGAACTGGAGCAACAGTGTGGGATAAACTTAATTTTTATTTACATTATGAAGAGCTAAAACTCACATTGTCAGCACCAATGTCCTTCTGAGGTTATGTTGTTCTTCCTTGGCAGAATGAGGACCCCCATTTCGCAGAGGTGTCCAAGCAATTGCCCGTTCAAAAAATTGAATATGGCGTCACACCATATGATATTAATTTTTGGGACAAAATATCTCAGTTAAGGGTGGCTTCAAAATTATAATGGCTGAATTTTTCGTTAAATAGGATCACAAATGGATATCTAGGCTATGATTACATTATTGAATAAACAGAAAAATAATCTATTATTGACATTTTATTCAAAATCAAACTCTGAGAAATGTGACCGGGACAATCACGCCATATGAGCTTTTTCTAGTTTGGCACTAAATTGTGAATAAATAGATTAATACCATAACTGTTTTACATAGGAATATACAAATGCACTTTTTGAAAAGTATCCTCAAAGTTTTTGGCACATTTTTATATTAAATTCTTAGCTTTGACGCAATGGACCAAAAAAAGGCCATGTCATGTCAACTACCCACATACAAAGTGTTTCACTCTAATCTGTCGCTACATAATATATACAAATAAGTCGGAAATGTATAAAACTTACCTGTGTGAAATATCACCACTGAAAGTTTTCCTGTTAAATCATTAATAATAAGCAAATAAGCGGATATGCTCTCCCAAGGATCTTACACTCTGTGCTGTCCTGTCAGTCTTGTCTTGGCAAATGAAGATTCTACTGCAGCCATTATGACATCCCTAGGTGTGACATCATGCTTGTCACTTGTCACTGACAATGGAATCTTCATGTGTTAATACCATTAGTAATACCAGAGAGTGTTGAGGAAGTACTGCATTCATCTGAACTGTACTGCACAGCAGTCATGTGGAGTTTCCTTGATATTGTATATTATTTTGAGTCTCATTTGTTTTTGATTTTTTTTTTTTGATAATTAGTGCCAGTTGTTTGTTTACATGTAATCACTTACAACTGTAAAGCACATTAGTTCAACTTATGTTGTGTAAAACATGCTAACTAAATAATTTGACCTTGGTCTCCACATATGAAATGTTCTACTCTAATCTGTAATGGGCAAAAAATATTAAAAACTAGAGTGCATCTCTGTAAAGAAAATGCAAAGTGTACTTGTCACCAAAAGTCACCACCAAAACCAAAAGTGTCACCAAAAGTCACTGGGTCAGACATGAGAATGGTGTATTTTGAGCAATTAAAAAGTATTAAAATTTTACTTTGGAGAAAGTGATTGGTAAAGAACATAGCCATTACCAAAACTAGGAGTAGCAGCATGCTTGTATTTTCATAAGCACAGTCATAGTTGGATCCACACATGGGTCATCATAGACAGTTACCCTTTAATGATACCCTATGTAAATTTCACTTTAATTTTTTTTTACTTTAAATGACTGTCAGGCGGGTAAACAGACGGTCCAGACCCAAGAGCGTAACGTAACCAAAACAGGCTTTTATTAAGGGTAAGGGGAAGGGAGAGAGTTCGTAATCCACAGTCAAGAGTCGTAATCCGGGACAGGAGATCGTGGACTGGCAGGAGTCGTAGCCGGGGCAGAGGAGCGGAGCAGAGTCGTGGGCAGGCAGGAGTCGTAGCCGGGGCAGAGGAGCGGAGCAGAGTCGTGGGCAGGCAGGAGTCGTAGCCGGGGCAGAGGAGCGGAACAGAGTCGTGGGCAGGCAGGAATCGTGGCCGGGGCAGAGGAGCGGAGAAGAGTCGTGGGCAGGCAGGAGTGGTAGCCGGGGCAGAGGAGCGGAGCGTGGGTCGGGTCGGTCCGAGTTCGTCACCAGGAGACAGGAGCGGGGAGCAGACACGGAGGGGAACTGGAGACAGGAGGGAGACAACAGGCAGGTGGGGAACACAGGGGACAAACGAGCAGGTAGGAGACACAGGAGCAGGATTACACACGAACACGACAGCAGGAGCGGGGAGAAAACGCAGGAAGCTACAGGGAGCAGAGCCAGAGTCAATAACGCTTGCCACGACGAGTCAATGGTTCGCTGACGGACTGACAAAGGAAGGAACGGGGAGAGAGGTGGATTAGGAGCAGCTTGTAAACATCTGTTTTAAGGTGCTAATGTTTCACAGGAACCTCTCAGTGTGGTGCTATTCGTCTATACTCTTCCATGGGAATGTGAGTGCATGTAGTTTAAAGGGAGTGTGATGGAAGGAGGGGGAACTAGAGAATGGAGCCCTTTGCTTTTCCACAGAGCTCTTGTGTCTCATTCTCCTTTGGGGCAATACCATAAAAAAGAAAATAACCTAGATCTGAAAGAACAAAACAGATCATCACACCCACCCTTATGAGAATCACCACAGAGCAGGAAGTAACATCTCTGCAGACATACTAATTGACTTCATCCTGTCTTTCAGCATAGGAGACGCCTGAATTTTGGGGGCGAGAGCCTGGCTTCCTCCCAAGAGCTCTGTGGAAAAGCAAAGGGCTCCATTCTCTAGCTCCCCCCCCACCACCCCCCCTCTATCACACTCCCTTTAAACTACATGCACGCACATTCCCATGGAACAGTATACACGAATACCACCACACTGAGAGGTTCCTGTGAAACATTAGCACCTTAAAACAGATGTTTACAAGCTGCAAAAGTCAACGCACACAGATCTGAAACCGCAGGTACACATTCTAGAAGTTGCAATCACTGAGTTGTAGTTGTATCTGTTCATTTGAATGTGGCTGTCAGTGTATACACATAAATATCGAAGTTGGCTGGTTATACAAGCAAGCATGTGAGGAGGAAAGGAGGTGGGGAGTGATGGAGACATAGACCAGCAAAGGGATCCTGGGTCCTGTTAACTGCACACAGAGGACAAAGACAAGCCCCTACAGCTGTGCTTCCAGCCTGCAAAAATAAAAAAATAAAAAATCTATAGCTATTCGATTTCCTGTCCTGAGTCAGAGCAACTCTTCTCCATATCAAAGAAGTTAACAAGAAAAAATGTGAAATGCGCTCAACCTGTTGCTAGGGCACCAAACATTCCCACAGCCCTGCACACTAACTTGTCCTCTCTTCTGGAACTAGATTAGACTTGAAGGGAGAGGCGACTTGGTTTGCCTCCAAGGGCCCTTTGTAGGAACACAAGACTATTGTAACATTGGATTATGTAACAACACAAAAAATGCAAACATCTTTGTAAAATTTCTAAAAGGTTTTTAAATTAGCTGTGTCATTCATTTATACAAAAATTGTAAGAAATTATTACATACTGTGGTGGTTATTACAAAATGCACATGTTCCAAAACATGTATCGCAAGAAAACAGGATTGTTTCCCCCTAAATGTTTACAAAATTAATAAACAGAGTGCAAAATGAAAACAGTATGAGTATACTAGCATACCAATTTATCTCTTAAACAGTGTTACTCTCATACACACTTACATAAGCAGACAGACATGCATGCACAAACACACACACACACACGCACACACACACACACACACACACACACACACACACACATACACACACACACATACATACACACACATACACACACACACACACATATACACACACACACACTCACAAAATCCCTGATTATTAACTGATTATTAAAAAGGAATACGTATTTTTACATTGCTGTAAAAGAAAATAATGGAATTATATAGGAATTTTGAAACAATCACCGCGATATATAATACCCATTACATAATACACTGAAACCTACACCTTTTTTGTGACGTTATTATGTAATCAAAAGGGTTGCAGGGTTATGGGGGAAATAATCCCAGGAGAAGCCACTTGATTCCTTTTTTTTTTTTTAAGAAATCTGCAAGCCTTTGGTATTTTGACATTATTCAGGTAATCTCTGGACCAAAAGTTTTGAGATTTTGTTTAAAAATGCACAATTTAAGCTTAAGTATATTGCTAAGACCCCTTACATAGCCACAGCCCTGCAAATGTATTTGTTCTCCCTGTTGGCACAAAGAGGACTGGTGGGCAGTGGGAAAGCCTGGTCACCCTCCAACAACCAAGTGTAGGGGCACAAGACCCCCATAACCCTGCAACCCTTTCATTACATAATAACTTCACAAAAAAGGGGTGCAGTTTTCATTGTATTATGTAATGAGTATTACATATTGTGGTTGTTGTTTCAAAATTATAATATTATTAAATTCAATTATGTTCTTTAATTCTTGTTCTAATTGTTCTTTAAGCAATGTAAAAATATGCATTCCTTTTTAATAATCAGTTCATGTGAGAGCTGTGTGTGTGTGTGTGTGTGTGTGTGTGTGTGTGTGTGTGTGCGTGTGTGTGTGTGTGTGTGTGTGTGTGTGTGTGTGTGTGTGTGTGTTGTGTGGGTGTGGGTGGGTGTGGTGGGTGTATGTGTGTGTGGATTTGTGTATGTGTGCATGCATGTCTGTCTGCTTATGTAAGTGTGTATAAGTGTTTTCTTGTGATACATTTTAGGAACATGTGCATTTTGTAATAACCACCACAGTATGTAATAATTGGATACATTAATGACTTTGCTATTTAAAAAAGTGTCAGATTCTTTACAAAGACATTTACATTTTTGCGTGATTACATAATCCAGTGTTACAATGGTCTTGTGTTCCTACAAAGGGTCCTTGGAGGTAAGCCAAGTCCCTTCTAGTCTCATTTTGTTCCAGTAGAGAGGACAAGTTAGCGTGCAAGGCTGAGGGATTGTCTGGTGTCGTAGCAACAGGTTGAGCACAGTTCACATTTTCTCTTGTTAAATTCTTTGGTATGGAGAAGAGTCTCTCTGACTCAGGACAGGAAATGGAATAGCTATAGATTTTTTTGGGAGGCTGCAAACACAGCTGTAGGGGCTTGTCTTTGTCCTCTGTGTACAGTTAACGAGACAGAGCACTGGAGACAGAACTGCCCACAGGGGGCCAATCCCTTTTCCTGGCCTATGTCTCCACCCCTACCCACCTCCTTGCCCCCCCACATGCTTGCTTATAAAACCAGCCAACTTCGTGCATCAAACATCACAGCCACATCTGACCAGAAGCCTCATTCAGACCCTCCAGTATCACACAGCTTGTGAGTATTCAAAACCCTGGAATGTTCTCTCCTAATTTTACAGTGTATATTTTGTGCATGATGCTATTCCTTAGAGAAATAGTCATTTTGTGATTATTTCATAAAATGCATGCTACCTATGCCGTAACTGTATGTGTTCATATAGATTATACAGCTCTTTAGACTTTGACTTTGAATAGGCCACTCCAACTTTCGGAGGTCAAATACTTTTGTATAATGACCGTTGAAAAAGTATAATGACCGCTGTCAATGGCAACGGCTTTTCTGCTTCTTTCATATCACTCTGCAAGTAGTCCGTTCACTTAGGCTATTAGCTGGGCATGTTTCTACGCAACAGTTATACATTGTATTTTCTCAATTAACTATTTTTAGCAGTGCAAGGCCATGAACCGGCATGAAATATTTAAAATATGACATGAGTTTCTAATGCTCTATTATCGTTTTTTTTGGCAAGCAGCCATATAATAAGCGGGATAGTGTTCAGAGAGGGGCGGTCATGCTCCTGCAATAAGCCATTTTAGAGTGATTCAAGAACCCAACGTGAACTCTGTCGGAGCTTATTCCGCGGATAATAACTGCCTCTCAGAAAATTATCCCTTCCCTAACATCAGACATGCAATTGTGGCATCCATAAAGTAATTTCATTTAAATGACATCTAACTGCATTACATTACATAATGTGTTTACTGGCTTGAAGTAAATGCTGTATACATGTATGTATAATACTGATAGACCTTAAAACAGACATGTGAGTTATACTCTTGCTTTATGAATTGTGATTGAAGCAGTAAAACCATGAGCAGAAACGCACTGTCCTGCGATGGTGAGCTCCACAAAGGTGACTACCTGCTTTCCAACAACAGACAATACAAAGCTGTCTTTGAGGTAAGGACCACACCACCACAAGTTCACCAACTTCCAGTTTAGGCCATCTGCTACATTTTTTTAGTTCCCAAAAAAAAAAACTGGTGTTTTACAACATTGTGCCTACAGGAAGATGGCAACTTTGTCGTCTATGGCTGGAAACCAATCTGGAGTGCTGACACTGGGAAGCATCCAGACGCAGAGCGCATTGTCATGCAGGGCGACTGCAACTTTGTTATGTACACATCCAGTGATAAACCTGTGTGGCACACTAACACCGCTAAAAGTGGGGGACCCCACTGCACAGGCCGTGTAGTCCTTCAGGACGATGGAGCCCTTGTGGTGTGGAACAAATACGATCAGTATTGGAACTCAAAGAAATAAAGGTCATGATTTGGCTACTACAACATGCTCAGCTTAAAACAACGTCAATATCACAGTTAAATAAGACGATTCATATTCCAGTCTGTTTTGTCCCAGTGATAGCTCCCAGCCCAACACACCAACTGCCTATTTTAGCATTTCAGACTGGGCTAAACCAGCTAGCCTATAGCTTCAAGCTAGCAGGTGTAACCTACTTTGAATTGTGCTAATGGTAAGTCATGTCAGACCAGGCCATAAACACACAGAGAATACATATCCTGAATATGTAACTCTGAGACAGACAGCAATTATGATATATCCATAAATATATCGATTAAGATATATCCGTATAATTTGTATCCATAAAAACTGTCATGTCCCTTACTAAAGTGAGCACTCTAATTAGCAACTCACACACTGCAGATTGCAGAACCACAAATGAAAGACAATAATAAACTGGAATGTGTCCTTTCGATTCAAAGTGTCCTGTCCTTTTTTAATCAGGTATAGATTTGCTGAAGACTGCTTCCAATAGATTAACCTTTAATAAATTTAAAACATGTTGACAGGTGTTAAAAGTGTTATAAGTTGTTATAAGCTTTACAAAACATGCCTACTTCCTTATTAGGCTGAGTGAGCCAGGCCTGTAGTAGGGTGTACACACTGGTTGTACAAACTTCTGATCATCATGGATGACGGCAGCCACCCTCTGCACACTGTCATAAATGCAGAGAAACCTGATCAGCAACAGGCAGTTCTCAGTCTGCTGCCAGTCCTCCTCTGCACTCAGGGTGGGGGTGGGGGGGCAGGGGTGGGGTGTAGGAATAACACGGGGGAGTTGAGGAGGGGAGGATCTGCACAATGCTTTTATCTATCTGTGTCTATTGTGATTTGGTGTTTTGCTGCTGGAATCCCAGTTTCACTCAAGGGACCTCCTGAAGGGATTAATGAAGTTTTAATCTATTCTATTCTCAGAAAGTAATAATATGGAAATAATAATAATAAAACCTAAAGTGCAAAGGCTAAGTGTTCTCCCAAATAATAACATGTTAGAATAAGGTTTGTTGTCAGGAAGGCTTAAAACTCTTCTCCCAGACACTCTTCCTATATGCACAAGAGTCTTGTGTTTTTTTCTGAATATTCTATTCTATTCTATTCTATTCTATTCTATTCTATTCTATTCTATTCTATTTTATTCTATTGTACTTTGTACTCAGAAAACACAAGCTTGCACATGCACATCAACCCAGGCCCCCGTTCCCCCCAGAAAGTAACAGTGAGTAACAAAAGACCACATGAAAACATGAAAAGAAAAGTACATCAACAATGAGCAGCTAAAACAGACAAAGGATAAATCATGCACTCGCTTAAATTACATCAGTGTGAGTAACAAGACAGCCTTGTACTGTAGGATGGCCGCCTCAGCTGTGCGTGTCCCTTAGGCTGAAAGAGGACTCCCATGAGCACTTTCAGCACCAAGGCCAGATCCCACTGGGACCCTGTGACTGAACATGGAGAACTGAGACGCCAGACGCCTTTCAGGCAGCAGCACATCAGGGGGTTAGAGAGAGAGACTTCATTTGATCATTTTAGATTACACACACAGATCTTCTCACAAAAATAAAAAATAAAGTGAAAAGGCTTAATTCCATTGTGGTGGTGGGTGAGTGTGGGGGGTAGAGCAGAACTATAATAGCAATAGTATAACTGTTTGCCCAGGTGTAACAGGCCAAATGAACCCCTATGCAGATAAAGACAGGTATAGTTTGGCCCAGGCCAGAGTATAGAGGGGATAAACTGTCCTAGACCAAACTATACCCAGGATGTAAACAAGCCTAGGCCAAACAATAGCCCTCCAGGCCAGAATATTCCCTGCTTGAGTAAAGATGTTTTGATTGTATTTACACAGTATATTTAGTTACTCACTAACATGTACAAACAGAAAAAGTCAATTAAAAATCAATTAAAACCCATAAGAGCATATTCCCGGCACCAATCCATCAACATTCTTCACCTTGTTCTTCCTCCCAGCTTTTGGTTTTGTGTTAAGTTTGCATGGAACTGACTGACACCACAAATTTGCATTCTACTCTACTATCCTGCCCTACAAAGGCATGTTTGTGCAGTAACTGCACAAACATTGCAACTGAGATAAATGCCTTTAAAGTTGCCATACTGCCCAATTAAACATCTTGTAAGTACAGTAGTGGTGCTATTTTTATGTACAGTACTTTCTTTTTAGGATGAAGCAAGAGATTTAGTCACAAGACAAAAAAGAGCTGTTATAAAGTCCATTTCCAGTCTAACCTCAATTTTGACAAAATATGTACAGTTGGTGCTGCCTTTTGGCTTTGTAGGGCAGTATACTGGTATGCAATACGCTCTTTTTCATCTTACTGTTTAAATACATTCACTTAAACTTTGACTTCTTGTGTGTGGCCTCCCTTCATGTTACCTTGCTTGAGCCAGTATGTGTGTGAAAAAATGCAATATCATGTTAAGTTTTTTCTAAACAGAGCTGGTAGCCTGGGCTAGCGACAATCCCATCTTTGGAGGCATACTGGACCACAAACACCAAGCAGGTAAAGATGACAAAAGTTTGTGGGCAAAAACGTGTGCATCTCGGAATCCTCCATCACCTATATAATTTGAAAGTGTTGATTATTCGAAAAGCTCATAGTAAGTCTTAAACAGATTTTCAGCATTGAGGTGGTATATATTTTTAACTTTCCCTATGTAGCTCAGTAAAACATAACTCTTGATGGAAAAAAAACCCACTACTCCACTCTCACTACTTACAGTTTCAAATAGTTCAGCTTTGAAGAAATATCAGTGCCACCTCTCTCTCAGCTCTTACTAGCAAATCCAAATTAAGGAGGGGGATAGGACACACAAACAGTGTTGCCAATAGTTTCCAATAGTGACCAAGGACACGTTAGATTCAGTGTGGCTATAACTGCTCACAAATAACAAAAAAGGGTTGTAATAATATTTATAGTTGCACGAATATTTATTTATGAAAAAATCTGTTCAGAAGATATTTTAGCACAGGGTTGTCTGTTGCTGATGTGAGGTACAGAAGTCACTAAATACAGAAACTATTTCCTTGGACAAAGCTTGAGTAGCATGGTTTTGAAGCCAGATGAAATTTACAAAGTTTACCACATGAGGGCAGTGTTGCTTTATTTTTCATTGATAGTTTGAATAGATTCTATGTAATGCCATGCGACTCTTCTTCTTCTCCAAAAAAGAAAAAGTAAGAAAGAAAAAAATATATTTTTTGAAATGTCAAGTGGACAATTTGGAAAAATACAATTGAATAATTGTAGGGGCTTAAATGGCAACAGTTAATGTATTCAAACCTTCTCAACCACACACACAAATAACACACCGATTTGTGCTTAAATGCAAACCCATATATAGGGGATTACGACATCAATGTTCTTTTTATGCAATGGTCCAAGGTTAGAGTTAGAAAAAAATGATACTGTTGAGCTTATTAGAGTAATTTTAAATAATAAATTGTCCCCTTGGATACAATTATTGATTTCTTTGGGTATCACTAATGAGAACAAATGAAGATGTCAGTTGAGATGAGCTGACTCTTCAAACAGGAGAATGGTGGCAGCCGGCCTAATTAATAAATGAGCAATGAAATTATGCAGGCCAGCTTTGTATAATTTAACCGGGTTTCACTGATGTTTGGTTTTTTGAAATGCCTGTTTTTAAATCACTGCTCTGAATCATTCCCTTGTTAGGACAAAGGCTTATTAGAGTCAACAGCTGTGGCTGAATCACATGTCCGATGACTAGAGGACCTATTATCTAACTGACTAGTGTACAGCCAGATGGGATGAGCTGCGTATTGCTTTAAAATAACATTGCAGCAATGTTTTGGTGTACATGTAGCATCTAAACCACTCACAAGGATCACAGAAAACATGCAAATAATGTAGTAAGATTAGCTCTTTCTCGCTTTCTCTCTCTCTTTCTCTCTCTCTCTCTCTCTCAATCTCTCTCTCTCTGTCTCTCCTTCATACTTATTTTGTCCCCCCTAAGATCAAACAAAATGATGCAACAACTTTGCAACAGGGGCTCCCCCAAAACACCAACTGAACAAACACACCGAGTCATGAGGGCCCTTTGAAAAGCTCAGCAGGCTACCAGAGCCCCTTGCTCAGCTTACTCCTATTGTGTGTGTGCGTGTGTGTGTGTGTGTGTGTGTCCATCTGTGTGTGTATGTGTGTGCATGTGTGCCTGCATGTGTGTGTCCGTGTGTCCGTGTGTGTATGTATGTGTGTGTGTGTGTGTGTGTGTGTGTGTGTGTGTCCATCTGTGTGTGTATGTGTGTGCATGTGTGTGTGCATGTGTGTGTGCGTGTGCCCATCTGTGTGTGTCTGTGTGTGTGTGTGTGTGTGTGTGTGTGTGTGTGTGTGTGTGTGTGTGTGTGTGTGTGTGTGTGTGTGTGTGTCCATGTGTGTATGTGTGTGCATGTGTGTATGTGTGTGCATGTGTGTCTGCATGTGTGTGTGCGTGTGCCCATCTGTGTGTGTCTGTGTGTGTGTGTGTGTGTCTGTGTGTCTGTGTGTGTCTGTGTGTGTGTGTGTATGTGTGTGCATGTGTGTCTGCATGTGTGTGCGTGTGTCCATCTGTGTGTGTGTGTGTGTGTGTATGTGTGTGTGCATGTGTGTGTGTGTCCATCTGTGTATGTGTGTGTGTGTGTGTTTGTGTTTGTGTTTGTGTTTGTGTTTGTGTATGTGTCCATCTGTGTATGAGTACATGTGTGTGTGTGTGTGTGTGTGTGTGTGTGTGTGTGTGTGTGTGTGTGTCCATCTGTGTACATGTGTGTATGTCTGTGTGTGTGAGTGCGTTTGCATGAAACCAAAAGAGAGATCAGTGCAGAAGCAGGAAAAAAGAGAGGATAGAAGAAGTGGTGTGGAAGGCTGGAGTATGAGGGGGAACGGCAGGAACAGAGAGGGTCCTGCTCCTTATTCACTTGGGTAATCGGGCTGGTGGCCCTAACGAGCCTGTCATATTGCCCCTGTAATGAGCAGAGAAAAGATGAATGTAAAAGTGCTCCCATTACTGTGCTTTCATCTTCCTGTTCATTAGCTTAGCATAAGGTTGCAATACCCCATTACTCCTCTGCCTAACAACACAATCCCTGTCCCTGAGACAGAAGGAATTTCACTCAGATGCCGTAACGTTGCTCACCCTAAGCACAACATGGCCGTAGTTAAACACAAACTCACCCCCTCACTCACACACATCCGTTTGGAGAGTCTGAGAGGAAAACAGGAAGAGTAATAAGGAAAAAAAACAAGATTGTGTCTATTAGTGTAACAAATTAGGACATTTCACTGAAATGAACACAATTAACACAATAACAGCACACAGCCGCAGCCTTCCCATGCCTTTTTTACGGCATATCTGGTGTGTATTGCTGTTTTTCCATCACCAGTGTGTGTGTGTACGTGTGTGTGTGTGTGTGTGTGTGTGTGTGTGTGTGTGTGTGTGTGTGTGTGTGCTGTTTTCTCAGGGTGCAGACAGTGTGCCTCACACTGGCACACTGCCTCAGTTTCCACGGCAACTTTATAATTGTTTTGGAAGGCGTCCAGACGCGACTGGATACCAGAGAATTATTGATGTCAAAGAGAAACATGTATGAAATGAGAAGCTATGTATCCAGCCATATGCTCCATATCTGCGCATCGGTTTGAAATTATAAAATCATTTTAACATCAACACTACACTGATTCCTCCATGTGTTTTTTTCTGCTTGCTGATATCTTCCTCTTTTTGTGTTTATTGTATTTGCTTTGTTATTTTCTGATTGATTTCTGTGAGTCTTATGAAGGTCATGTTTTGTAAAGATATGAAATGACAATAAAACAATAAAAGAATCACAGTTCCACCAGTGAGGTAACAGGAATTAGCTCAGAGCATCCTAACATGGACTAATCCCCTAAAAATTACAGTCACAATGGCTACACAAGCGTTCCAAGCAATGAAATTCCAAATTATTCAGAAACCAAGATATTACCACGGAAGATAATGAAAGCTCTCAGAAGAGAGGGGCATTAAAAAAAAACAAGGTTTCAGCATTGCATCAGTTTAAAAGAGGCTGCTGTATCCTTAGTCCGCAGCTAAACGTGTAGACATATTTATTTTCTTAATTGTGATTGCATGCGTTCATTCTCTGCTTCCCGGGCGAGTAATGGCATGCTGAAGTGGAACAGCGCGCAGCTTTGACTAAGCATCCTTACCTTGCTCGCTCTCTGAGGTATGGCCATTGCATGACATTATACTGTCTGCGCGTGATTTACCTCTCCTGTGCTCACATTAGCTGCTGCGCTAGCCAAAGAGGCTTTCATTAAAATAACGTATAAGGGAGTGCTTGGTAATTCACCTGCAAATGTTTTGCTCACTACGGCACAAGCATCCTTACACGGCTTTCAGCTTTGAGCTAAACGGCATTATAAACAGGATGTTAGTATAAAATACAGATTTTTTTCCAGTTTTAAAAGTTAAACATTTGGCTTTAAATGACCCTGCTGTGTAGCTTATAGGATATACACTAGTTGACTGTAAAACTAGCTATGATATAGTAGTAATTTAGTTTCATCTGTGACATCAGTGTTAGCTTGATTTCCTAGACACAGATACAAACATGTCGCTTTTCTGTGTGGCTCTCTGCTCTCCGGCTTAATTTATGGGCTGTGAGAAGCGGTGCTCCGGGTGCGAAGTGAGTGAGAGGAGTGTGAAATCCCTGAATTGAGCACGGACAGAGAGGCCGCCTCAAAAGACAACAAACAGCCAAAAAGTCGCGCCCCAGCTGTGGAGAGCGGCGAGCGGAGACCCACGCACGCAGGACTCCAACCCCTGCATGCAGCGTGGAGATCAAGGCCAGGGCCCTGCTGCAAGTCGGCTAGGATATTTTGGCGTTGGGTTGCAGAAATAAAGGGGTGGAGGCGCTATATGTGGATGTTGACGTGATCTGATACATTTGGCGGTAAATAAATAAATAAAGTTTTGATATGAGCAAGGGTAATTGCAAACGAAGTGGAACTGGTATCGAAATACAACCACAGTTCTACCCGCCGTGAGGGGCCAATGCAAACAAGGAAGGAAAGAGGAAAGAAAAGGCAAGGAAAGAAAGAAAAAAATCACAACGACAGCAGATCACCTTTGCAGGGTCGCCCGATCCGCACAGAGGGGACCGGCATGGGGCACAGGAAAGCGTCGCCCTGTGTCGGGAGCACGCTGTCAGGCGGCGGTTACCGGCTGTCAGCTGCAGCTAAAAATGATTTTCAGAAAAACGGGGTGAGAAGTTCAGCAGGCTGCTTTTTCCTTCATAAGACAGAGGGGGAAAAACGCTGTCAGCATCGCTAGGCTTGTGGTGATTTATATGCTCTCTTTTACAAACCTCGCTCTCTCCCGCTCTTTCTCCCTAAGCTCACAGTCACTCTCTCTCGATCTCTCTGTTGTTCGAGCTCCCTTCTCGGCGTCTGTTTCATAGGTTTTCCACTCACCACATGTGAGCTGGACACATGTAAACTCAATGGTGGGTGTCAGTTCTTTCACATGAGTGAAAGTACTAATTGTAGTGTCTAATGTGTTTTAAAACCAAATGCCAAAACTGAAATTTTGTGTAATAATGCTGTTGCTGTAGTCACCGAATGTGAAGGATTTGTGGAATTATAGTTTTGGTGTATAATTTTGTTGTGTCTTTTTTTTTTTTTCATTTTCTGCATTTGCTCATGATATGATAAAATGCAGTCTCCGTCTCTGTCTGCTCTCTCTCTCTCTCTCACTCACACACGCACGCACACACACACACACACACACTATGACTATGACTATGACCAAGAGTCTGTGCATATTTACTGTGTGCAGAGGTGGGGAATACTGTCCTGAAAGGGCGACACAATATGAGCTCTAAGGTGTCCACATCATCCTGTAAAATAGTGTGAGACACTAGTCAGAAGTCAACTCTTGCATGCATGAGTATACAACACAGGATGATCCTCCATATGAGTTCAAAGGTCTCTGTCTTTCACACACACACACACACACACACGCATGGACGCACGCACACACACACACACACACACACACACACACACACACACACACACACACACACACACACAAACACACACATGAATGTCCACACACAGACACGCACACACGTATGCATGCACACACACATGCACACACTCACACACACACACACACACACACACACACACACACACACACACACACACACGAATGTCCACACACAGACACGCGCACACACACAAACAGCAAAGAGCAAACAGACACACACACATGGCTAGGCATTCTCCACAATGCTGGACTGCTCTCTCCCTCTTTCTCTCACTGTCTGTCTGTCTTTCTGTGATACACACACTCACTCACACACACACACACGCACAAGCACACATTCTAACCCGTTCCTCTATGTTGTGATACAGAGAGAGAGAGAGGGGCCAGGAGAGAGCCGTGCAGAGCCATCTGCAGACCATGCTCCGTGCGCGAAACACGCGGGGATCACAAAGGTGTTATTTTTCAAAGCGGGCCCTGGCCTACCTCCTGCGGGGCCGCCGCTGCCGCGCTTCAAGGGAAGGTGGGAAAGTTCTGAGGGCCCGCGTGGCCCTCCCCACTGCCCGGCTCCTCAGGGGCTGCCCTTTGAGGGGGTCATAACTGTGGCCTGTATAACATGGCTTACCGCTGATGGTGGTTGGTCACAGTTGATGAAGCCTTTTAAAAGGGAGCCCTCTTCTCTTTCATGGTCTCTGTTAAAAAATGCTCCTCTCCTCTACACATTGAAGGAGGCCTGGCTCCCAGACGTTGCAGCTTACGGGCAGAAAAGGGGGGAGGGGGGTGGGCTGGTGGGGTAGCGGGCGATGTGCAGTTCAAGGGGACCACGGCTAGGGGGCACTGTGGGTCTGTGTTAAACAAATAACCCCCCCCACCCCACCCCACCCCAACCCCCTCCAAACACACACTTCCAAAACCATCCTTTCAATCCCCCCACCCACCCCAACCAAAAACCCACTCCACGCCTCTTCCATCTGAAAACAGGAAGAGAAAAAAAAAGAAAAAAAAATCCCCCTCTCCATTTTAGTTTGAGCCTGTACGCCGGCGCTCGCGCTTCGACATGAGCTGCACAAAATGAGGGCCTCCTGGCTGCAGTCATGTCCGTGCGCTTGCTAGGCATGCTGTTACCTACTCCTCTGACACCGGGCAGTGGTGCAGCCTACCAGCGGACACTCTGTTTACCACACGGCGGTTTTCTGGCATGCCGTGCCCCTGACCGCATCGTATAACATGACTCAAGTGTGCTGCAGGTAGATGTGTTAGCTCATTGTACAAGTTCTTGGAGATAACCCAAGAAAACATGGTTAGAAGATTAACATCATACTTCACACAGCTCTACTGGGTTTAGAGAAAGAAAAAAAAACATCTTGGCTTAAAACAACAACAACAAGCAACTATGATTCACCATGCTAAAATGCGAAACAAAACCTTATGCAGTGATGTCAGCATAGGGAACCCAACATATTTTTTCGCTTCTAAACAATTTATTAACTCCAACTTTGAATAGTTGCAGTTAATATGAGGGCACAATGTAATATAAAACAACAGGAGAGCCATTTATTAAAGGCACTGATTTACCATAGATATGTTGCTATTAATGATCTGTTTTAGAAATGTGAGTGAAGATTTTCTGCTATTTTACCCTTGTGTGCATGACTAACTGTAGAGGGATTTTTATTTAAAAACCCTGAATATTAAACCATTAAAATAAAATATTTTAGTACATTTAATTATTTTACTCAGTTATGTCTTAACATTCTTGCATTTAATCAAGAGGAATGTAATTATTAAAAACTCATATTACATAAATGAAATGGATATGAAGACAAAGACAATAAATGACTGCATGTTGCAGTGGTTTATTAAAAATTTGATTTTATATGCAACGCTAATTTGCAGACACATAATTAATTTGTATTTTAATATTGTATAAAAATAATGTTATAAATTAATTTATTTTAGAGTAAAATATATAGAGTAGAATATATAGAATAGAAAATATAGTTCTCTTTAAGCTCTACACAACTGTCCGTCTTTGTCAAGTGTTTTGTGAGTGTTTTTATATATGTAGGATTTGTAAAAATGGACAATTGTGTAACATGTCCCATGACTGAAATTGCAATTATGAAATCAGTAACTGTTTTCTAATGTTTGAATATATATAGATATAGATATAGATATAGATATATAGATATATATTGTTACATCCTTGCCAGGTCTATATATTGCCTTATTCATTCAGAGCAAATTTCATCCAATAGAATAAATAGCATATTCTAACAAATTTACTGTGGCCTGTTTAAAAGGATCGCAGAGAGAAAGTAAACCGACCACTGGTAATCCGTAGTTATTTCAGTCTGCTTATTCAGGAATTTTAATACTATTTATGCCACAAAACACTAACTGATATGTAAGCACAGTTTACAATAATGTTGTTTTTATTTAAATAAATTTGAGATGTTATGCATCATATTTAGTCCTGTACTGCTTGCGTTGTACCATCCCATCCTACTACTATGAGGCTTTGGGAGAGTAGTGCCTTCCAATGACAAGTAGAACAGAGCAGAACACTGCTCTTCTCTGGTTACTGCCCACACTGTCCACAGGGATGAAGACTGTGTGTGTGTGTGTGTGTGTGTGTGTGTGTGTGTGTGTGTGTGTGTGTGTGTGTGTGTGTGTGTGTGTGTGTGTGTGTGTGTGTGTGTGTGTGTGTGTGTGTGTGTGTGTGTGTCTGTGTGTGTGTGTGTGTGTGTGTTTGTGTCTGTGTGTGTTTGTGTGTGTGTGTGTGGGTAGGTGTGTGTGTGTTTCTGTGTGTATGTTTGCATGTATGTGTACCTTTGTCAGTGGCCATGACCAAACAGAAGAGAGCCGTGGGTAGAGGGCTCTGTACAGGAGGGAGAGAGAGAGAGAGAGAGGGAGAGAGAGAGAGAGAGAGAGAGAGAGACAGAGACAGAGACAGAGAGAGAGAGAGAGTAGTCCAGCATTGTGGAGAATGCCTTGCCCAGCACAATGCTCCACTGTCCTCTTGAGTTTTGCCACTTTCCCACAGAGCACAGCAGGACGGGCCGAGGTCGCTGACTGAACAACTCCCAGCCAGCCTCTCCTGAGGCTGCGGCCGACAGCACACTGACAAACACTCGCACATGGGCTGCTAACATCCTGTGACATCATCAAAGCCTCTTTTACGGCCCGCCAGAGCCACAGAAAATGCCTGGAAAGTGTAAAAAAAAAAGTCAGTGTATGTTTCTTACTGACTGAACGGTAGGAAGGGATTTAATTTATATCCAACTGCATGGTGGAAATCAAGGATGGGGAAAAACATGGAACATTTTTACCTTTTGCATGTCACATGTAGACAGACGTATTCAGACATAGTCTTTGTGAGCTGTTCCAACAAATTACCTTTACAGTATTTCCAGTTGTCAACTGGGGATTCTTACAAACTGAAGTCCAAACAGTGCTCTAAAGGTGGACCATTATTCAGTACATTTGAGAGCCAAGCATCAGTAACAGGACTGAGTAAACTTTAATCACAGTTGAAATTTATCATTTAAAATGCCTTTACTTTAATACTTCACTTTAATAATTCTTAATTTTTTTATGTATCGACAGGATACATATACGTTGCAACTACTAGTTACAGTATGCCACGTATGCTTGCCTGATTTTTTTTTTCCTGATGTGTCTGAAATAAAAGAGTTATGAGGCAGAAAGAGAATTACGTAGCAGGTGGGAAAAATTTCAGACGCAAGGTAAAGCGGAAGGCCTATCCGTCTCGCCGCGGACGTCAAACATCCATCTCCTTGTGTTATTCCTTAATCCGATTCATTTGGCCTCGGCGCGGGCCGACGTTGCCCGTTGGAAGGGTTTCATGCACATGATGGATGCTATTGTCAAAAACGCCAAGGTCAATACGCGACGCTTGCACAGGGAGAAAAAAAGAGAAAGACAGAGATAGAGAGAGAGGATGAGAGAGAGAGTGAGTGAGAGAACTTATTTCAAAAGCGCCTCCCATGTATCACCTCAGCAATCTGACCTTGTGTCTCTGTAATAACATTCGTTGGGGGAGACAACTGCTGGGAGCGTTCTCTAAGGCAGGCGTCAAAGTTTCAAAACCGGCCCAGAGCACTCCTGAATAGAGACACAGTGAGTTGATCCATACAGCACGTCAAGGGGGTTACATTCTGGCAAAGGCTTGCTCTGAATGCTAAAGCTAGCGCCATGGCCTTGGATCATATGGCTCAATTCTGTAAAAGCAATGTACACTGGGCCTCTGGACCAAGCTTGTGAAAGGCTGGGGGTAGGGGGGGTTGTTGGTTAAGGGAGGATTTCACACAAGCCACAAAGATGCACATGGGGTATATAAGTTAAAGATTGTTGTAAAACACTGTTTACAAGGATGATACATTTCTCTCTAGGTCTGGCTGGCATCCAGGCCAAAACATGTCTCTAAGGACCTGGCTTGTTTATTACTTGAAGTAGCTCTTATTTTTGCTGTGGGTTACTACTGTGACCGCTTTTGTGCCCAAATATTACCCTGTTTCTGCTGTTATTTTTGGATAGTTTGTTAGACTACAGTTATAGGGACGCAAGTGTCTAAAATGCAGTTTCCTCACATAGATAGGAACCTAACTTGTGCAGCAATTTGCTCAATTTGTATTTCTACCAGTACTACTCAATGTCTTCACTGGGACCATGATTCTAATGTGATATCTTGATTTGTAAGTGGTAATTAGAAGAAAAGAAATTCTAGTAAAAATTAGTCTCTCTCTCTCTCTCTCTCTCTCTCTCTCTCTCTCTCTCTCTCTCTCTCTCTCTCTCTATGTGTGTGTGTCTCTCTCTGTGTGTGCGTCTGTGTGTGTTAGTGTGTGTATGTGTGTGTTAGTGTGTGTGTGTGTGCGCATTAGTGTGTGTGTGTGGGTGGGTGTGTTAGTGTGTGTGTGCATTAGTGTGTGTGTGCATTAGTGTGTGTGTGTGTGTGTGTGTGTGTGTGTGTGTGTGTGTGTGTGTGTGTGTATCCGCGTGTGGTTGGTTGGGGTTTCTTTTTCCTTTGTCTCCAGAGAGGCTTGGTCTGGGCTGAGCCGTGTCCACCCACTGGGTCATCAGCCCATGCCGCGCTGCCCCATGCTGTGTGGGCTAGAGGAACCAGCCTCTCGACGCATCAGGGGAAGCCCTCCAACAGACAATTAAATGCAGCCACACATCACAGAGGAGGAAATCTTTTATTAAAAAAATTCCAAGAGGTCCTTTAGAGTGCTGGGTCTCCCCTCCTGGATGGCGAGCAGGAGAGAGAGAAACAAGAAAGAAATACCCAGAGTCTCAGAAAATGACTTCAATTAACCATAATGTTAATCACGAAAGCTCAGAACAAAAGTCACACTGAGAAGTCCCTTGATGGAAATTGTTATAATTGCCCCTAACTACCGGGATGAATATTTCTCTTCGCTTAATTACATGTGACTTAATATTTAAATATACCATTTGCGGATTTTAAAGTATCTTAATCATGCTCATTAATTTTTAATATCTAACATTTGGATTGGCGGGAGCGCAGATAAACACCTTTTACTGTTTGACTGGTTACATGCTGCAGGTAAGAGTAACAGAATGTCAGGTATTCATTATGTATGAGGCGCCGCTGACAGCACCTGTATTCCCTGATGAGGGAGAGGTACAGTAATTGTGCTTTCTGCCAGGAAGCCACAGAACAGTCGGAACCACGTCAGGCCACGCAGCCTTTCAGTTTAAACCTCCTGCTAGTCTCCAGGCTACTGCATGATGGACTCTGACAAAAAGCGTCAGTCATATTTCTTTTGTTTTGTTTTTTTTCCCCCTCCCTCCCAATTGCCCCGATCCATCTAAAAAATACCCTGGCCCCTTTTTTTTTAGACATTTCTGACAAACTACTTCTCAGGTGATGTATTTCACAACTGATGGCTTCCCTTTGAATCTACCCCTATTTTTCTAACTTTGTCTGTAAACATGTTTTTTTTAAGAAATGCTACAAATCATTGCAAAATTCAGTTGAAAATATGATGTAAATGGCAGAGGTTAGTAGGCTAGCATTCCTCACAAAGATTCCTCTGGCCGTATTATGTCCAGAGCTATTTTGTGTGGTTTTTTTGTTGTTTTTTTTTTGCTAAAAACAGGCAGAGGTTCGGCAAATGGGTGGCCATATGAAGTCCGGCCATCCCTCATTATCTGGGCCCGTGTCTCTGGAGCCGGCTGGAGTGAGGGGGTGCCGGTGGTGCATAGTGGTCATTAACGCGGCCCCCTTGACTCCTCGGGCAGAGGAGCAGGGGTGCTAACCCCGGAGTCCTGGACAGGCTCCAAGAGCGGCTCCCTCAATCTGGCCACCTTAATCATGCCCTTGTCTAATTGGCTAAATTAGCCGTAGCCTCTGCACCCCAGCTGATGCAAAGGCGAGCAGTTCTGGCGCTTGCCCTGAACGGCGGGCTACGGCTTTGGGGTGGTGGGGGGGGTGGTGGGCGTGGGGGGATGGGGCTGGTCTGGCGGGCGAGGGAAAAAAAAAAGGATTTAAGCCTGTCTGAGTTGCTGAGGAGAACACATAATCTCAGATCTTTTCTAAATGTGTGAAATTTACAGGAAACCGTGATAGGCCTTTTGTGGTTTATTTGTGTTCATTCAACATATATATGTAGATTAAAACCCCCACATTTTGTTAATTGGCCGTCGTGTGACTTTGCGCTGTCCAGATTAAGCAGATGTATAAACAAAACTGTAAATAGAATTACTACGGAGCATAATCATTAAAAGTAAGCAGCCTCTGCCTCCTGGTGGAAAAAGGGGTAGAGGTCTCTGATTTCTTCATTATTATTTATATATTAAAAAAAACTAACACACTAATCCATACCCTGAGGGCCTTGTTTACATCGTGTTGTCAACATCTCTTTTCCTCCCTCTCTTTCTCTCTCTCTCTCTCTCTCTCTCTCTCTCTCTCTCTCTCTCTCTCTCTCTCTCTCTCCCTCTCTCTCTTTTTCTCTCTCTTCCCCCCCTCTCTCCCTCTCTGTGATAACACGCAGTGCATATAGAGCTGTGGCATTAGTCAGTGGGGCAGCGGGCCCGTGGTGTGAGTGGCTGTAGGGAGTGCTGTCTCCAAGCCAGGCTTTTTAATTGGATCTCATTTACTCTGCCCACACGCAGGACACAGCTCCAGGGATGTCCTGCTTATCAGCATCACCACCTCCGCCACCTCCGTGGCTACCATCTCTCCTCTCTTTACCTCCTCGTGTTAGTCTCCTCCTTACCCACCTCCATGGCTACCATCTCTCCTCTTCTCCTCTCTTTACCTCCTCGTCTGTAGTCTCCTCCTTACCCACCTCCATGGCTACCATCTCTCCTCTAGTCCTCCTCTCTTTACCTCCTCCTTACCCACCCCCATAGCTAACATCTCCTCCTCTCTTTACCTCTTCTCTTTACCTCCTCATCTGTAGTCTCCTCCTTACCCACCCCCATGGCTACCATCTCTCCTCTTCTCCTCCTCCTTACCTTGTCTGTAGTCTATGTGTAAATTCATTTCTCTTTCATCTCCCTCAACTTGCCTCTCCATCTTACTTATTTTGTCCTTTTCTTTTGTCTGTGAAGGTCTGTTGTATTTTCAGCCCAGCATTGTTTTTAACTCATTACCTCAGTTTTGACCTTTCTGTTGTTTTAAATGTTTCTGTGTCCATTTCTGTTTGTTGATCTGTCACTTTAAAAGTGTCTGCCTTTCTGCTTTTCTCTTTCTCTCTCTCCTCTCCTATCTCTCCCTTCCCCTGTGTCTGTCTGTCTGTCTGTCTGTCTGTCTGTCTCTGTCTCTCTCTCTCTCTCTCTCTTTCTCTATCTCTCTCTCCCCTGCCCCCCTCCTTTCTCTTCCTTCCCTTGTCTCTGTCTCTCCCGTGGTAATCAGCAGTCCCCGGACTTGCCTCTCACTTTTCCACCGCTGTGTTCACCCTCCATGCAGCAGCACCGGAGAGGCAGCGAGCAGAACAGAACCCCGGCGAGCCCCAGCCCCAGCCCCAGCCTCCCTGCATCCACCCCCCTCCTTAACGGCCCAACAGAAGGCCCGGTTCAGGGAAGAGCGAGGAAGAAAAGAGGCAGAGCGAGAGAGGGTGCAGGGGGCATGGCGTACTGTAATCAAACTCGCTTCAGTGCTCCTTTTCAATCAGACACCTGCTATTAAGCTGATAAATACACTTTTCCCAGTCAGGGGCCCGAGACGTTTGAGTACCCCTAGGTAATGTTCTTTCTCCACCTCCCCCTCCTCCTCCTCCTCCTCCTCCTCCTCCTCTTCTTCTTTTCCCCTCTTTCTTTTCTTCTTCCTCTTCCTACTCCTCTTCTCTTAATCCACTCAGACTGGGTTCTTAACTCTAAAAACCCTCTCTCATTCTCATGGTCTCACATGTCATAACAGTGGCGGCAGAAGATGGTCCAATGGCCGTCCTACCAACACCTGAAAGCCTCACACACAGCCTCCACACACACACACACACACACACACACACACCTAGGACAGCTAGATCAGCCTGCCACTGGCCCACCACAATCAAAGCTGAGTGCATGTGGAAGAAAAGAGGAGAAACACTCTGTTGGATAATGCCTTTCTGGAGAGCTCCATATGGACTTTGTGTTCTTCCTATGTCCCCCCCCCAGCCCACCCCACCCCACCCACTCCTCTTTTCTGTCCCTCTTACACTCTTTTTCTGTACCTCTTTTTCCCTCTTTCTCCCCTCTCTCTGCTCCTCTTCCTCTCGCCGACTTTCTTCTTTCTTGATAATCATGAAAAATTGGGTGAGTGACTCTTTTGTCTCCCCTTTTCAGCTCCTGTGGGTGCTCGCCTCCTGCTGCTCTTGTGGGGGGTGTCGGGGGGCCCAGGCGTGAAAAGGCAGCCCCCCCCCCTGCTGGGAATCTTACTCAGCGCAGCGTCATGCCTGCTTCCTGGCCTGATAAACACTAAATAGTCATGGCCACAGGAGAGGCTTTCTGGGCTGTTTTTTTTTTAACGTATTTTCCTATCTCCGCTGCTGCTGTCCACACTGGTCGACTGAGAGCTGCCAATTCAGAAATGGGCCATTACAGGGGTGTTTTATAATGGTGAGCAGGCATTACCTGAAGAAAGGTGACCCACGCTTGAGTCCACTTTCTCCCCTCTCAGTCTCTGAGTTTCTCCTTGGTCCTCTGCTCTCTCTCTCTCTATCTCTCTCTCAGACACTTATTGACTATATTAATCTATGCCTTGGTCTCTCTCTCTCTCTCTCTTTCTGTCTGTCTCTCTTTTCTCTCTCTCTTCCTTTCTCTCTCTCTTTCTCTCTCTCTCGCCCTCTCTCTCTCTCTCTCTCTCTCTCTCTCCCTTTCTCTCTCCTGCTCGTTTTTCTGGGTACTCTGTGCCTCAGACCAGACATAAAAGTGCAATGTTATGGCCTTTGTCTGAGCTTCTGAGTAGGCATGGCCGCTCGAGTGACTTCTCTTTGCACAGTGCTTTTTCTGACACTATCCAACCCTCTAATGGCCACTTGTTCTCAGGCTTAATAGATGCATTAGTTATGTTACAATCAAGATGTAGTAGTGCACAAATTGCTTTAGTTTTCAGGAACATTCATTAATCCTGTAAATGAAGGACTTCCAGAGAATGTTATGATTAATGTGGTGAGAGAAAATGCCATGGTTCAGGAAAACTGGATACTGTATAAAGAGTATTCCGTTAGTACTTCTGTTAAGACACTTGGTATTATATTATATACATGTATGTAGTTTGTATTTACAGAGATGATGATGTTAACAACCCATTATGTAAACAGTAGCCAAAAGACTTCCTGCTGAGGTTGGGTTTTGACACTGTTGTTGCCAGGAGGAGATGCATTAGGGTTAATACATAGTTTGTATTTGAAACAGGAAAACCATGTCATGCTAGCATGTGTGTTTAATAACACATCCCTTTATGGCAAAGACCCCTGCCTGAGCCACTGCAATGCCTTGTGTTATTAATATGATATAGAGGTGTTATAACAGTGTTTGTGAAGCTCTTAGTAAATGTTGTGGGTAGGTCAGTGATTGGATTAGTGGCCAGCAGAGTTATTCAACCAGGCACCAAAAGAAACAGAAGCCCACAATCATGTAAGTTTGTGATGTATCACTTTTTCAAATTTCCCTGTAGATGTGTAGTTCAAACAATCTCCCTTGCCACTTTCCACAGAGAACAAAATCAACATCTCTGAAATGACCCAGAGGGAAAAAAACAGTAATTTCCCTTCCTCTTATAGAAAACATAAACCTGCTCTGAAATGTGAACATCCTGGTCTCTGTAGCTGCTTCAGATATTTTCACATTCCCATCCCAGCGTTCAAAGAGAAAATTCATAACTTTGTGGTCAAAGTTCAAACGGTTGGGTTCACTCTGAAAGCATTGACACACAAAAAACACATACACATACACACACACACACAGACCCACACACACACACACGATATAGCATAGCATAACATAACATACAAGCGGGCGCTTGAAGATGGCATATGTCACTGATTGAGTTGCAAACCTGATCGCAGACGTCTGGGCTCGCTGACGCTCGAGTGGAATCCATCACGGCATGGCGGTGCCGCGGTGAGGGGGGCTTCGCCCGATAAGCGCACTATATCACCGCCAGCAAGCCGGGCGACCCCGCGCTGACCCAGCCGGGGGAGGAAAACACATGTTCGCCGGCTCGGCGCGGGCCGACTACCTGCCGAGAGGGCTGGGAATTCCTCCAGCAGGAGGCCGAAGGGGAGGAGAGGCCGGATTCGGCCCCTCGCAGCTGAGGGTGGCCATTAGTCTGGGGGTGGAGGGGTGGATGGGTGGAGGGGGGGGGGGGGGGGGGGTTGGAGGGGGGTGGCGCGGTGGAAGGGGCAGAGGAGTTAGACGTGGATGCACTGTCAATTTTACAGACACCCCCTCATTACTTAGACCTGTACGTGGGAGCTGTTTAATTAATATTTTCTGGAGAAAAAAGGGGGGCTGTGGTTGGGGGGGGGGTGTCGGGAGGGTTTGGCGATGGAGGGGGTGGATGAGTTGGACGTGGATGCACTGACAATTTTACAGACCCCCTCATCACTAAGGCCTGTACATGGGAGCTGTTTAATTGATATTTCTGTACAGAAATGGAGGCATGGGGTTGGGGTTGGGGGGGGGGGGGGGGGTGAGGGGGTGAGTGTGAGCGATGGTTAAAGGCGGAAGAGGAGGGAAGAAATAGCCAAGCAGGGGATGCTCAGTCAATTTAGGGTTTCATAAATTTAAGCAGCTGACAGCCATTTTTGGGAAGAACAAAAACAATTGTTTAAAGCAGACAGACCTCCCCACATTCAAATGTGACATTAATTGTGGACTTGAACTTGCTGAATGTGATCTATGATCTATGATGTGGTGTGGGGAGGGGGGTGCAAATGAATGAGAGGTCAGTCTTGAGAGCTCTCTCTCTCTGGCTCGCACACCATGCGTTCAACCATTTTCTCCGCTCGGCACGGTCCATCTATACCCCTCGGATATTTTACTGTCCATAAAATTCCAGCCTCCCTCTGAAACGCGCTTGAACTTACGCATCTGTCCACCATTTTGGCAGCAGCCATTTTGGAGACTCCTCCATTTTCTGCCCTCATATTTACATATTTCCCCACTTTCTTGCCTGACGACCGCCACTCTGGATCTCATTACCCACCCTTAAGGTTTTTGGGTATATTTCTGAGGATATGTGAGGAGGGACGAGAGGGGAGGACCTGAACGTGAGGTGCCATGAGTAGGGCGGGGCTTTGGGGCGGGGATTTGGCAGGAGTGATATTGTAGTGGGCGTGGCTCTAAAGCACAGTCAGGATGGGCTCCTGTGATGGGGTGCTGGGGGTGGCTGAGGTGGTGGTGGTAGGGGTGTGTAGATGTGTGTGTGTGTGGGGGGGGGGGGGGGGGGGGGGGCGTTGTTGGGGTGTGAGGGAGGTGGCACTGCCCCCCGTTATTTACTTTGACCCCTCGATTGATGGGGTGTCCTGCAGGGGCACATGCCAAACTCCACAGGTGGGCAAAGCTTTTCTGCCCTTTCGCTCACCTCTGGTCCCAGAGACCATCTTCGAATACACACAACACACACACACACACACACACACACACATACACACACACACACACACACACACACACACACACACCCACACACACACACACAACACACACATACACACACACACACACACACACACACACACATACACACACAGACACACACACAAACATTACAACATGCAAGTAATGATCTCTGGATTTTTATAGTCTTTTTTATGTACAACACACTTTTACATTCACGTTTACACTTTTACAATGCACATCGACATCATATTACACATTACTATCCAGATGTTGGAAAATATCTCTGAACTTCGAGTACAAGCAGCTGCTGTTTGCGGAGCCCTGTGAGACTCCGTAAATATTTTTGGAAGATATGTTTGCCATTTGTCATGCCTGTACTGTGACGGAGGAAAATTAGTAATCCAAATACGATCAGAAGACTTAATTAGGCCGTAAAAATTCATGACAAAACCTTGAATTCTTTTTTTCTCAATCTACATTTGTTTCCCATATATAAGAAGTTTGAATCCAGATTACCCAGAATTCCTTTTCTTTTCACTGCATGATTAAATCATCTGAATAAGACACCCTTACCGCTCTATAACCATTGCCACCAGAGCCGTTCTTTTTTGCTTTAATGCCCATAAGTGTCATTCGAGGCTACAGTACACTCAATTGCACTCGAAAGGGATGTAATTTCACTGAAAATCTTAAATGAGGATAACCATTCAGGCTTTTCATTGGCACAGTTTTAAATGACAAGAAATATGCCCCCTCAACCACCTACACTGATCTTATTTACAGTTGCGAATATGGCCCATACCCCATTCAGACTTCAGTCTTGCTCTCTTTCCCCTTCTCTCTCTCACCAAGATCCTTCTTGATGAACAGACCTCAAGGAGCATTGGACGCAGCAATAGCTGGAGGACACAATTACCCAAATCAATTTTACAGGAACAATCCCCAGCATAGCAAGAGCTATTAAAATTTAATCCTAAATAAACGTAACATTTGTAATTCGATGAGACAATTTCATAAACGCATGTAAAACTGTTCTGATAAATTATGCATAGCTTCGACTTGATCGCATAAATAAACTGGCAATTAAAACAGGAGTGGAGGAGAGAGACAGGCTGAGGGAGAGAGAGAAAGAGAGAGAGAGAGAGACAGAGGGAGAGAAGGGCAGACATGGAAGGAGAGGAGGAGAAGGAGAAGGAGGAGGAGGAGGAGGATTTAAAAACTGAGCATCAGTTTTAAGATGTTAATTATTCAAATGAAGGACGGGCCTGCACTGTACCTGTCTGAGGTTTATGTCATCACTGTGATTAATACTGCCATATTACCATGGTAATGCCATGGCGACGGACTGGCGCGGACTTGATTTATTTATTTTGCGCAATTAAGCTGTGTAATTAGAAATGCAAACATAATTGGATTTTTAAGACCTGTGCGCACGTGACTGGGGCAGCGATAAGTCTTTCCCTCCAGCTTGACGCTGACAGGTTACAGGGGTGAGTGCGGAGTTTAACCCCCGGTAATGGTGGAGCCTCCGTGGCGTCTCCCTTTCCCATAGCAAACGGCCCCGGGATCAGGAGGGCTGTTATCGGGCGGCTAATTGATTGTGGAGTCGTGTCGCCATGTTGGTGGCGACTGTCAGGGAGGAGGGGGTGGGAGTGGAGGGTGTCGTATATGACTAGAGGGCAAACATGTCCATTAGCACTAGTCTAGCAAGCATACGGCCTGTTCACACTAGTCAGTAGAATAGAAAACAGAATATCATGGGTAAATCCAATTGCAAGGGGTCAGCCAAGACACCTTTCGTTCACATCAGTGTTATAATATGTGTCTCTTAGCTGATCACTTGCGATTGGATTTACTTTTAGAATGTACAGGTCTTTAGAATTGAGAATGGTCTATTCATCTATTACGTCATGGTCAAAGAAGCTTTAAGACACATGGAGCGTTCACACTATACAATATATGTGGATAAAGGTGCGTAAATCACCTCCACATGTGGTTTGAGCGTTCAGATTCCAAAGCGTTTTAGTCATTGTTCACACCTGTCTTTCGTACGAGCCACTTGCAGTCAGATTTACCCAAAACACATTTAAATGACTACTGTGAACAGGCTCATAAATAAATGCTGTAGATTGTTTCAAGGTAGTTTGATTATTAGCATCATAGCTGTTCCAACAGGGTTTCCGTTTGAACATTCCCAACAATGTAAAATGATGTGAAAGTAGTTTGGTGACAAAATAGAACATTAAGGCCTAAAATTTTTGTTTTTACCGTTATCTGTAAATGTCTCAATGTCTCTGTTCATTATTACAAGTTACAAGTATATTGAACCAGCCAAATAGTTATAATGAAAAATTGCATATTGTTTTTATTGCACCTGCTAACGTACAATTGCTTGTAATTCTTTACAATATATTGATACTGGTGCAACATAATTATGGTACTGTTAATTGATGTCGGTTATTTCATTCAAAAAAATAAACCTAAATCACACTGTTGTAGTAAACCTGAAGTGTTTGTTTATCTTTATGCTTGTACTTTGGGCAGACACGATACGTACTGTATACAGCCCAAGCCCTCACATGCCCCTCAGACTCCCTCCGTAAGACGACAGATATACCATGAACATGAACCCCTCATCTCCAGCGGTCGAAGTATCGAGCGGATTTCAGGCTTCGGCGGGGGTGCCTATGAATCCGCTGGGCATCCGTTGAAATTGTGTCCGCCCTTCGCCCTCTCCCGAAAGTTGTGGCGAGAGCTCGTGGTTGCCAGGCGCCTCCTGAGGTGACTCTATCAGAGCCAGTCAAGCCTGAAATCAATCACTCACACCCATCAAAGGCTGCCCTGCCCTGCCTGTGCGAATGAGCCATCTGGGCCTCTGCACACTGTCTACATTAGTGTGTGTGTGTGTGTGTGTATGTCACATTCAAAGGCATACACACAAAATTCACTGTATTATTTATTGCACGTCTTCTTATACACTTTGTCCTTATGCACACAGTTATATGCATTGAGTTCAGGTTGGTGTGTATTATTGTATGTGTTGATATGTGTGTGTCTGTGTGTCTGTGTCTGTGTCTGTGTCTGTGTCTAACTGTCTGTCTCTCTCTCCCTCTGTGTGTGTGTTCACGTGTGTGTGTGTGTGTGTGTGTGTGTGTGTGTGTGTGTGTGTGTGTGTGTGTGTGTGTGTGTGTGTGTGTGTGTGTGTGTGTGTGCATGAGTGGAGAAGAGTACACAACAAGGCCCCATACAAGTGCATGTTATCAGCGTGCTGTCATCTGTGTATGCCTGACCCCAGCGCGCAGTCCACTGGCATCAGCATGGTCACTGGCAGCAGTGCAGCGCGGCGCCGCAGCTTCCCTCCAGTCCACTCTGTGTGCTGTCAGAACAGGCCATTTGGCCATGGCGTTCCCTCCGCCGCCACACACTAATGAGAGCCTGAGTGAGAGGAAGCTGTGCCCCAGGGTCTCTGTCTTTCTCTCTCTCTCACTCTCTCTCTCACTTACTCTATCTCTCTCTCTCTCTCTCTCCATCTCCGTGCTTTTTTCTCTTCTTTTTGTGACTGTAAGCTCTCACTCTCTCTCTCTCCAGTGGTCTTTCTGCTGCTCTACGCTAACCAGCTCAGCGCTTGTCCAAACGGTGAAGGCAGGCAGTCGAGGTGAGAGCAGGGAGAGGAGAGGGTGGACGGGAGAGGGAGAGGGAGAGGGAGAGGAAGGGAGGAGAGGAGAGGGGAGAGGGATGGGGTGGAGGAGCACCTCTGTGCCCAGCAGTGACCATCAGAGGGCAGCACAACACAGAACATTCATCAGCAGCGCCGATGGCAGCAGCCCCCCGTGTGGGAGCCGGACCCAGCTAGGTTGGATTGGGGGGTCGGGAGTGGGGGATCTGGGCGGGGGGGTTGTGGGGTGTGTGTGTGTGTGTGTGTGGGGTGGGTCTGTGTGTGCGAGGGTTGCAGTGGTGGATCTTTGGCCCATACGAGAGCACAGCACAGGGTCAGGGCAGCCATTGCACAGAGCTGCCGGCACAGAGACACACATCACCAGCCAAAAAAGCAACATCACTGCGCTGGGTCCCCACCATAGTTACTGAGCAAATGAAAAATATTCTTTTATTTTGTTCTTTACCAACAACAACATACATAGGCCTGTGCCTTGTGAGTGTTTTCAGTTAAGATGCTGCTGTATTCCACAGTGATGATGTATGTATATGTGCTATGATGTACCTGCAGCAGAAACAAAAGCTATGGCTGTGTTGTTGCTGCCATAATGCAAAAATATAGTCTTACACATTGCAGGAGTCGTGGTTAACAGTAAGAGCTAGTGGTACTCTGCTGTTTTTTTCTTTTTTTGGTGTGATGAATATAAAAAAACAACAGAGACCAGTGTGTGCTGATTTCTTTGAGAGACTTCATTACTTTTATTTATACTTTTGCTGCAAATAATCAGCACCTGGGCCACAAGGCTATGCACAGGGTTTTCTTTGAGTTTTAAAGAGCTAATGGTGTTACTTACAGTAAAAGGCAATAAAAGTTGACGGTTTTGGAGTGGTATTAGCACTAGTATTAGAGCAAAATTAGTGCACTTATAATGAAAAGGCTGAACATGAAATTTCATATTCAAGATGATAGTCTTAGGGTAGTGAATTTAACATCACGGCGGTCCTAAAACACATCCCGCAGTTGTAACGGCAATCACAAAAGACAAATTTTTATGGCCATTTATATTACCCCAGACATAATTGTCATCTGGAGAAATCAAATTAAGTTCATTTTGATTCAAGCAATTACAAAGTGAGCTCAAAATGAGAAGCGAATTAGGCCTTTATGAGTTCATGCTGTATAGGAGACCATCCTTCGCAATGTCACTGAAATGAAGTCAAGGTCTGCGGGAATAAAAAGAAGAGTAAGAGACGTCTGTAAACCTCTCAGTCTGTTTCTGTTAAATCCCCGATTTAATCCTAACCCTAAAGATGGAGGAGAGACGGCGACCCCCACACCTAATATACCTTTATCTCTCATTCCTATTCAGACAATCCCCTTATATCTGCACCGGTAAGGTAATCTTTCTTTGCACAAATTGAGTCCTAAACCTGAGTTTATTTCAGGGGTCCTTTTCCTCACACACTGACCCTTTTACTTAAGACACCTTTTGTTTAGAAATAAACTTTAACTGTAGACGATTTGTGTAGCATCATCTGAAGCTGTATGGCTGACAAGTGTAGTGTTTTTTTGATGAGTTCGTACAGCACATGTGATATTTTTTATTTATTTAGATATATTTAGAACATTATATGGCTGAAAAAGATGTAATCATTTTTTGTAGTTCTCATGTCATATTAACCGACAGTGTGAAAATTTGTCTAATTTGACATGTCTGGTTTCAGAACAAGGTAAAAGTACTGACCATAATT
>CM050203.1:17020000-17025000 GCA_027475355.1 Coilia nasus | reverse complement strand
TACATTCATAGTATTTTATTTTTACTGTCCTTACCTGAAGGAGTTCATGTCAGGAAAAAAAATGCAAGCAAGCTGATGTTTGTGTTTTTGAGAAGATAAGACAGGAAGTGTGTATGTTTGTAGGTGAAAGAGAGAGAGAGTGAGAGAAAGAGCGATGGAGAAAGAGAGCTGGAGAGGCAGAAAGAGATAGAAAATGACTCGGAGAGGGAGAGAGAGAGAGAGTGTGAAAGAGAGAGAGAGAGAGAGAGTAAACAAGAGAGGCAGAGAGAGAGAGTAAACAAGAGAGGCAGAGAGAGAGGCAGAGAGAGAGAGAGAGATGAAGGAAAGAAACATTTCCTGAGAAAGAGTGAGAGTTGGGAAGATGAAGAAGATTGCTCAGGCTTGCCTTTGATTTTGTCAAGTGAGGGATGAAAATGTGTTGTGTGGCGGAGCAGGTGCGTTTAATTGCTCCGCAGTTAATTTCGGAGCGTCGGAGTGTGGCGGGCGTCGTCCGGATTAAGCGATAACAGAGTAACAGGTGTGCCCGCGATTTAAACCTAGGCCAATTAACCCATTCGAGGGAGAAAATGATTACGGGCGCAATCAAAAAATAGTCCGCTTTTCTTTCCTACACCTTCTCCCCCCTTCTCATCCCAAATAAACAATCAGGCAGCTGGTCAAATAGTGGGGAGAGAATTTTTAGCGTGATTGCACACTTTACCTCGGCATTTCTGCCGGCAACCTTTTTTTGGCAGAGAGAGTAACCGCCTTCTTGGGCTGGCACGCACACAGCTCGTCAGGGAGCATGCGTGGCACCGGAGTTGGCAGGTTTGCCACCCCTGATAACACACTCTCCTTCAAAAGTAATTACAGAAGGTGGACGTTAACGTTTTGGGTCATTAAGCAGACATGTTTCCGAACATGTCAGGCAAGTGGGTGGGTGTGGGTGTGCACATGTGCGGGTACGTGTCGGTGGCAGGGGTGTTGTGTGTGTGGGTGTGAGTAAGTGGGCTTGTCTCCTGTATAGGTGTATATGCGGAGAGTAGCAGTGCAGTGTGTGTGTGTGTGTGTGTGTGTGTGTGTGTGTGTGTGTGTGTGTTTGAGAGGGAATATGAATTTTCAAGCAGGCGTATGTGACCATTTGTGTGCAGGATGCTTGTGTGTGTGTGTGTGTGTGTGTGCGTATGTGTGCGCATGTGCGTGTGTGTGTGCGCGTGTTCGTGTGCGTGTGTGTGCGTGTGCGTGTGTGTGTGTGCATGTGTTTTTCTCTGTGTCTGTGTGTGTGTGTGTGTGTGTTCATGCACAGTATCCGTGTGTGGCTGTGATATTACACGCAAGCTTACTAAATGTGTGTGAAAACCTGAAAACCAGCGGTTTCTCCGTCTCTGCCTCTTCAGATAGTCATGACACACGCTCCATAATAATGTGCCAAAGCTAATATGTAGGTGTGGGGAAAGGCCTTGCCCTAGATATTGACTTAGCCAACTGCTTCAAATTTGATACAGCCCCTGCGTGCTTTCGCATTAGTGCGTGGCCCTCCCGCAGAAAGCTCCTATCGGGCCCCCGTCACTGCGGTCGGTGCGCGGAGCGGCCGAGGGAGCCCGTGATTTGCCTTTTGCATATTCCGCCGTGGGCGCCCGCCGACTCCAAGCAGCAGACGCCGCCTCCTCGGGTGCGAGTTAAATGTATCCAAACTCCTGGCAGACAGACAGCGGCCCCCGAGGCCTCCCGTCTCGAGCCTCGCTCACCTCGCCTCGCCTCTACTCGCCTCGCCCCGCCACCTCCGGCAGGCTGCTTTGCCGGGATCTGTGTGTGTGCGTGTGTGTGTGGTGTGTGCGTGAGTGTGTCTGTGGGTGTGCGTGTATTTGTGTCTGTGTGTGTGTGCGTGTGTGTGTGTGTGTGTGTGTGTGTGTGTGTGTGTCTGCGTATTACAGAACAAGACAAGTGTGTGAAAACTGATTACCGCTGCATTATAAACACACCTATTTGATGTTTAGACATCGCATGCTCTGTTGTAGCGGGTGGCCTCTGTACGTACAACTGTGCTACATGAGGTGTGTGTCTGCAGTGTGTGTGTGTGTGTGTGTGTGTGTGTGTGAGCTTCTCTGTGTGTATGTGCCTGTAGGGAGGTACCGCAGGACACTGAGCACATCACACAAGGATTTTCCAGGCGCGTGTTGCTCTTGATGTTTCAAGTGGTGCTGTAAAATAAGTGTGCGGACAACCTGAGCTCATTTAAATAATATCTTAAGTGACAGAAACAGAGAGAGAAAGAGAGAGAGAGAGAGAGAATGGAGGAGAGTGACAGTGGGGATGGAGGGAGGCATGAAGTGGAGATGTGTAAGGGGGGGACAAAAAACGAGAGCAGCAAAGAAGAGTGCAGTGTCTATCTTCAAAGTCCCTCCTGTGATCACAATGGTATAATTGATAGTTTTCTGTGGTCGACAGAAGAAGACATCAGTGGATTTCAAATAATCCTCAGTTGTCAGGTAATGAAAAAAAAAGTTGAAAAAAAAATTTACAGAACAAAGTTATGCCACCCACAGATGATTTTCAAACGTTGGTTTGTTTCAAAGAAGGACCCCAAGATCATCTGAGGTAAATTGAAGACGTTGCTTGAGAGGACAGCAATTATTTTCAGAAAAAAATATAGTCCAAAATAAAATGTAAAATAGACTAGATTCTCAAATGATTTGCTACTGCTTGCATGACAAAACATTAAAGACTAATGTGGTGATCTGGCACAAGGGGGAAAAGACTGTTTTCTTTTCAGTTCATCCTGACTGTGTCAAAGGCTCTTTTCTAGCCGGGACACCTCAACTGTCATCTTGAGACAGCCACAGAGAGAAGCTTCAATGCGTGTGACAATACAGAGCACACACACACACACACACACACAAACAATACGCTCTCACTCAGACACACACACACACACACACACACACACACACACACACACACACACACACACACACACCCTTTAAACTGAGGATATCTGACAAAAGGATTAACTAATTCAATTAACAAACCAAAGTACTTTATAACTGTTAATTATGTGGCTCCCCTGGCTGCGGTGGACCAGCCGTCCCCCTTTGTTTGTAGAGGAGCTCATCTGTCCTAATTGACCTCGAGGGAGCCTTCCAGGAGGGTGTGTGTGTGTGTGTGTGTGTCTGTGTGTGTATGTGTGTGTGTGTGTGTGTGTGTGTGTGTGTGTGTGTGTGTGTGTGTGTCTGTGTGTGTGTGAGTGGGTGTGTGTGTGTGTGTGTGTGTGTTTGTGTGTGTGTGTGTGTGTGTGTGTGTGTGTGTCTGTCTGTGTCTGTGTGTGTGTGAGTGGGTGTGTGTGTGTGTGTTTGTATGTGTGTGTGTGTGTGTCTGTGTGTGTGTGTGTGTATGTGTCTGTGTGTCTGTGTGTGTGTGTGTGTGTGTGTGTGTGTGTGTCTGTGTGTGTAAGTGGGTGGCTTGTGAAGGGTAGGGGTAGAAAGGGGCAGGGGGGGTGGGCGGCCTTACGTAATCCACAGCTTGTACAAACAAAGTGACAATTCACTTTGGGTGTAAGTGACACCCCGTGTAACGGTGACACCAACCCAAATGACCTTGAATGAGCCACCAGAGAATAGGCCTCTGTCTTCTTTCCCCTCTGCCTGGTCCCGACGCAAACTCCTACTCCAGACAAACCCCTGTGTCTCCCCACAAAGACAACTGGAGACAGAAAGAATATCAACTTGCCTCTGCAGAAAAATAGATTAAGTTGCCTTATGATGGTTATCACATTTTTTCACATCTGTTTTTGTTGTTGTTGTTGGTTTGTTTTGTGTCTTTTCTGCAGACATTCTGACACACTCTCACAGATATTATTTTGCTGGAGCTGAACTGACCCTGAAATAATATGTCTGTGCTTAAATTAGCATAGAGGGCTGAAATGAATGTTGACCTGTTTCATTGGCTGGCCTCGACAAGCCCTTAACCTCACGCCTGTGTTTTAAATGGACGCAAGTTAAGATTACTCACTTTGATGAATGAAACAAGGCCAGGGCCAATGTATTATTACTGTAATTACAGTTTTAAAAATAAAGCACAGTGTGTATTAAATGGAGCTGCTAATGAAATGTGTGTTGTGGTTGCCTGTGAGTGAATGAGTGTGCTTGTGTGTAAATAGGGTCTGTGTGTGTGTATGTATGTGTGTGTATGTGTCTAACCTGGGATTTGCCCTCTCCTGCCCCTGTGCTCTGCCCCAGTAAATATATACACACACACTCACTCACACAAACACACACACACACACACACACACACACACACACACACACACACACACACACACACACATACAAACACACACACACACACACACACACACACACATCTACCCATAAACACACAGCAGCCCTCCCCACGGCAGTGCCATCCACCTCCTCTCACACTCCCACTCACACTGTCCCTCTACTCGCCACACGTGGCCAGGCTCATTATTAATCGCTCTCGTGCCCGACCAGTGGAGAGACCCTGGCTGGCTGACCCTGGCTGCCCAGCAGCCCTCTACCAGGCCCCTTTTACTACCACCCGACCTACCCCAAACACCCCGTCCCATCCCATTCCAATTCCTATTCCCATTTCTATTCCCATCCCGAGCCCAGCAGCCCTCTACCAGGCCCCTTTTTCTACCGCCCGACCTACCCCAAACACCCCGTCCCATCCCATTCCCATTCCAATTCCTATTCCCATTCCGAGCCCAGCCACCCTCTACCAGGCCCTCTCTGTACCACCCCACCCACCCCAAACACCCCGTCCCATCCCATTCCCAATCCTGTTCCCATCCTGAGCCCAGCCGCCCTCTACCAGGCCCTCTCTGTACCACCCCAAACATCCCATCCCATCCCATCCCCATTCCCATCCCACTCGGCTTGAACCCCTTCCCCACAAAGCCTCCGAATCAGACCCATCTAATGGCCCTGTGTGACAACCCATCCATCAGCTGGCAATTACAACATCTGTCGCCAGCACACGGCCACTGACAAAGATGTG
>CM050203.1:17007500-17017500 GCA_027475355.1 Coilia nasus | reverse complement strand
CGGACGGATTAAAATCCATAGTGGCCTCCTCCTCTCTCTCTCTCTCTCTTTTCTTCTCTCTTTCTCTCTCTCTCTCTCTCTCTCTCTGTGTTTCTCTCACCTTCTACATCAACCCCTTCATGTCTAGGTTACACTGTATCCAGGTTCCCTTAATGTCCTCCTAATCTTCCTCCTTTAATGTCATTTTTCCCCCTTTAAAAGCAGTTGGCTTTTCTGAGAGAGCAGTGCCTTCTCTTTTGTGCTCTTTCGCTGTCCTGTCGTTGCCTCTCTCCCCATCTTTTGTGCTGGCGCCAGCTAACGTGAGACATTACTTTCTGTCTTTTTGTCCCTCTTGTTCTGTCGGAGACAAGTCGAGACAATAGGCTGTGTCACAGCAACGTGAGTGCTAGCCCCAGCCATTCTCAACAAGTCCCCAAGTCGCAGCGTTTAGACAGCATGATGCTAGCGTCACTCTCACAATAGTGACAACAACAAAAAAAAGGAAAATTAAGACGAGAAAAAATAACAAAAAACACACCCACACACATATACACAAGGGAAAGGATTTTAACCCTTTCCACATCCCCCAGGCACAAAGGATAGCACTGTCCCTCCTTCATATACCCATATACCCCCTGTATCCCAGAGGTATGTGCAAACAAGTCATATCCAGCTTGTTCAACCTCTAAAACCCTTCAGGGAGCGGTAGGCTTGAAAAGGCTTTATGCAAAAAAAAAAAATGGCCAGTTATCTCAGTGGAGAACTGAACACAAAATGAAAGAGCACACAAGAGGGAGAGAGAGACAGAGAGAGAGAGAGAGAGAGAGAGAGAGAGAGAGAGAGAGAGAGAGAGAGAGGAAGGGAGGGAGGGGGTGGGGGTGCTTTCTCTGCCTCTTTCTTGGTTCTGCCGTCGGCCTGCAGTCTATTGCTTTCTAAGCCCTCCCCTATGTCTTGTTTGTATTTCTGCTCGTTGCCTTCTCTGTCTCCCTGGTGGTGTGTGCTTTATGCAGGGCTATCAGCTCAAGAAAGCGGGGCCTCAAAAACTTCAGCTTTACATTACAGCGACTTGTGTGGTCAGCAACATAAAAAAATAATAATAAATAAATAAATGCTGTCAACCAACATAAATAAATAAATAAATAAATAAATGCAATCAGCAGAAAGAGTGCATTACGTCCTGGCAAGACAGCAACCTCTTGTTTATGATGCAGTTTGGAGACCCTTGCAGCATTAGTCACTCATTTCAACTAATGCCCAAGGAGGGCCCACCTGAGAATTGTGGGACTTCCTGTGGAGAGCATGCTATCAGCATTAGATGGCATTAATGGTAAGGCACAGCAGAAACACTTAAGCCTTTTCCCCCTTCTGAAAATGTCTCCAAATGCCCTTTAGTTCCTTGCTCCAAGGAATGTTAAACATGCTTTCTATTTCTGTGCTGAAAGCTAAACCTTTCCTGTACTTAGTCACACATAGACACGTACTGCAGATGGCTGCATGACCTCGGAGTAGTGCTGCAGTCGCGATGAAATGACTGTAATTGTGCTGCTATTGCAGCTGTGTCGGAGGACCTATGGTACATCAAACAGCTATGTGAAAGCAAACTAATGTGAAATGAAAAATAAATAAGTAAAAACAATAAATAAATAAATAAATACATCAATAAATTAATAAATAAATAAATTCGCAATTACATCAGCCTCATGGGACAAGAGTGGAACCAAACGTCTTTCAGCTATAAACAATGACAAAAGAATTATGCCTTCAGGCAGAAGAAAACCCTTTATGGCCAGGAGATGTCAAGTGCAGCGACATTTTCTGGTAGTTGAGCACAAGGTACAAGACCTCTTCAGACATTTGGGAGAGGGGGGGCTCCGTGCTACATGATGTTACACAAAGAGAAGAGGCGGAAGGAAGAAACAGATGTATGAAATATTAATATGATATTTACCCACCGACAAGTATCTGCAAACACACAGCGGGCCATGTCCCTTGTGTGTAGAAGTGTGTGTGTGTGGGGGGGGGGGGGGTAAGTGTGTGTGCAAGTGTGTGAATGTGTGTGTGTGTGTGTGTGTGTGTGTTTAGGGACATGCTTGACTGACACACGCCAGGAGGACAGGCTGCATGCCTGTTTTGGATGGGTCGGAGGATGGGGGGAGGTCCTCCACTGTCCCATAGCATACTTCTGCTTACACTGGAGACCAAACCTCTCTCTGGAGAGAGTCTGGCCTTCCTTTTGTCTCTCACAGCTTTGACTCACCTTTTAAAATGCCCAAGAATACACGCCCCTTTTCGCAAGGCCTCTTTGTATGAGCACTTTTTATTCCGTTTTCATTACATTTTAAAATATAGCCAATACTCTTCTATGTATCATTTTGATCAATTGTTAATATAACTGCATACCATTGAAAATATTGCAGATATAAGTGTCCCAATCAAGAGATAAGTAGAAGTGCTTCTAGTCACACTTGGTGGTACTTTCATTTCTTTGACTTCCATTTCCTTTTTACGTTCTCTTGCTAATGTACAGTCTTTCAGTCACTCTTTTTCTCTGTCTCTCTCTCTCTGCTCTTTTTCTCTCTCTTCTTCTCTCTCTCTCTTTCTCTCTTGTTTCTTTTCTCGCTTATTCCCTCTCTCCTCCGTTTTCTTGTTCTAAATTTTCTTCCAGCCACTCATACCTAATTTTGCAGCATATTTCTTTGCCACAGGAGGTGGTTATGACAAATTAGAAGTCTACAAATGTTCTGATGGTGTAAAGACTCCAGCTGTCACTGGGGAGATGGTGATCAGGTTTCCAAGCTGCGTGGTCTCCTGGCTCCACAAAGAGTTCCATATGGTCATCCAAATGCTGCGCCTAAATCCACACACACAATCTCACACATACACTCCGCACCCGAGCTGTGACTTTACTAAATTATCAGGCTGCTGGTAATTAGGGAAAGAAAGTACCTACACACACGCGCGCGCGCGCACATACACATGGAATAAAAACTCGTCTTCGTTTAAATGGGAGTTTGTTAGGCAAGCTGGCCCAGGCTCAGTTGGAGAGAGAGAAATGTCTTTTGTTGTTGTTGCTTTTGAACAGCGAGAAGGCAGATGCAAAAAATATCACACCCACACAAAGAAACTCCCTCCATCAGCTTATTTTAACACACAGCAATGCCAGGCTGACACTGAACTTGCTTGCCCTGTGTCTGGTCAACCCCACCGTCACGAAAACAGTATCCCAGAATGCCCTGGTTCGAGCTCCATCATTGTGTCTCCTCTGTGGGTCTTTTGCATGTTAAAACCGCATGTGTTTCGGGGGGGTAAGGGGGTGTTGGTGGGTTGAGGAGGGGTAACTGTAATTGCTTGCATTTCTTCTTTTCAGCACGTGGGGTAATAATGGCAGTCTGTGTGTAATTATGTCCCGGTGGTCGCCCTGAGCCATGTCTGGCCAGCGCTGGCCTGTTTGAAGGGATTAGGGGCCATCATCACACAGACAGGCAGCCACAGATGCCCCCCCCCCCCAACAACCTCAGCCACAGAGGGCTGGACAAGGACACACATCTGACACACAAATCACATGTGCGGGCCCAAGTCTGCTTCGTTTCACTTTCCCCCAAAATTCAAACAATTATTGATATTCTGGATGTAAAAATGTATTTCACATTCATTGTAATGAAAAAATTAGGCCTCCCTAACAGGTTTCCCATAAATGTTTTTGTGACCCCGTTTACTGAAAAATTTTAGTTGGCCTAATTACAGTTAAATTTTTTTGTGTAGACTGAAATTAGAATATAATGTTCTATCAATGAAATACTGTGCTGATCTCAAATGAGACATTGGGTAGGTTCAATGTTAAAATAAAATGTTGGGTTAATATTAAAATGTTAAAGAAGTAGGGTTCGATTTTCACTATGGGCCCACTTGTAAAACCTGGCCAGGATGCTCTCAATGGTACCTCTGTATAAGGTGCACATGCTGCACTGGCACTGGCTCTCCTCAGTTTGCGGAGGATGTAGAGGCGTTGTTGGACTTTTTTGGGAATTAATTGCGGATGATTAAAAAATATAAAAATAACTAACAGTTAACAACAATTTAATCCACACACACAACAATCACACAGAATTACACTAATGAGGAACAACGCTGAACAAAAATGTTTGTGTAAGAGTTACCATTAAACATCAACAGATCATTTCTACTGAATCATGAAATTGCAGGTGCTCATTAGCTAAACTCCTATAGTAGAGAAATATGCTACCTGAAGACGGTTCACCTATCTTTCTTCACCAGGCTAGCTATTTTGGTCAACCAAGCAAATAACCAAAGCAAAACCTACCGACAAATTACAATTGCATTAGCAGTTATTGCATTAACACATAGCCTTCATTTTCACTTCATGCCTTCATTATGGAACTTACATGCCGTACAAGTCATAGACATAATTGCACAACACTTAAATGCTAGCTATCAGGTTTACTTCAAACAGATAGCAAAATGAATTAGCATTTTACTGCCTGGTGTAGACCGACAGATAGCTGAACTTTCGACCATTCCGTAACTCAGTTGACTACACAGCCTAACAATGTCTGAACACAAACATAAGTTGGAAAGTAAAAAGGCATAGAAGTGGTAAAATCAGTCTACCCGTGGGTAAGTTTATGTCACCTGATGGTATACTAACATGGCGAAGTTACATTAGGCTACACGTCTTTTGAAAAATGAACCATAATGCTAATTTACTCACAGTGAGTGGCTTGCCAATGAACTGATAAACACTATGCAGCACTATACATGCCTAAATATATACGAATATGTTTTAAACTCTAAATTTGCTTTCTATGTTATAGGCAATACAGACATACAGATGCACTTACTGCTGAGATTCTTAGGAGGTTACATCACAAGAACTGAAGCTTCAGTTGTGGAAAATATGTGAGTACAATTTCACTCATTTACTAGACAAAACTTAATGAGTAGAGCAACGAAAATGTGGAATAATTGTAAGGGGATATTTTTCTCTTGTGACACAACTATTGTGTTGAGCCAACATATATTCAGCAGGATAAACAGATGGGTAAATCACAGTGTAACTAAAAGAAAAGGTTTTGACACTGACTCCATTTAATTTCACCAATATAAATGATTTGCTTTGATTTGTCTTTTAGACTCTCTCTCAGTTTGCTTTGTCTGTACCCCACCATTCACAACATACTGTAGATGTTGTGTAATATGACAAAGCTATATAAAGCTGTCTCTTAAGCAAAGCACAGAACCTATTTAAAACAAAAGAATTACAAATGCTGCATGGATCTCTTGCATTCATTTAACTTAACAATGTCATCTAACGCTAGATAATGTTGAGATAAACCAACATAAAAAGATCCATTCTGCACATTGTCTTAATATTGTTAAGTTGGTTTTAAGCAGCACTTTTTAAGACATGTAAGGCAAAGATCCATAGAGTAGTATGGACCTTGTGTGTCATTAAGTGTACGGTGTCCAGATTCGCTTCATTGCGGCCAACCTCATCAGGCACTCTAGCCACGACGGGTCGAGCCCAGGCGATCTATAATTAACCGGAGCTCCGTGCTGATGTCATTGGCCCAGCATGGAGGTGTGGCGCGTCCGTGCCAAGGCACCTGTTGTTGTGAGGGGTGGCATCTGATGTCATTACCCACCCAGCCGGACCGCCAGCGTCCCCGCTGGGGCGCGAACAGTCTCTGTCCAAACGCCGACTGTGGGCACTCAAACGCAATCACGGGCCAGGAGAACAAACATCGTCACCAGTGCCGCCTTCAGAACCATTTCCTGAGCAAGTTTGGTGTCTATGCTGTAAATAAAATTATAAGGAGTCATTTAGTGAGTGTTTTTTATATAGACAAGGTCTGTTTGCCACCTTCATATACTATATGTGCTTTGGAATTTGGGTTTTGGACCATGTGGCCTTTAAATTGCTTTAAAGGTTCTGCACAAAGCTGGTGGACTGAGAGTTGTACGGTTATTGAAAAAGCATGTGGCAAAGAAGAAGACTGAAAAATGTCTCCAGTGTTTAAAGTTCTTGCTATTGGTTGCATAAAAATACATATTTTGCATTCCAATGACTGTCATCCAGTCCTTCCAGTACAAGAGCCATTCATCACTCTGTGAGGATTTCCCAAAAAGATCAGGACTTTGTAAGCCTGACACAGTGATGGGGGGAATTTCACAGTCCAGATTGATTCGGTGGCCGGCAGGGAGCCCTTCACGGTCCATATCCACCAGCATGAGTCAGCGCCACCAGGCAGGTCAGATGGGAAAAGCTGGCAGGTAAGCGTGCAAAGCAGAGAGGGAGGTGAGGGAAATATAAGAGGAGAAGGCGAGGTAGGCCTGTGTGCCTATTTGTGCGTTGAGTGTGTTGAGTAGTATTCATCTGTGTAGACTGAGCAACAATCTCTTAAAAAACAACATTAAGGAAAAGTACCAAAGTTTCCTAGATTCTACACTTATGAGATCCACACTATATGATACTTAGCAAAAGTTTCTTCCATTTTACATGATTAAGGCTGAACTATTATAACTTAAAAAATGAGTTGTTCTTTAATGCTAAATGACGAAAATTTGATTCTCAACATTTTAAGACTCATTACTCTCCCTTGGTGTGCTCCTCCATAAAACGTCAGCTTTTTGAACACTAATTTCATTTAATTTGTCCTCAAACATCTGTGAATACAGCAGTGCAAGGCTGATTCATTTCTCTTTGATGGTTGACATGTGCCTTTTGTCACAAGTGTCTAAAAAAACATTGTAAAAATGTCACACTATAGAGATTTGGCAGTTTCATAAAGTTGCTCGCGATTTCTTTTTCCTGCTCGGAAGCCATCCCCAGGGACATGCTGGATAATGAGTGGGGAAGTGTGTTGTCTTCTTCGTAGCGGTTAAATCACTTTGACTATTACATCTGTTGAGGAGCTGCGTGCCACCGCCTCTCATTTGGACCCCCTGCTCCCATCCATACACGTCTCTCACCAGGTCAATCTGCCGTCTTTGGCCTGCGTGAAATATTAGCAATTAATATTCTTCCCCCAGAGCACAACCCAAACTTCCTTCCTTCCTCCATTATGTTTCTGTTGTGTGTGGGATACATAATTGAATTTTTTTTATTATTATTATTATTATTATTATTTTACTGGAGTAAGCACACCATAAACTGTAAAGGAAATTTCCTGGAGTTATCATGCTGTAAATCTATTTTACTGTGCGTAGACTCATGTTTCTTTTGGCTGCTGATATTGTCTGTTTCCTGCCTAGTTTACAAAAGTTTTCTTCAGTGTTTTTTTTTTTTGAGTGCTAAGGCCTTGGGTGAGAGCCCTTGGTCTTTCCTGGGAGAGTGTGGGGGCCTTGTTCTTTAATGCTTCTGTAAGCTCTTTGGTCAGTTCAGTGGGTAACTCTGTAGGGATGTCTCTCAAGGCAGTAACATGCTCAAGGGCTACAGCATGTTACTGCCTGACAAGCCTGCAGGATTCAGAGGAGTTTCTTTGGCCGTGATGGAAATATCGGAGGCCCACAAGACAATCATGCAAGGGAGCATGGGAAATACTCTGATCCGCTTCCAACCGGTTCCTTGACCCTGAGGTAGCAACTGGCACGTAACCACACCCTTAATGAACAGACACATACACACACACACACACTCACACGGCATACATATATATATATACAATACACGTACACCCTCACATCTGGATCGAGTTGCAGTGATTGAAGGCCTCAGGACATGCAGGGCTCAGTGGCAGGGTGTGCGTGGGCGAGAGGCAGGGATCCACAGCACCATGGTGAGGCCTCTCCATCACTCCGGGTCCTGGCTTTGACAGGCCTTCGACTCCAGGGCCCATCAAGGTCTTGGCAAAGCCCGCCCCCGCCGGGCCTCGCTGAGCGGAGGAGTCCCGCATCAGTCTAATGGTTTCCTCACCCACGTCACCTGTCCGAGGCCATTCCGCTGAGCGACAGCCACGGGCACACGCGCAAACACGCCACGCCGCAGGGGGGGCAGCCTGGCGCCACACCGCGGGGGCAACAAACCAGAGCGCTTGAGTAAAATGCTAACTTAATAACTTCAACAGTAACATCTCTGTCTGAAGAAAAAACAAATACCCCTCACACACAACAGTCAAACACCATTCTTCAAATTCCGATTCCATTTATGTATGACGACAAGAAGGCAATGCTATTATCAAAGACCCTACCTCCTTTCAACTCTCTCTACTATTATTATAATGTCATTATGATAGTACAGGTAAGATTTAGCAATGTAAAGCTACATTATGGTGTTCACTCTAGCAAACCTTAGCAATATGCGGTAATTAGCATGACCATTGTGAGTAGGACTCTCGGGACCCATGGACTGTGACTAAACTGACACTGCACTAAGCAGTAGCTATGCTGAATTGTGAATACGCACACATACATTTGTAGAGAACCCTGTAAGGTCATTTCTTCTGCCGTTGCAAACTCACAAAGGGTGCACAGTAGCGTGCTAACTGCTAACCTATCACTCCATCCTGCCTACAACCAGCCATGCACAGCAATTTCCACCTCACGTGAGCGAGAGAGAGCGAGAGCGAGAGAAGGGAGAAAAAAAGGTCATGTCTTTTTTTCCTCATCATTTACCCTTAATTCGGCCGAACCTACGGTCAGGGTCAGGTGTCGCCTCTCCGGACTGGGCCCGGGCACACGGACTGCCACAGCGATAATCAGGATGATCCATTAGTGTCGTGTCTAATGATCCATTTACTCTTAGCGCCATAAAGGGCATCCGGTGAGATTTACTATTCCAACCCCCCAAAAGGTCTCGTGCTAATGGGCACCAGGGACACCGGGGAAAGGTGCAGGCGGAGGCAGAGGGATTGTTTTTGCGTGTTGGGAATTCACTCCCTGACACTCCCCCTGCACTGTAAGTCACCAAAGAGGATGAGCCCAGAAGAGACCAGCCCGAAAGCGCTGCCTCAGCTTCCCCGATTAGAGCCCATTCAGAGTCCTGTCCGCCTATTGCTCCGATGGGTGTTATGCTATGGTTGTGTGAGCGCACTATGTGCATCTGTGGTGCTAATAGTGTATGTAGGCACTCTTACGTATCTGTTTTGTCCATACTGTGTTCTAACAGTTGCGTGTATCACCAGTTGTTCCCGGTGAAACGTTGTCTCGTCTCATTATGTACTGTGTATATGGCTGAAACAACAATTAAAACCTACTTGACTTGACTTGGCTTATATCTGTGCTTAAAAACAAATGCCCTTCGAGGGGGTTTTGGATTAAGACAAATATGACACTGTTTCCCTGGTTAATAAATGGGTGTAGGGGTCAAGTATTGATTTCATCTATGGAACACCTTCAGGGAACTGAAGGGGGTTTATTAAGGGTTGTGTAATGTAGTCATTATGAACATGGACTTGACAGGGCTGACACGACTCTTGATGGGTGTCATGCTAAGGTTGAGAGGCCTTCATAATGGGCGTAATGACTAATCAATGCTTTAGACGTCATCTGACTAGTTAGTTACTCTGCCCTGCCGCGATCAGGCACAGAAGCACAGAAGGCCTCTGACGAAGTACACGGAGCAACTACATTGAGTCGACACAGTGGTGTGTACCACAGGTGCAAATTAACTGTACAAAAACTGTGAAACCTTACCAGCTACTGAAAAATGAATGGTAAAATTTACCAGCCACTTAACGATAAATCATTATTTTGTGTCCGACATTCACCAGCCACTTTCATATTTTACCAGAATATGGCTGGTGCCAATTTCCATCCCTGGTGTGTACTCAAATAAACACACAGACACAAGCACACACACACACACACTCTTACACTTTCCCACACACACAGACTTTTACACACAAACACAGACGCACAGTGCAATACATTTTAAATTAGACCAAGGTCTTTCATCAGTTTAACAACAGAGCGCACTGTCGCAACGCAGGCAAAGACTGGAAGTTGGGTGTACGCTACACCACCAAGTTATATTGAGGTAACCTTTACACAAGTGCTGATATTT
>CM050203.1:16997500-17005000 GCA_027475355.1 Coilia nasus | reverse complement strand
ATAATTACCTCGAGACTAAGAACACGCAAATTCAAAGGCATGCCCTCAACCAAAGATTATCTCACAGCAGCTTATCATCTCTTCTATTGATTTCTTTTCCTGTTTGCACAAAGGTTTGCATCCGTACAGGGTGAGTGGGAGAGATATTTTGAATATGGTCAGTTAGTACAACGTTCTTTGCAGGGCTCACGGTGCAGCAGCTCCATGTAGTTTGACTCACAACCTCTAGAGGGCACTCAAGAGCAGTGAAGCGCTTTGTCTTCATGAGGACCGTGCAGTACTGATCTCAGCATGAAAATGGACAGAAAACCTCTCTGTCACTGGGTCATACATACCAATGTTCAGTAAAAGTAAATGGAAAACAACATATTCCACAGCAGAAAGACACAATGTTGGAGAATTTCTGTGTCACTGTGAAACCATTAGTCTTCCACCCTATATTGTAGTACAACTTCAGTTCATTTTCTCATTTTTTTCTCCTTATTACATCCACACTAAGCTCAGCACTGGATAACAAAGTCTCACTGCAAAATACTAAATGGAAAACAACATATTCCATGGCAGCAAGGATCAACGCCTCCTTGCTCCTCAATTTATCTCCTTATTACACCTGCATTGAGGTCAACACAGGATTAACAATGTCTCACTGCTCAGTACAACATGTGCTCTGTTTTCAATGGACATAGATGTTTAACTTTATCTGTAGGATCAGGACTCTTCAGACGAGTGTTCCTCACATGCATTGGGTACACAGCAAAACGTCCAGAGTTGAATTGATACCCACAGAGTTCATTTTAACACTGGTTCACATAGCTCCACACTCTCCAGAGTTAAAGTAATACTTTCAAAATGTGAAATTGCACAATTTAAATCTGAAAGGGTTACATTAACACTTTGGGAGTTAAAAATCAACTCCAAAATTTTCAACCCTGAAATTTTGACCCTCAAATTTTGAACGGATACCTTTGTCCCTTCAGAGCTACTCCTTGGTCCTGGCCTATAAATAATTCCTTCCTTTGTGAACAAGATGCATTGCAGGGTAAACCTGGTAGCAAGATTGATCTTGTTTAGTGGCATTACTTATCTATTCCAATCACATTAGCCCGCCATTATTCATGTAACCGTTTGCTCATTACTCCATTTATCTCCATTAATATTTAAGTGTGTCTTGACATCTTTATGGACTGCTTGTTCTGCTGCGCAATTAAAAAGAGCACTGTCCCTCCTTAGCCATACGTACGCTATCACAGCAGCAATAGATTCTGCAAATGAGGTAAAGGGACTGGGTAAAACAAGGCTGAAGATGTCAGCCATTTTTTTTTCCTATTTAGTACTGTGTTTTAGAGATCATGGTGTGGTGTACCGTGAAGAACATGATCTTGGCCTGCTACATACAGTATCGTATTGTTTCCAGGCTCGCAGTCGTACTGGTTAGGGTCCATTATAAACAGCCGACAATCACTCTCTTCTGTCTTTCGCCTCATTAATCTTTTCCCAATGATCTATAAATGTCTACGTCGATTGTGATGTTGGGGAAGGGCCATGTTGAATGGGCAGAGCGCTCAGCCAGATGCGGATGGATGGACAGATAGCTGCTTGGCTGCTCGCTAACAGCTAACAGCGCTGGCAGGCCCCGCTGCGGTCGAGGCGTCGCTTGCTGTCGTGCTGTTTGATGAAACCAAGGAACCGCCAAACCATAAACACCCATCAAGGGTCCCCCGAGCCCGAGCGGCGGGGAGACCGCACCGCCGACAACAACACGGCCGCCCCCGTGTGCCGCACGGCCCCGGCGCTCCGCTGGGAGACGTTGGGGGGAGGGGGGCCGTGGGGGAGTTTGTGGAGGGTGGAGGGGATGGGGGTGGGGGTGGGGGTGGGGTTTGGGGGGACTCAAGCGTTTGACCACCTGAGAGCGAGTCATTTTCTCAGCGTGCTCCTCAAGCATGACCGTCGAAAGGGCCTCCAGGTTCCCCAGCAACGTCCTTCGTGTACCCCCACCTGTCCTCCCAAGCGATGATGCCATTTGTGAAACAGAAACAGAAAAGTACAAATGGAAAAAAAAGAGTATGAAAAGGGAAAATCAGGAATGCAATCAGAATCTTTCCACATACCTTACATCATGTATGTGTGTGTGTGTGTGTGTGTGTCTGTGTCTGAGTGTGTGTGTGTTCAACCGCAGGAGTGTGTATTATTCCTCCTATGAGAAGTGACCATTCCATCATGACCTTCCAGTCCTCAGTCTTGTTCTCAGGCGCTAACACCCTCCAAAAGGTGCAATTTGATCAATTGAGCTCCCTAAGTGCCTTTAGAGAGATTGAGAGAGTGCGGGAAAGGGAGGGAATGAGAGCAACAGGGTGAGAGTGAGTGAAACGGACGTAATGACTGCCTTGACTGCCAAGCGCGAGTCTGTTACAGCAGGGTCAGGACGGCCATCTCGTCGTAATCACCCCTGCCTCTCCCTCTCTGGCCCTTGTCCTTCGCAAACACCATGGCAACACAGGCATGGAGACCGGCTTGCCAAGTGCTAGGCAATGCAATGCCGTGCCTACAGAGATGTCATTTTGACATTTTTTTTTTACTCAAAGACCACACTGCCCTTTTTTGTCCAGAGTGAAATAGAGACAGAGAGAGAGAGAGATAGAGAGAGACACACACAGACAGACAGAGAAAATGTCTTCCAGTCCCTATTTTACCACCTAAATAAACCGTCTCAATCTGCTCATTTAAATGGCTGGATAATCAACATCCAATCAAATGGCACCCAACCTCACCCTCTCTTCTTCTCTCCCTTACCCCACCCCACTTCCCCTCCATCTTGCTATCTCAAATGGGACCTCTAGTCGATTACAATCAAAGCTGCGTTTTGCGGACATCTTAGCTCGGCTTCCTTCCTTTCCACTCCTCTGCCTAACCCTCCACCCAGTTCCCTGCATTTCGGGATCACCGCTGTGGATAAAGAGAAGGGAAGGAGTGAGGGGGGCAGAGGGAGGGGAGAAAAGAATACGATTTGCATTGTATTCCTCAGAACTATGTGCTTCTGCATGTTTCATTTCCTTCTCACTCTCTCTGTCTTTCTCGCTCTCTCTCTCTTTCTCTCTCTGTCTTTCTTGCTCTCGCTCTCTATCTCTCTCTCTGTCTTTCTCACTCTCTATCTCTTTCTCTCTTTCTCTCTCTCTCTTTCTTCCTCTCACTCTCTCTCTCTCTGTCTTTCTCACTCTCTCTTTCTCTCTTTCTCTCTCTCTCTTTCTCTTTCTCTCTCTTTCTCTCTCTCTTTCTCTCTCTCTCTCTCTCTCTCTCCCTCTCACTCTCTCTCTGTCTTTCTCGCTCTCTCTCTCTTTCTCTCTTTCTCTCGCTTTCTCTCTCTCTGTCTCTCATGGTGCCTGTATTGACGAAACAGAGGATCACAGTCAGGGCCCTGTCTTCTGATCCTCTTTGTCCCCCTCCCCTTTGATGCGAGTATTTGTGCTGCTGCTTTGATATCCAGCACACTTCTAAATGGATTTTTCCTTTGCCTTCCTTTATCCCCTTTCTTGACAAAAAAAAAAAAATCGCATAGCACAGATCTTGCACAGAATCCTAAGTGCTGGTTCGCAGGTTAGGATTAGATACATTATTTAGTGTAATGCTTGTTGAGTTGTTTCTGTAATTTCCCAGCTTGGGATCAATAAAGCACATCTATCTATCTATCTATCTATCTATCTATCTATCTATCTATCTATCTATCTATCTATCTATCTATCTATCTATCTATCTATCTGTCTGTCTGTCTGTCTGTCTGTCTGTCTGTCTGTCTGTCTGTGTCTGTCTGTCTGTCTGTCTGTCTGTCTGTCTGTCTGTCTGTCTGTTTATTGTATTGACGACTTGGGGGGTATTTTCAGAAATGTGGAATAACACACTGAAATGATCAAGCATTCACCGTGTTAAAAACTGTTGTTATGTTTAAAAAAAAAAACAGTTCGGGGCTCTTCTTTTTGAGCTGCAAAATGGCAAAGACAAAAAAGGGGAGGAATTGCTTCACCGGTAAAATGGAGTGGTTTTGTTGACACAAAAACAGAAGAAATTTGAGGCATTCCTGAAAGTTACAGTTAAAAAGCCTTTATTGATTACTGGCTACAGTACATGCCAAAACTGCAAAATGGCAAGCTGTTCTTTAACAAACAGTAAGGAGAGGTGGGGACATGGAAAGTGAGAGAAACACTAAGCTCTGCCTTCCCAAGACCTACAGCTCGACTTCCCAGCTCTCAGGAGGCTCTGAAACATGGAGGTGAACTCTGAGTGAACTGCAGCTGACCCAAACAGAACTCCACACCTCAGGGTAAGTGGAACATATCACATTAGCACTCGTGCCACAGCGACCAGAACTCTTAATCTTCGCCGAGATACATTTCACGCTTACTGTACCACAAATATGCACATTTGGTTCCCGAAAATCCCACGGAATTCCATGGAGGTATCAGTTTTGATATAAAGGTCATGTACTCAAATTGATTTGAACAACTGACAGCTTAGTGTATATAAACTTCCAGCTGTGCCCTAGACATCTGTTGCTGATCTCATTTTAGTATCATAATTCAATGATGAAATAGTTTTCAATTTCATTTCATTGTTCAATGATTGTTATTTGATTCACTAGAACTCCATTAACCTGCTGATATGTGCGGTGTTCATAAGCCACACACAACCAGGAGACTCTTAATAGTGATCTACATTCACTAACCAACGCTCGCAGTGGTTGGTGACTTTTGCAATGACCACAACCAACTGTGAGCTTGTATTTCACTCGCTGGCGCGGCGGAGACTGTGGCAGAGGTGAGTGTCGCTGACCAGCAGGCCAGCTGGTGGACAGCAGCGTCTGGCCAGTTGAGTGTCTGCTCGGCACATTGAGCGCATGGTTCACATTCCGCCCGTCCTTTTGATGCTCCGAGCGAGCCGAGACCGAGGGCCTTGTTCCGCAGACGTCTCCATGGCGAAACGGCCCGACACCGCGGGAGGGATGTTTTCAGCCGGGTGACTTGCGTCAAAGAGATGGGTCAAGTTTGGGCCATCTATCACACAAGGGGGGAGAGTAAAAAAGGTGGAGTCTATTACTCCCTGACAGGGACAGGGCGGTGGTAAAAAAACACGAACTTTCCATTCCAGTCCATTTAAGAAATGATTAACTTTCATGCATTTCAGAAATGAGAGCTTGTTTTCCCTTTTTACTTTGAGTACGGAGCATTTAGCGGAGCAGAATATTCGTGATTACGAAATACTCTAGAGCCTGAGATTTAAATTCATAATGAGATAGTTACCATACTGTTTTCCACATCAAAGCGTGCAATGTGAAAGTAACACAATTAACCAGACTCTTTGATGTAAGCCTTGTCAGTCAATGTGGCGGAAAATGAGCAATTATCTCATTTGCAACATATATGAATCCTGTTCGACGCAACCTTGAAAATTGTTGTTGACATTTTGGCAAGTTAGTTTTGCAAGAGCCATTATTGTAAGTCCACAACACAAACAAAGATGTGATCCCCACTGGCACACAGCCTTTAAAAAATCACACATCCCATCTTCACACTTACTCATGTGTTCTGCTTCACACACATTCCCCTGCATGTCAACCATTTATTTTTCAAAGGCTGGATGGTGGTAGTGGTGGTGGTGGTGGTGGTGGTAGGGGGAACCAATGAAGCAAGTGTTTGTGCACCGGGGGGATAAGATGTGGGTGGGAACGTCAGAACGGCAGTGTTGCCCTTCTGACTGGACTCTGGAGCTGTTGTTTTAACAGAGGGAACGGCAACGGTGTGGAACAAGCCCCATTTTTTTCTGTCTGTTTCTCTGTCTTTTTTTAATGGCGGGTCATCCCAGGGACACCACCACCCCCTCCCTCCTCTGTAGCTATACGATCCTTAGCCAGCCCCCCCAAGGTGACATCGGGCTCTGGCCTGAGACCTGTTTGATCCTCCACCTGCTGTGAGGACCTCACTCCGAAACTGACTCTGGCCCCCTCGTAGGCTGAGCAAGGAGCCGGAACGCCAGAGTGCTAAAGTCAACAGCAGTGGATCAGGAGGTTCTTTGTTCCAAGGGAGATTTTTTTTTTTTTTTTTTTTTTTTTGACACTGACCCCTAAGAGTTCAAGACATTGGTCAGGACAGTGACTAACTGAGAAACTGATCATTAGCTGAGACTGTCATAAATTCAACATGTGGTGTCTTTTCCATTTCCTATTACGATTGGCAGGACACACACTCACTTGTATGCACCTCTATAATCCACCACAAATCTGACTTTGAGTAAGCTATCAAAACAGCTGCTTAGATGTGAGGCATGGCAGAAGGCACAAAAGTGTATGAAGACAGACGCAGAGAGGGGTTTGCGACTCATAATCTGGTATTTTGAGGAGGCTGGTGTGTTTTGTAATGGGGCCATTGTGTTGTTTGACTGCTCTTTGCTTCCTGTCCAGAGGACCCATCCATCTGCCGCTAACAGACAACACAGCCAGACCCCATGCAGGGACTCCAGTGAGAGGAAGCCATCGCTCACAACACTGTGCCTCTCGCAGCCCGCAACACATACCACTCAGCCACTACTGGAGCATGCCTGAGCATGACCTCTGTGTGTGTGTGTGTGTGTGTGTGTGTGTGTGTGTGTGTGTGTGTGTGTGTGTGTGTGTGTGTGTGTGTGTGTTTGTGTGTGTGTGTGTGTGTGTGTGTGTGTGTGTGTGTGTGTGTGTGTGTGTGTGTGTGTGTGTGTGTGTGTGTGCACTTTTACTAGCCCTTCTTATCACTGTTTTCAGGTTTGGTGTAATGATACAAGTACCAAGTTCAAGAGGCATTGGCATAAAATTATTTTAAATATATCTGATGGATAATTTATCATTTGCTGGTGTAACAGGCCTTAGTATACCCCCTGTCCAGAATATACCCAGGGTTAAAGTCTCCTAGTTTAGATTGCACCCCCTATTATGGCGTAGGCCAAATTATACTCCTGGCCAGATTCTATTTTGTCTTTTCCTATACAGTGAGTACATAGTCATCACAGAAGTGATCATTAAGTTTTAGTTGATCTTGTTTAAAAAATAGCTAACTGACCAACTTGCTGGTCTTTGTCTTACATTAAGTCATCAATATAAGGATAGCCAACTAATTTCTTATCAATATGAAAAGTTATATTCATGATATTAAGGTAAACAATTAGTGAATGGTTGCTTAATTGATGCAAACTGACCAATGTTGGTATCATTGATGCAACAAATATGGCCCCCAGTCCTACTGTACGGGATTCTTTTGCCATTCTAGAGCCATTTTCCTGACAGAGGACCCATTTTTTGTCTGTCAAAACTGCAAAGAACTGGTGTCCAACAGTAGCCTACAACATCCAGTGGAACACACTCACTCATTTTCAGTGATTTACTTACACTCTCTCTCTCTCTCTCTCTCTCTCTCTCTCTCTCTCTCTCTCTCTCTCTCTCTCTCTCTCTCTCTCTCTGCGCAGCGCTGCGTTGGGCATGGCCAGGCT
>CM050203.1:16990000-16992500 GCA_027475355.1 Coilia nasus | reverse complement strand
CTGGACGGGCAGAGGGCTTACGTCATCACCGCTGAGTTTTATTGCAAGCTCATGTTCGTCACTGTATTTTTAATCCATGATGGTGATGGGTAGCCTGGTAAACCAGGCCCTTGTACTTCATTTCATTTTGTACATAGGGTCTGGCAGTGCTTCCATTGACATTGCTGTCTTAGGCAGAATTTTGCCTAACCAATCAGCGAACAGAGGGAGTGTTCGTGAGCAATGACATAGACTGTGTGTGCTACATTTGAATTGTACTGCTTAGGCAGGTTAATTACATATGTCACAACCAGACGTTAGCAATTAGACAAAGGCAGAGCCACTTGTTTTAATCTTCAGCACAGTCCACACCTCCAGGAAGAAAACGTTTCTCCATACAGCACTGCCAGACCCTCTGCACAAAATGAGATGAAGTACGAGGGCCTGATGAAGATGAAGTACATGATGGGCACTTACAGCAAGAGTTATACGTGCATGTATTGAATGATATGCTTCAAAAATACTTTGGGGAAAAAAACACCAAGCACACACACACACACACACACACACACACACACAGGGAGAGGTGAAAGGAATAAGCCCAAGGAAAGAAAGGGGGAAAAAATGACAATAGACGTAGGATAGAGTGGATGCAGGCTTGGAAAGGAGAGGAGGAGAAAAGGCATTAGTGGCTCCAGCCAGCTGCCAAATGGCGCCCTTGATTGCCTCTCATCCAGTTGAGAAACAGAAGGTGTGAGGGGTGATTAGCCGATCCCCGATCCCTGCTGAACAGATGTTAATAACAAAGTGCACGTTCTCTGTGTTTAATAGCCGGGTGTGCCAGGCTTGGCTGGCGACGACCCTCTCTCTCTCTCTCTCTCTCTCTCTCTCTCTCTCTCTCTCTCTCTCTCTCTCTCTCTCTCTCTCTCTCTCTCTCTCTCTCTCTCTCTCTCTCTCTCTCTCTCTTTCCTCAGAGAGATGGGCGAGTGTGCATTTGTGCTGGTTGCATTCTATCCCGTAATGAGCTCCGTATTTGCAAGAAAAGGTAATGATAATTTGTCAACGTGCACAAACCAAACACCACAGATGATAGTGTCACATATTACTGAGATGGAGATAATGGTTTAGGGTGTTCACTCTCTCTGTCCCTCTCTCTCTGTCTCCATCTATCTCACACTCTCTCACACACACACATAAACACAGAGAGAGAGAGAGAGAAACAGAGAGAGACAGAGACATACATACACATACAAGCTCGTAAACAAAACACACAACCATGTATTTTCTCTTTTTATCACTGTCATCCAGACTCCTCTTTTTATCCTCCGCAGTGTAAAGTTTTAGCACCGTGATTGGCTTTTCATGATCCCCCAAATGATAAGGTTTTAACAAAGCGTGAGGATCGGACTAATTGGTATCATTTGTGTGTCTGCTTGCGGCCTTGGAGGAGACTCATATGGCATTAATAACAGTGCTGGGGAATGGGATGGGATGGGATGGGATGGGATGCCGGGACTCTGTTTGTGGGGAGTTACACTGTCAGATGTGTGCAGTGTGCGATGGCGGAGGTCGCGGGGGTATTTCCAAAGACACAAAAAAATGTATCCGATAAAATATGTAACGGAAGCGAACTGCTGAAGCACACACACACATTCACACACACACAAAAGGCAGGCGGCGATGAATGTGCCTGGAAAGGGTTAATCGGGTGAGGAGAATCGTATTAGCACAGCATCCACGCTTAGCTTGTTTATGAAAGACAAAGTGAAGTCAGTGAACAGCTGCAGAGTAAAATGTCATTCTCCGTTCCAAACGAATACACAGTTTACTTATAAAACATTAAAAAGCTACCAAAGGCTATGAATTATTAAAGTTAGGCAGATGCCACAAATTGAATAGCTATGCTCTTGTTTTTTAATGAAAGAAATGTTTCTTTTGTTTTTTACTGCGTCTATGGTAGCATTGTATTTTTCTCTCCTCGTTTCTCTCTCTCCCCTTCTCTTGCACTCCTTACTTTTTTTTCTTTTTTTTTTGACACCCAGCATGAGAGGAAGTTCATCTTGCTCTGCAGAATCTCCATGGGACACACACACACACACACACACACACACACACACAACACACACACATACACACACACAACACACACATACAGGGAAGCAAGCAGCGAGATGACAAGGTGAAGAGAAAGAAATTGTAGCGTTTTCAGCACCAAGTGATACCTCACTTATGCTCTCGAATTGATGCCCTCTCCCCAAATCAGAGTAGGGGGGCTGTAATGAATGGAGTTCAGGGAGGCGGGAGGAGGGAGGGCCTTGGCGGGTGAAGCCTGGGTATTCTCCGAGTCAGAGAGCTGGCGCTGGATTGCCATTGTGTCAGATGAATGCGGTCTTTTTTGTGTTATTCAAATTTCACAGGAACAGCCCGATGATAATACAAACCCCTGAGGTAGATAAATGACTGGACCAGGCAAACACACACAGCCTCCCTCCCTCTCTCTCTCTCATACACACACACACAC
>CM050203.1:16810000-16975000 GCA_027475355.1 Coilia nasus | reverse complement strand
ACTCAGAGCCTTAGAGCCTTATCGGCAGACACTAATCAACGGACTGGCGTCTGAAATAGACGTGCGATTCACCCCGCTGCCAGCAGACGTGTTGATAAGCGGCACATGTCAAATTACTGGAGATGTTGCAGCGGCGGGGGCGAGAGGAGGGGGAATCCAAACAGCTCGGCTCACACCACTGAGAACAAAGAAGCCAAAGGTGAGCGTTACCCCCCTCTCACCTGACAGGCCCCTCTCACTCTGTCTATGTCTCTCGGCCTTTATCTCTCTCTCTCTCTCCCTCTCCCTCTCTCTCCCTTTTTCTCTCTCTTCCTCTCCCCCCCCCCCTCTCTCTCCCTCTCTCTCTCTCTCTCTCAGTCATTCATTCCTACTCACTTATCAGGGGCCTTTCAGCACGTATTGAATCAGCAATTGATCAGTTGTGATCTAATCGTCACACACTAAGCTCTAGAGATCATTTCATTTTTTAAACAAGTAAAAAAAGAGGCGCAGTCCCACGTTGCGCACCTCTGTCCATCCCTCCATCCCTTCCCCCTTCTGTCCGTTGGTGGTGTGGGTGACCTGTGCTCTGGCCACAGCCAGTGCCTGGGGGTAATTACCCTCGTACATCACGTCTTAAATGTCGCACCCTCCGTCCGCCAGAGCTGCCGGGCGGCCAGCCTCCATTTCCACCTGACCCGCAGAGAGCTGGACGCCAGCCCACCGTATGGAAATGAGCGAGGCACACAGCGCCATTCATCTTCTGCGCAACTGCCACACTGTCAGGACTCCAGCCACTGTGGAGAGGCACCTCCACCACCTACACACATGCACAGGCACACACACTCAGAGGCACACACTCACACACATACACAAAAGGACACATGCACACACACACACACACACATGCAATATTTTGATGTTGCAGACAAGAGGACAAATGTAAGTAAGGGTACATAGCAACATTATACTGACTCCTCGTAAGAAATCCTCGAAAGAAATATTTGTAATTGTTATATGTATATTGTATCTGCATATACTACACATATGATTTTATATACATATCTTGGTCTGTTTTGTTGTGAAATTGCATAGTGCATCACTGCTAATGCCTTTTGATATTTTACATTTTTAACAAAGAACATTATACTGTCTATTTTGCCTTAGCTTTTCAGCTTTGACAAGGCCCACACCTAGGCACAGGCTTCATCGATTTTCCATACTACTAGTAAGAACATATAAGAACACATTTTTGGTACGAGTAATCAGTTTGTTATTTTAAATGAAATTCATCAGAGCACCAAAAACATCATGTAGGCTATGTATATATTTCAGATTAAGTTTAAAAACTTAGCAGCTGAGGAAAATGACACCTTGGCTATCTCTGGGCAGCTCTGGAATATACAGTCAGCCAGCCAAGCTGGCCAAACATTTTTCTAAGCATGGAGATCTGTACATGTCTGAGGTAAATATGACATTTTTTGGTTGGTTTTTCGACGTTTGCTCTGTCAAGAGAGACTCCACCAGAAGTCTTTTTAGGGGCTGAATGGGTGGGGCAGCTGAAACGTTATGTTGCCGCCACCTGCTGGCAAAGCTCTTTTGAAGCTTTTTTGCTCCTCAGACCATTAAAAATCCCAACCCCCAGCGCTGCACAGCGGAGCCTCTCTCTCTGTCACACATACACAGTCAGTCAGAGAGAAAGAGAGAGAGCGCGAGAGAGAAAGAAAAAAAGAGAGAGAGAGAGAGAGAGAGCAAACACCATGCACAATACTACGTTTCTTCTTTGCCTGGTGTGAGCATATTTGAATTGTCGACCACCTCATTACCAATATTTTTTCCCTGGGAACTTGTTCAGAATAGTCTCAGACGTAATATAAGCCATAAATTGTTTACCACATTCTTCACTTGGGATTTTATTTCGACTGTGACTGTTAGGGGTTTGTTCTGTGATGCAGTTATATCAAATGCCCGACATGCAGCCTCAGACAAGCTTTATTCAGGCTTTATTTGATGTGGCGTCCCAAAGAATAAAGAATAATGCCATTCAAAAAGAAAAAAAGAAAAGAAAAACTCAAAAGCCATGAAAATAATCAAATATGTAATGACATTAAAAATGCCATTAGTCTCTGCCGAGGAGACATCTGCTGGCACCCTGTGTTGCTGAAACCGGTACAGGTGGCAGCAGTGACCAGCGGGTACGGAGGGGGCCTCAAACTAAAGCCCATGTGCACTGTCTTAAGTGACATGTAAATATGTCGTGTTGTAATAAACATTCATGTCAAAAGTCTACGGATGACATGTCTAAATTAAACAATTTGTTTAGACATGAAAAAAAGATTGTCATTGTGAACATTTATATAAGCCAATAAGCCAAGACTATATCACATGCAGACTCTTCTGTCCACATTCATGGAGAGTATAGCCTGTATTGATGTTGTAGTCGCACAAATGTGGAGGCTCTCTGCATTAATGGCTCCTGTGTAGGTCGGACCGCGGGAGATAAGTCTAACAAAATTAGTATGCAAAGGAGCTGCACTCTTGAGGTCTATAATTTTCTTGCAAATGATTTCCGTTTTCAAGATGAAACAAACACTACAATGGCGATTGCAGCGTGCAGGCAAGAGCGTGCGTGCATTTAGTCTCCCAAAAGAAGAGACATTTAAATAGGTTAACCTCGTGCCAGCGGGTGGGGCGCTAAGAAAAAAAAACAGTGTTGCCGTAAAAAGATTCAATGCGCCTTTTGGTATCATATTTAGCTGATTGGCTTTGGCCCCGGGCCCCGAGTATTGTGGAGGCGACTACACTGAAGGTTCCGTGAGAGCCAGCTTTGAGAAAAGGCGTGCATTTGCGCTTTCGCCTTGCATTATGCGCTACGGTGGAGCCGCCTGCGCCATGCTGCGCAGTCTTTTGCTGGAGTTAACTTAATTAAACATATATCCGCGCGCGGCTCTCCTCCGAGATAGGCCAGTCAATGTCAATTTAGGCTCCACCGAACGTGCGATTTCGCCACACATCATTATTTCGTTTGGAAAGGCTATACAGAAGTCATCTCCCCGGCTCCAAAGCGCCTCCTAGGCTACTTTACATTACATTGGTTATAATATAAGAAAAACTAATGGCAATATAGGCTATGCGATCATTTAGAAATCCTCTATTTTGAAAACTAAAATCATAAGTAAACATCCCTTTAAACATGTTTTCCTGAGGGAATTAAAAGTTTGGTGCATGTATTTTAACAAGTCAAAACAGCATATCCCTGTCATATTAAACGACCTACTAAGAATTAAAATGTGCTACACTTCGATATTCTGTACAGCACATATCTTGCATTAATAACATCTCAGACGGTCCACTGAAAAAGACCAGGAAGAAAACTTAGAAGAGCACTACTTAAGACGCAGCAACCATGCGCCTTCATGGTAAACTTCAGGCATTAAAATGTGTGGATGCTATGCATGAACCGGTCAGCTATATCAAGCAGCCATGACTTTGAATAAGGTAGGGGTCTATGGTCTTCGAAACGGTGCAGGAAGCTCCTGGGAAGTATGGCCATGATTTATGAGCAGTGGAGAGCTACTGCAGAGTAGGTTAGGAACATAAAAGTACAGGCATAATATTGTTATATTGCATAGTGATTTATGTTGCTATTTATGATGCGGAAACGGTGTAATTAACGTTCATAGACTGTAGGTCTAAATAAATGCTCTCTTCCACGTAGGCTTGCATTAATGTGTATGTCAGTGCATGCACTGCACATGGGAGCGCGTCCTCCATCTTCCCTACATCTCATTTCCCAAAATACTGCTCAGAAATTCGCAGCCTACAAATCATTTTCATTTTGGAGCAAGAACAGAGGTGATCATATCTTGAAATAACCCAAGACTTAATATTAAAAACTTTTCTTGGAAAATTAAGAAATCGTTTACTTGACACCTTAATTAAAAAAACTACCCCCGCATTATTATTATTATTGTTATTATTATTATTATTATTATTATTATTATTATTATTATTATTATTACTATTATTATTATTATACTGCAGCTTATTTGTGAATATATAGAGAATTACAATCGTGAGCCCATGAATTGGAAACTTATTTGTGAGCTTTGATAAGCAGTTTGAAAACTAACTTGACGGTGAAATCGGATGTAAAATGACTTTAGATAGACAAGAAAGGTGGCAATGTCTACTTATATTTACAAAGTAACCTATAAGTTCGAGTTATAGCCAGTTTAATTAAAATGAATACTTGAATTTTGGTTTAGACGAAACACCTGACGGAGAAGCTGTTTTGGAGTGGTAGAATACTCTCTCTTGAATCTCCTGCAGGAAAAAATGTGTGTAAATTTCTTTTAGCTGAGCTTATTTTGACATACGTTTCTGAAAATGCATCCATTCAAGGTACTCTAAGCGTGCAGTGGCGACTGTATGGGTCCTCCCGTAGCGCCTGTCTCCATAGCTCGTTATTACTGATGATGTCTCGGAAAGTTTTTAAAGAAGGGGCAGTTCCCCTGGGCGGATGCCGCTGTAGGCAACTATCCAAGTCAACCAAACATAGGCAGGCTGATTTGTGATATTTTCTTTTTCTTACAGGCTAAAATGTCAGTTTTTGTTTTGTTTTTTTAAGTGGAAAGAAAGACGAATTAACTGTCCGTTACATCAATTTTTCTTGGAAATCACATCACATCAATTTTCACATCAACTAACTTTTTTTCGTTGAAATGTTTATGAAATTGTTGATATTTTATTGAACACAAATATTTTTACATGTTTTACTTAAATTTAACATACAGCAGACAGTTCAAACAAACGTTCACGAGACTCCATTTTGTGAATCAATCATTTTGTTTCACCCAAAATGACTTATTTATGTTGCTCCATACTTAGGCCCTTTTTTCAGTAAAGTCAGTGGTGGTTTGTGGCTATGAGGTAAGCCAGGGCTTTGACTTTTGGAGTCATAGTTTTAGAGTTGGTTGACATTTTGCAGAGTAACCTCTGGTGAAGTTCCAGTGGCCGCATAGCTGGTCATGTGACCTAGCTGCTCTGAGTCAGAATATTTTGGGAAGACAAACAAGCTTTTACTTTTTTCAGGGGCTTTAAAACAAGATTTAATGATCAACCAAGACCCTGGGCATTGGTATAGATTTCCAAAGTTAATTTGCTATATGTCAGAATTTTGTGGGACAACAAACAACAAATGAGCTTGTTTTTGTTTCACAGGCTTTAAAACAAGATGTAATGATTACCCAAGACCACGAGTATTGGTAAAGACTCCAAAGTTAATTTCCTGCTATCAGCTTGTTTGAGTATTAGATCAGAATAGTTTGTGCCCATATTTGTCAAATACTTAAGTTTTCCCTGCAGCACAGACTTAGACAAGCATTCCCAGAAACTTTGCCAAACTATGCAATAGTCATTCTGTCAGACAAAGATGCCAAGATACAGTAGCCTCAGTCTGTTTCATCAGAGCAGACAAAGAGTTGTGTAAGCAGAGAAAGAAGAAAGGCCAAGAGGGATAGACAGAGGGAAGTGTGTGTGTGTGTGTGTGTGTGTGTGTGTGTGTGTGTGTGTGTGTGTGTGTGTGTGTGTGTGTGTGTGTGTGTGTGTGTGTGCTGTGTGAGTGTGTGCAGGGAGTCTTGGGGCTCTCGTGCCATCGTTTCTCAGCCTGAGTGTCATAACCTCCGCCCGTGTGTCATATTCCTCTCCATGGTCGTATCGCCCAGCGAGGGGCCTTTAATATGCACGTCTCCAAGCCGCGGAGTTCCACCTAAATGGGTGCATTTGCACATATTTTCCCTCTGAATGCCCACGCCCAATCCCAGCGCTCGGTTAATGCCGCTTAATTTTTTTTTAACAAATAATACGCCGGCAAAATTATTCTTCCAAAGTGCTATATCATTTATTGCAAGGACTTCTATTTCCGAGGAACTTCTTTTTGAAAAATTAATGCCTTTAATTTTGGTTGATGGCAACATCAGCGCTGCTCTGTAAATTGCACTTTAATGAGATTTTGCTACAGGGGATAATCTGCTACTGACAGAAAAACATCTTGAAAACATCTGTAGACCTATGATATCACTCTGACGATTAAGCCCCCACACACATCCTACACCCCCGACACACGCACCCCCCGCGACTCCTGGAAGCGCACATGCCGAAGAAAGAAAAATGGTCAGTTTGCAAGAAGTTACACTTTCGGAAATCGAACCTGATGACAATGTCTGGAGAAAAAGAGAGAGCGCAGGCTCTTGGCTCTATCCATTTGGCTCGTCTCTCTAACGAGAGCTGCAGTTTCAGTCGAAAGGGAGTTTCTCCCCTGTCTGTGCCTGTGTGAGTGTGCGCTTCCTCTCCATCAGACCCAGAGCAGCAGCAGCAGCAGCACCGGAGGAGAGGTGTGGAGGATCTGCTGGGCTAACCCAACCTTGGAGGTGTGAGGTGTGGGTCATTATTCTCCAGCGGCTGACTGGGGTTAATGGGCCCAGAGCTCTGACGGATGGATGGCGTCAGGAGTATTCGGCCCATATGCCTCCACATGCTTGTCTGCTGAAGACACAACAACACAGGCATGATGTGCTACACATGCTCTCCTCCTCTGGTCCCCCTCCACAGCCAGCAAAACACCCAAGAGCTTGTCAAGAGATGCGTGGCATTCAGCAGAGACATGGCGATGGGGATGAACTTCGTGATTTCGTGACTTTAATTAAACTGAAATTGAATTGTAGGCCGTCAAGAAACATAGTTGGATTCCCCACTTGGACACAAAAATCTGAGGTCTTTTTGGACATCCCGCCAACAGCTAGCCACATCCCACAACTGTGGTTGTCCCACGACTTAGCCCCCTGAAATTATAATTGGGAACCGGTTCAATCATCCGAGCTGCAGTATCATATCTAATGTATGCCATGCATGCCCTGCTGATAACCTTACACTGATGCCTTATATAGATGCAATTTAATAACATGAAAAGCACCAAAGTGCAGCAGGAATGCATGCCACATCACTATCCTCCCAGATCTAGTTCTTCTTGAACCCTGCTATGTAGATTGCTTTCTCCAGGGAGCCTGGAGAGAATCCCGAAGCCTAGCAACTCTTCCAAGGAACAGACAGGTTTGGCCTTGCTCCAGCCAGCAAAAAAATAAAAGATTATGTTGAGACCCTGGCCAAGCCAGAGAGCACAAAAATATATCTGACACTTTAGATCATGTCAAGGGTTTACATTTTTAATATGTCTTTCTCTCCTCTTTTCCCCAAGCTAGCTCTCTCCATCCGTCTATGCTACTACATAGCACTTGGGTCTGTAATCTAACCCTAACATATCAAGCCTGTCTCAGATGTCCTATAAAAAAGCCTAGATCAAATATGAAATCCTGTCAAGACAACAATTATCATGTCCATGTATTTACTCAAAATGACTCTCGTCTGGCATTTATTTGCATGAAGTAGTGATTTAAATCTGCTACATCTTTCACCGCCTAATTTTAGCACATACCGTGCATATGTGTATATGTTTAAATTCCCCACCCATGATAACCATGCGTTTGGGTTGGAAAGCACTTGCAAATATGTTTTTTATCACGAACTAAACGACAACGATGAGGGCAAGTTGTGTTAGTCCTATCAGAGCTGATTCGTCCCTGCTGCCCCGCTTTGAAAATCTTCAACATTTATCTTTCTATTCTTTTTTAGTGTTAAAAGGCCCTCTGATGACTTCCATATGCAGCCTCCCCTGACCCCGTAGTAGAAAAAAAGATGTGTTGCCAAAGTGCTTCATGGTGAGAATTTGTCTGTTATGAAAACCTCGCCTTTCCTGAGCTTTCTCCCTCTTAACTGTGTAATAAACATCATTTCACACTTCAAACAAAAGTCTTTCGCTCTCTAAACTTCTCTCTCTCTCTCTCTCTCTCCTCTTCTCTCTCTCTCTCTCTCTTTCTCTGTTTCTGGAAAACTTCACCAAATATGTAAAGAATGGCATTTGGCAATGAGTAGCTCTTTGCACACAAGCGCAAATCCCAAGCAGGACGTAGAGAACACAAAAACCCGGCAGAGACAAGCGAGAAGATCCAAGCGGAAAAAAAAATGTGGACAAGAGAAATATTAATAGAATCATTTGTCCACTGTCTTGACTTTTGACATGTGCGACACATACATTGGAGCGATGTGAGTGCCACTTTGATGGAGAGGCGGAAGAGGGTCCTTCTGTTGCTCCTGATCTCCAGTCGTCGTGGTCCATCCTGCCCTTTCACTGGCGGAGTGGCGTGGGGAGTGGAGGCCAGTGCCAGCTGGAGATCATGGGCACAGCGGGCGAAGTGGCTCTTCAATGGCGTGAATGGGCACCTCTTGTCTGGCAGTGCCATTGCCACGCAGCTCGGATGGCAGCACATGTCACGCCCAGGATCGTCATGCCAGTCTCTGACTGAGAGGCTTGGGCTGACCCATGCCAGCGTATGCAGTGCCCCCCACACACACACTCTCTCACACACACACACCACCCCCCACCTCCATGCCAGCCTATTTGCCATCACCACCACTCATAAACATTCAATGCCATGCTTGCCAAAAGGAGATGAGAGAGAGAGGGATTTATCGTTTCTCTACATGGAATACATGATCTCTCTCTCTCCTTCTCTCTCTCTTTCTCTCCCCCCTCCATTCCTCTCTGTCCCTCTTTCTCTCCCTCTCTTTCCATCTCTTTCTTTTTCTCCCTTTTTCCATCTCTTTCTCTCTGCATCATTCTCTTTCTCTCTCACTCTCCATCTCTCTCTCTCTCTCTCTCTCTCCCTCGTGGCTCACTTCCCACAGGATTAGCCATATCAGACACTGCTGCCCGCTCAGGTCAATTACACCAGCAAGTGGTCAGCCCAACAATCTGGAACACTTTCTTTAAGCCGAAAGAGTAAGAAGCAAAAAAAAATATCCATCTATTAACTTCTCCACATAAATCCCTCTAAATCTTTATTTTTCATAGAACCTGAAGAATCCCGATCTAAAAAAACAAAACAAAGACACACAATATTAACAGCAGCAGAAACAAAAGCGTGAATTTTGAAAAGCCAAACAACGTTGTTTTTCTTCTGCTTTCCATCGTCATCCCCTTAATTTTCGTCTTCCCTTTGGCTTGGTGTGACTTTTAAAAAAAATCCAGGGGTGCCAAATTAACTGGAGCGCTGATCCTTGATGGTTTTCCGGAGTAATGAGGAGGCCCTGAGGATATTTGCAGGGTCGCACACAGGAGCCGGAGCGGAAGTGGGGTGGAAATCGGGCGTGCAGCAGGAAGTCTCGGAACGCCACTGAGTTCTGCAGGCCATCCCCGCGTCGGCGGCGTGCACCAGCCGAAAACGACTTTCCTATCTCGACAACAGGGCGCCACTCAGTCGCGCTCGCACACAACAACAACACTTGCTTTTGGCGAAGTCAACCCCCTCCTCCCCACCACCCCCACCACACACACACACACACACACCACACACAATTTCTGTCACACTGTCAATCGTGTCGAACAAACACTGCACACAATGCTTGAGTTGCAGGGACTGTGTTGTGCCCCACCCCCCCACCCCCACCTCAACAACCACCACCCCGCTCTTACCACCACCCCCACCAACCCCCACCACCCCCCAACCTCAACAACCACCACCCCGCTCTTACCACCCCCCCACCCCCACCTCAACAACCACCACCCGCTCTTACCACCCACCACCCCCCACCCCCCCACCTCAACAACCACCACCCCGCTCTTACCACCCCCCCCCCCCACCCCCCCACCCCCACCCAAAAAAAGGCATGGAGAAAAGAGGAAAGAAAAATGAAAAGGAAATTGTTACAAATTCAGGTCATTAACTTTTAACAGCCTCAGACTGTTCTTCTGACAAGAAAAGAATCTTTGATGCCCTGTCCAACACTGTGCCAGTTTGAAAAACCCCTACACTATGGCAAGAGGCTTTTGCACAAGGAATCATTGTAAACCACATTTTCTCCCCTCGTATTGGCATGCTCCAAAACAGGGGACTGTTTTACAGCATCACCAAGGCCATAAAGTCAGTCCTACTGTTTTCGTAATGTGGGGTATAATGGAATTAATAATGTTGACTGGGTGTTTGGTGGGAATACCCATGAGCCTTTGCAGTTTTTACACCACTCTTGCAAACGCTTGAGTCGGTGCCTCCCTTGATTTACTATGAGAGGATGTTTAATGATGCCTCCACTCTGACAGTAACGGGTTGAACGGCAAATGTGCTGTCGATGCGGTAGGCTTGGCGTCACATCACTCAGTTTTTTTTTTTTTTTTTGGTTTTTGGGAGGTCCATAAGGCTATACAGCGAAACATTTATTTCAGCGACTAACCCAAACACAACTCCTGACAAATCTGCCCACCTATCACTCCTCACGTCTCTGGCATGTACTGTCATTTAAGGAAGATTTAATTACCTCTGTGTTTATGATTCTGTCCATGAAGACATTTAGATTGTCACATTTTCTTTTGTTTTGTTGCAAAGCAATTACAGGTGCCGCTATTTGTTTGCTTGATAAATCCTTCTTCCCCCCTACATTCTTTGATAAATAAGGAAATAACTCAAAAGCCTGCTTTATGTGCGGTAATTAAAGTGAAAAATATAGTCACAATGCAAATCCTTAATTGGACTCCAAGAGAGATATTCAGGATTTGTCTTTAATAACAAGAGATGACTAGGGACAGAAAACAAAGCGTGCTGAAATGTGGCTCGGGAAGTTCAATTAATCACAAAAGCCGAAAACAAGCAATTTAGCATAGCTCATTCAGGGAGACGCTAGGCCCAGGTAATGTTTCTCTTAATCATCTGGCTGCGACATTAGCCTTCTCCTATCCCAACAGCTGAATAAAGAGGAGCCATCACAGAGCGGGAGGGGAATGCTTGCTCTGGATGCACAGGAATCGCTTTCCTTTAATGGGCCGATATTAATGAGGAGAGAAGGCAATCAGGGCCTACCACGCTCATCTGACAAAGCCCTTCAAGAGTTCTCACTCATGCCCACACACATGCACACAGAACAGAGCAGACTTTCAGTGCTGATTGCACCTGTGCATGACACCAGCTGGACAGGAGCCATTCATTAAAAAATATGCATTCTTAGATTATATTCATAGTGATACATGGCATTGGAAAATTGTGCTGTGGTGTCATAGTGTTGCAAAAATTCTCCAGGATTAGGAGTCTTGGGCATTATTTATTTATTTATTTATTTATTTTGTTATTTTCTTTATTGCTATTTTTTTTTTTTTCTGTGTCTGTGTTTTTTTTTTGTGGTTACTGAAGAAGGTGCCTGCCTGGCCAACATCAAAGATGAGAGCTTGCTTTGTCTTTCTCTGCCCAAGTCTTTACTTGCCACTCATTAAGTGAGATTCCTTACCATCTGTGAAGTGCTGAAAACCCACCTGCTTCTTCCTCAGCTGGTAATGGCTTTTCACAATGTGCAGGGGAGCTTGGAGACTTCAGGCTAGCAGGGGGAGGGCAGAGCATAAAGACCACAGCATAAAGATCCACTCAACTCAAACACTTCAGCTGTTTGCACATGTAGCTTTAATTTCTAAATATTTCTAAAGAAAGTACAGACATATATTTTACAAATGTAGGGTAATGCTGTTTACATAAATATATAAATGATTTTATATGTGCATATGTGTATTTGTGTAAGTATTGTATTTTGTATTTATTTAATAGTTGATACTATAACATGCTGTCGGAATTCATTTATTTATTTATAATACAACTTTGTGCAATTAAAATCATATTTTTGTTACAATTATTATATTAGTTTCAAGTGTAATATTGTATTGTTAGCAGTTCTAGTTGTTCTAATAGTATTTTTCTTGCTGTGACTCATAGTGTTACAGAAACAAGTGAAGGTAAATATTTCTGTAAATGTTGTTGTAGTGTAGTTCCACAACACACAGCATCAACTATCAACACAACAGCTATTGCTGTGCGTTTGCACTCTATGACCTCGATGGATTCTGACTGTGGCGCTGGTCAATGGAGCTAGATCTCTGGCCAGTCGGAGGGATGTCCAGCAGGCCTTGCCCTCTCGCCGATGTATCTGTTTCTGAGAGGGAGCGACACGGGCCACAGGACTACCCTGCTGGGGTCTCCTGAAACCAGAGACCCTTGAAGTGAACATCCGCAGTCTTCAGACACTCCACAAGATGCTTTCAGGTACCATGGCTCCCCAAATGTGAAGTCTGTCATGTAAAGACATTCTGGACAGTCTGGTCAGTAAGTCAACCCCCCCCCCCCCATCCCTGCCCCCAACAACCACACAACCCCCGATCCACCACCACACACACACAAGCATACACGCACACACACTTCCCCAGCAGACACACACACACATACACTCCACCAACACATACAGACGCATATACACACACACACACACACACTCCCCCAACACATACAGACACACACACACACACACCCACTCCCCCGACACATACACACACACACACACAGACCCTCCGACACATACAAACACACACACACACTCCTCCGACACATACAGACACACACACACACACACTCCCCCTCCCCTGCCCTCTCCACCAGGCCAAGGGCTCAGACCACCCTGGGCTGGTCAGCAACCCCTGCTTACACCTGCCATAAAACTTAAAAGCTACAGTCCCATCTCCCTCCTTTGAAGTGTTCAAAGCATAGCTGACTGACCTTTGATGCAACTTGGGCCACAACACATGTTCTGCACCCATGTATAAACCGGCCAAGTGAGTGGACAGCCTGGGTTTGTTTGCCTACATGTTTGAGACGGAAGCGTCCGGCACTCCCACTCTCGCGGTGTGGAGTGGCGTGGAGTGAACGTGCCCTCTGCTCTCGCCCACTCACAGACGGGCTCCCGCGGTCACGGAGGTGGACAGGGAAAGCAGAGCGTCCGGCGGGCCCAGATTGACCCCTCGCACACCCCCCAAACATGTGTTCCCCACTCACCCTGCACCAACACAGCAACCCCTCTTAGACATGGTGTCCTATCTCTTCCTCTTTTATGAATCAACACACATACACATCCACATACTCTTTCTCTCTCTCTGTCTCTATCTGTATCTCTCTATCCGCCCTCTCTATCTCCATCTCTCTTTCTCTCTCTCTGTCCCTCTCTCTCAATCTCTGTCTCTTATCTTGCTCCCTCCCTCCCCCTGCAAGCATGAATTTGTCATGAGTTTCACACTGAAGAGATTTTAGCTGAGAACAAGTAAAACACACTGAGCCGTCGCCACCACATCACGCAAGTAGCATAAACATGCTGTTTCTTTTTTCACATATAAACCCATCCATCCAAACTTTCCATCGGGAGACAGGCCGCTCCGCTCGCTGTGTAATATATATATATATATATATATATATATATATATATATATATATATATATATATATTTCACACCGTGCCAAGTCTTACACGCTGAACAATAAAGCATTATTTGGTGGCTGTGTTTGACTGGTTTTATATGGGCCGTTATACGTCTGGATAAACGTGGAGGTCCATGATGGCGAGCAATTGGTTTATAACGCATGCCCTGATCACTGCTCTGTAAATGTCAAAGTCAGCACGCTGATATACTGCCTACCTCGGGGAGTCGTTTTTACTGGTGACAGTGCCTGAATGAAATAGTATCAACACGGCCCTGCAAATTAGACTGATATTATAAAAGGTATCCATCTCGGCCTGAATTGACCGAAACACGGCGACAAAAACAACTTTACTCAGCACAGTCAACGAAAAACACTTGATGGGAGAAGGCCCGTGTGTCGTCTGATGATGCATGATTGATAGAGTCCAGCATAAGGCTCTGACTCCAGATCAGCTGATGCATGCTTGAGTGTGCAGTGCCACTCCTTGGGTTCCCTCTCATTTGGCTGAGCTGGCACTTAGCTAACTTTAGAATGGGGACTCCTGTCCGTCTAGTTGGGGGAAACTCTTTTTTTTTAAACTCCCTCATATAAGCTGTGTCACAGACAGAATGCTGACTAGATAAAAATCTGGCAAGATGACACAATGCCCCTCAGGACAACATATGGAATATTTCTTCTTCTTCTTGTCTTGGAGAGAGTGATTTGTATTCATTTGAGTATAGAATATGACAACTTAACCTTTTGTGAACCTAACACTTATGCAATAAACCAGGCAGCAAACCAAGCTAATGATTTTATGGGTGTCTGTTTTATATACACTACCAAATTCAACTTGAAGACCTACGGATGCACATGAAAAAGCTTCACTGAGGCAAAGAACACCATATCATCAGCCTGACAAATTTTAAATATCAGAAGCCGACACAGAAACATTTCTCAATAGATAACAACACACTGATTCTCTGTCTCTCTGTTTCTGTCTGTCTGTCTCTCTCTCTCTCTTTCTCTCTCTCTGTCTCTCTCTCTCTCTCTGTCTCTCTCTCTGTCTCTCTCTCTCTCTCTGTCTCTCTCTCTCTCTATCTCACACGTTCAAGCTCACATGCACACACATAAACATTATGCCAGGCCACCTCAGGCTAGCGGGACCAAAAGAATCACTTACGCCCCATTCATGAACAGTGTGTGCGCGAAACGCTCCACCACGCCTGTCAACACCTATGCGTCTGATGACATGACAAGCCCCTTAAAACTGTGATGGGCATAAATCACCAGCTCCTTCTGAAACGGGCCTGTGTTGTGTGCCTGTCTTGTGTGCAGCCCTGACACCCCGGCATGGGGCAGGGGATAGCACTGCAAGCGAGCCCACCTCAGGAGAGGGGCATGAGGGTGAGAGAGGTGAAGTACCCTCCCTACCATGTGAGATGCCTCAGACAGGCTCTCTGTAGTACAGTAGGGAAGGGGTATAGCCATCACTGTTGGAAGCTGCCATCCCAACATCAATTCCTTTTCTAATGGAAATCAATAAAGTACTCATCTATGTATATATTATTTAAAAATATCATTCATAATTTAAATTGGATTTTATTTGTTCTTAAGTTCTTAGAGTTTCCTTGTGTTTTACAAATGATTTCCCATGAGTGTCTTGAATAATTACTTTCAAGCTAATCATATAATTAATAGAGTGATGCAAACAAACGTTATTCTCATAAGACAGGGGCAGTACATTTCAGTATTTTATAAGAGATTATATTCTTTCGTTGATAATAAAAACAATAGAAAATCTAGTAGCGTCCTAAAAGGTAATCAGTTTGTTGATGCTAAGAGGACACGTTGTTAAGTGATTATTTCAGTCGTTTTAGTTTTAGAGTTTCTGTGCCATTAAAGCAATCCTGACCACACATTCTGCATTCGCCTTTAACACAATTCCCATGGGTTCAAGTGCTGTAAGCGCTCAGGGTAAACGTGTCACCCCGTTAAATTGAGCGTGGAAAAACAGTTAGTGTTTGTTTGTGCTTGTTTATTGCGGCAGGCGAGATGTTGGTGAAGTCTCTAAACAGATTCTCTCCTTGTGCTGGCACCTCGTAAGAGCTGACCGCAGAGACTGAAGTGATCGCGATTTTCTGCTCTTTACACCTTTCAATTCGTTCGTCTTTTGTTGCTTCTGTTGGTTTATATAATTGATTTGCTAGAAATGTGTTGAAAATGCAGCTGGAATAATCTATTCATAATTTCAAATATATAGCAACCTTTCATTTGGCCTAATAAAATATCAGTCAAATGCATATTAAAATACATTAATTTTAAATACATTGCATACCATACCAAAATTGAATGCTTTGAAATAAAACTCCCATTGCTTTTTGTGTAAGGTGTCTCAATTACAAGTGTACTCTAAAAAGAAATGTTTACCATAAAGATTTTGCTAATTATCCTGATGGCAGTGATTGCAGTGAATAGGATAGATTAACACTAATTTAGAATGTTCTCTGGTCTCAACAAATTTCAGCGAGAATTCACCTCAAAAATAAACTTGTGTGGTTTGCTGCTATGGCATAGAAAATAAGCATCACTTGGTCTAATTCTACAGCATAGCCGACCACTCCCAGTCTATCCAGCGGGAGAAAAGTGAACCCTGCCGCCTGTTCATGCTGAGCCACTCCGCTCTGTCTCGCCCAGCTTTGCGCTGCACTGCACAAGGGGCATCGGGGGAGATTTGGGTCAGTCTCTGCACAACAGTGGGCTGGGCAGCTGTGGCGGCCAGACCCTCGTGTTTACCTATATCCCCTCGGTAGCGCTAACCATCTCAGAGTCACCTAACTGTGCGTTTCCAGGTCCTTATGAGTGCAGCGAAAACATTGTCAGTCTGGGTGCTGAGATTTAAACTACAATGCGATGTGGAAGTTATGGCATAACCTAAAGGTTGCATACCTGTAATTAATGCTAAAAATCTACAAAATTGCAACTTTGCAAAACTTTGCATATTTTAACCCACGTTTATCTGTGCGTGGGGGCGTTCACGTATAGGCTAGTATCCCGTGTGTGATTACATGAAAACACCCAGTGAACTTTTGTTAGTTATTTAGATTTTGCTTTTATTAGTTGGTTAGCCCATGGCGTATGAACTAAAGCTGGCTATACATAGATTTGCTTTTACCAAGCGGAAGACATGAGTGGCTGTGATAAATGTGAGTTCTGTTGGGCATGTTAGAGCAGTTTCGTAGCCATATTATGCATTCCCACCACTTGACATGCACAACTGATGATTGTTGCTTAAATAGTCGAATACTTGAGTAAGTTGCCTATGCGTCACATGGTTACATGTATCCCATCAAAATTATATTGTATACAATAATTTATATGTATTAATGTTGCCGATATTATTAAAGTCTCGCTATGACTGTGATCACCATTGGATGTGCATGTAGTGAAAAGTTCATTCAGTCCCTTGTACTCTGTTGACGGATGAGGGAGCAGGCTATCCGCCTGCTTCTGTCGCTCTTTGAAGACTGCCTTGGAAACGGGACTGGGGCGAAAGCATCAAACCTTGCCAAGTACTTAAAAGTCAACATCGTCTATCTTTGCTTCACAGACGCATCCACGCTCCCAAGAGCGATGCCTTTGATCTGCCTTTATTTCTCCTTCTTATTTTCTACACAAGATCTGTTATGCCCTGAAATTCTTTAGTTTTCCATAGAAACATGTCCCTTCCTTTGGAATATTGATGTTTTCTTCTTCGCGGGGGTTATGATATGGTGAATCAGAATCCAAAAGCAACGAACAATGCCAGTATTCATGGCCGGCTCTTTTTGTTCTTTGTTTGGTTTTGTCTTGTTACTCAAACCCCTCATTTCTCAAATGAATACAAATATTGTTGATTCTGTTGATGTCCGCGCTCAAGTCACTTCAGCTGCCTTTCAACGTCTCAACTCTTTGTTAAAGCAGCAGGTTGCGCCGCCATGGCGCTCTACTGTAGGCCACTAAAGCAGACAATGAGTTTGGGCTTAAAAGAGAGAGAGGCCAGTCTCCCCTCTCCCTCTCCCTCTCGCCCACTAGCTCTTTCTCTTCCTGGCTTTATCGTTTTCCCTCTCTCCCTTCCTCACGCATACATGTATAGAACGGACATGAGCGAGCACATACGAACATCTACATACTGAGCGGTTTGATTTACTACACCTGCAACGGAAGTCGTCCGTAACCACAGTGTAGTTGGAGCTGGGGTTTAGTTCTGGCTCTTGCGCCAAATAAAAAAAAAACCCATGTAGGCTACACTGTGCAAAAAGCTTTTAATTTCAAGCCTTCCCTACCCCCCTGCTCTCCTTACCCCCGACCTAAATCCACCCCCCTCAGCACTTCAGCCACTCACATTTCTAGTGGACCAAGCTTTTCTATGGTATTGTCAGCTTGTCACCTCAACAAAGTACATCTTTGCAACACGAATTTCAAGCCCTTTGATCTACAGTTAGAAAAGAACAAAGTTATGAAAGATGCATTGGACATGGGCTTTTCAGTCTTTTAAGAGGGCCGAGAAATAGCTAAAGTCACAGAAACAGTGATTGATGGAGAACGATTTAGACATAATATTTCAGATTTTGAAGAGAGCAATTTGGTATTTTGGCTCTTGTGCATTTAGGTTTGGATTCTTGTTACTGTAGATTCCTGTTCATCCGTTTCCTAAAGCGTTCTGTTTAAGGAGCTGACCGAGCAAACTTAACGCTATGGCGCTAGTAAAACTCTATACAACGGCGACATCTCCATATATCACACACGACTCTACACTCATAATAAGCGGTATCATATTAACAGCTATTTACTTGATAGGGAATTCACAAGATGATCTCATTCCCTCCTGGCATGCGTATTTCATGAGACATCCTGACCCAAATATTAATTCTGTGGAGCTGCTTTTATGTGTCCAGTGTCAGCTTTCAGTGGTGCTTCGTTTGAATTACTGGGGCAATCATCAAGTTTCTCCCTCTCCCTCCCTCTCTCTCTCTCTCTCCCTCTCTCTTTCTCTCTCTCTCTCTCTCTCTCTGCATGTGTGATCTCGCACGTTAGTTCACAGTTGCTACGTTCTGCTGTGGTACCTTAAAAAACATTGTTTAATAAGACTCAACTGAAACAAAAAAAGGGTACGATTTTGCAGTGTCATACAGTACATCACAAACCAAAGGTTTGTTCTGTAAATAAATAAATATAGTCTACAAATAAATAGATAGATAAGTAAATTATTTCATTAATAAATAAATCTCACGGATCTTTTCAAAACAGGTAAAATGTAGGCAGATAATTGCTTTCATCTACATACGCCTACCTTTCCTTTTTATGTTGCATTTTGAAGCTTTTGGCATACCTGCTCATGATACTTTTAAAGGGACTTTTATGGTAAACACCTGCCCGTACGCCGAGTGTGACTTTTAGCACAAGCTAAATTATATTTGAAATAAAAATCATATTAAGATACCTTTATCGTTTTTATTATCATTTTTTATTTATTTCAGCCACGTAACTACAAGTGGCGTTGTTCTCATATTTACAGAAAACATCTATCAAATACAAAACACTTACAAACTCTAAGCTATTCACAATCTAAGTCTTCCCTCACTGGGAACATCCATCAGCTGAAAGGATGTGTCACGCAGGCGAATGTCCCTTAGAAAGGCCAATTGTGATTTAGACAAACATTGAAGTAAAACATAAAGGCAAAGGTCAAGTTCTTTTCTCAGTTCAAGTACGTGCTGATTCACCTACAAGTCGATGGAGCAGACTACTATAGGCCCCTGTCGGCAGAATTGGTGTGATAAAGATTATGGAAAAGGAGATAGTTACACAATGATACACCTGCGTTTCTGGTCTTTTCTCCACCTCTCCCTCTCTTCTTTTTTTTTCTTCCGCCTCCCTTCCTCTCCTCTCTTGTCTATAGCACTATGGAAATGAAAGTGCTGTTCATGATAAAGACTTTTGGAGCAATGATTGTGCAACACAACTTAGGCTCCCGTGAAACGCCCTTTAGCAGAATATGTTCGAAAGATCAACTGTGCATTTATTACCTTATAGCTACAGAGAAAATAGGATTATTCCATCTAGCCCTCTGGGTCTCCTTGTAAAACTTTAAATGAGAAGACATATAACCCATAGAACGCCACGACAAACAATATTAAGACATTTAATGTGTGGTTTTACATGGTATAAGACCATGGTATTTTTGTCTATTTCCTGTTTTACTCAGGCAAGTTCAATTATTTTCAAAGCGGTCAGGCGGATTAGAAGAACAAGTAGCCTTAATTGCACGGCAGGTATAACGAGCAGGTCGAATCTAGCTCCCCCTCTCACTCTATTGAGTTTTTGTCGACTTAATGAATGACAGGTAGAGCTGCTTCCTGCTTTCACACGTGCAAAAATAGGCCTCTCTCTGCTTGCAGCCATGGACCCTAACTGAGCACGGGAAACAATTGATTTTAAAGCATATAGTTAATTACGCTCAGAAAACAGACAGCGGCCCCTGGCCTGACATCAAGGCAAGATAAGGATGGTGAGGTGATAGCTTGCATATTTTCTCTTGTTGATAGGCTATAGCATCGTGTACTGCCTCCATACTATAGTTATATTCACCTATTCCGTGTCACAGTAAAAGAACATGATATTAAAATAGAAAATGTAACGTATTAGAGGTGCTTATAATGTTGTATATGACTTACCCCCTACAAGCTTCGTCTGATGCCGTAAAAAAAGATTTTGCTTCGCTTTTCCACGGTCTTCATCAGGAGGTTTCTAACATTTTTAACCAGCAGTTAACACAGAGCGAGAACAAATAAGGGGGTGAAATTCCAGACTAGTCCTCAACTCTCCTCTGTGCAGTTTCCTCAGCTACACAAAGGAGTATTATGAAAAATAGTCTAAGCCCAAAGAATGTCACAGTGGTCGCCTTATTCTTATAGTTCTTGCTATATAAGAGGAGAAAAGTCGCATAGAAACTTTCCCTTTCATGATTAAACTCGTAGACAACAAAGATACGCCTGGGTAGATATTATAGTCACTGCATGATGGTTTACCAATGAAAAAGAAAACATCCTAGTTCTCAATGAACAACACTAGCATAGCATTCAGAAAATAAACAACTAAAACATGAATTCACATTATATTATCGAATTTTATATAGCCTATATCTTAAAATGAATACAAAATGAATATTTCGATGAGTTCCTGTCACAGTAAGTAACAAACAAAGACAATTTTCAGTTAAACAATACACTGGAAGGATTGCAGCTTGAGAGGTAATGTCCACAGTAATAGACAGATAACATCAACAAAGAACAGCATGAAAATGACAATAGTCTCGTATAAAACAATTGCATTGGTTAAATGACATTTTACATTTCTGTTTGAAAAACAAACATTTTATTAATAAGGTTCTTCTAAGATCGTACTTGTTAACTATTGCCCAAAAATCAACAATATCCTAAAAAGATAATAACAGTAATAATGCATACGAAGATAAGTCATGAAGTTGCCACAGTTGTTTTTAGTGTTTTTGCTTTCAGACATACCATAGTTAGATTACTATAAGAATGAACAGCACTGCATAATGAGAATGCCTGAGCTGTCTGTCCCTTAGACTGACACAGTGACCCTGGGCAAACTGGAGCCCACAAAAAGCAATATGGTTCATGCCACCGCAGCCCCATGCTGGCGATATAAAACGTATTACTGCGACGACGCTTTGTTCTATTAACCATGGTGTAGCAGAATTTATGGGTCTGCCCGTTTATTTCAATGCTGTCAAATCAAAATGAGTGACAAACTCATAAATCGGCGATGATGTTTATATTTGATTATTTCCAATTTGTAAATAACACTGAACCCCTCTGCAAAGAGATTTGCTTGAACAATAAAAAAATGACAAAGTTATAGGTCTAGTGTAGGCAGCCAATAGACAAAGAAAGTTTTCATTCGGTCCCTGAATGAAATTGAATTAAACAAACTTGCTAAATATAGGCTACGTCCAACTAGAATATGTTCATAGCGTTTCAACATGGTTCCCAATTAGTGGTTAATGAAATGGCCACGTGTTGGCCTAAAAGAAAGAAAAAGAATGCAGTGGCGGAAATGAACTCCACTTGAATGACACTTTACTCGCCGGTGATTAATATTGACCCGTTCCCCCTTCCTGCTCAACGCTTTAATAGCACGCAGGTGGCTGTTGATATTTCACTCACAGTCTCACCTCTTAAAAGTGCACTGATATCTAAAAGACAGTTCATCTCAACCAGATAAACAAGAAAAATAAGAAGACCTCGGGGTACACATAACAACAGCAGCAACAGCAACACCTCTTGCAGCCTATGCATAGCCTACACATTATTGTACAAGCACACACAGATCACATGCATAATACTATCCTACATATATGCACACACTGTGTCCGATACAGCATTTGCTATTTAAACTGTATGATTCTGATATAGGTTACATTTTTTTAAAAACCTTCGGCACATGACTATATGCAACTTGCGTCAAGAATACTTCACAACTCCATAACCTGTCAACATAAACGTACATCTGCCAAAAAAGCATTTGTGTCGACGTAAGCTTCTTTTCTGTTCCCCTGGAAGTCCACCGAGACAAGGTAACGTTATTACTGTGACAAGCAACTGTCATCTGCCGGCCGATGACATAATAACGGTTAATAGGGCGTGATAGAATGAATGACATTAAACTTAACAAAGATGTATCAAAAATATAAAAAGTCGACGTGTGCATTAATGCAATCTCTCGGGGCCGTCGTACATTTCATTAATTTGTAATTTATGAATGTTTGACAAATATCATAGAGTATGTAAATATAGGGAGGCGTAATGTCTTTTCTGCGGGAGATGGAGAAATGACCCAAAGTCTTTGTTGCTGGTACACTGATCACACGAATTATGCTTCTTTTTCAAACTGTGCTTTCATATGCACACCACATTTCCGAGCTGACATGTGAAATAGTGCAGACAAACCAATGGCTTAAAACGGAATATTACTGCGGCGATGAATTTACATTTTTTAAACATTTGTTGTGATTCATGAAGAAAAACAGACCCATTATCTTGGAAAACGTCTTTGCGCTTGATTTGTATCTCTGTTTTGTTTTTCGTCCTTGACAAATGTATAGAAGCTTACATTAAAAATATTATTCAAAAACTTAAAAAAGTGTCACCTTACTATTCAGCAGTGAAACTTTGACAGAGAAACTGCACCAGAAAATATTTTTCGTGGACACACAACCAAAGACTTGCGGTTTTCCTCCATTCAGCATGGAGTCTGAATTGTACTGTGTTACAGTAAACCTATTTGGTTTACAGTCGGTGACACTGCCATTCTGTGTTTTGCTCTCTCCTTTCCATGCTTCTCAAGGAAGAGAACGAGGAGGAGGAGGAGGAGGAAGAGGAGGAGGAAGGCAAAAAACACTAATTCCCAAGGTACATGAAATTTGAAGCCCCTCAAGAGTGGTGCAATCTCAGTTGAGGTTTTCCTTGTAATATGTTTCTGTGCACATAATGGCGAAGGTATGCTACTTTTCCCAAACTGGAAACTGGAAAAAATAAGAACAATGTTTTCAGTTCCGTATGCCTCTGGATGAACACATTCTGCAGGCCAAGACAAGAAAGTAGTTGTTTTGTCGTTTATTGGTCATCTGTGATTGTTTTGCTCTATCCCAGACGTTGGCGAGGGTCAAAGCAGATGTGCAGTAGGATGGGCAGACTATAAGTGTCCAGGAGCAGCGGGAGGGAGCACCCTTCAAACTGCTCTTCTTTGGTGCGCATATAGTGTTACCAACTCTGATCATGATATAGCACCGCCATTTGCCCGGTGTCTCTCCGTGAGTTATAACCATGCGAAATGTAAGACTTAGGACAACAGGACTTCTGCATTTGTATTTGAAATCTGTAATCCTCCTTTGCTGCGCATTGGTCTCACTCCTGAACAACTGATGCGCTGCCCTGGATTCTGGTTTAGGCATTTCGGACAGAGGATCCTTCGCCTTAAAGACGGGAAGGCACGGTATCTTTAGTGAATTTATCCAACTTGGAACTTTACTGTCACGCATTACGTCTGTTGACATAGCCTACCTCTTCACTCAAGTCACTTACACACTCAATTCTATTCACACTACTTAATCAAGGGACACGTGAACACGCGCATATGCGCGCACCCGCATATGACTGCACAAGATGGCAAGGAGAGAGATGAGCCCAGAGATGATTAATTATGTCTTAGAAATATTTAATCGCTGAAGGGCACATTTGCCAATTCATAATCATTTGTCCGCGATTATGATGTATGGGCCACTTATTTGAATCCGATAAGTTTTCATGAAAATCCTCATTACTTCCCCCCTCTCTTTTCATTATTACTATCGCAGTGTTCGGTATTCACTAGAAGAGGATGTGTCTGAAGTTGATGGATAGCCTAACCCTCTGGCCTCATATAGAACCATTTAATTTTGGCAGTTGCAGTTTTGAGGAATAAGCGCCACATTAAAGAGGGCACAAAAAAACGGCATGTGTTGCTAGACTCGGGCTTTTGGAGATCTGGCTGTCTGAAAGTTCAGCAAAGGTGGAGTAAATTTCGCTTGGGAGGTGCACCAAAACTTCCACCTATAGCTGCGCTATGGATCCTATTACTTGACAGAACACCAGTAGTAATGTTATCGTTATTTATGCATCAAAGCTGAAGAGGCGTTCCCCACTGTTTATGTAATATGTAGGGCTAGTTCATTGATGCAAAAAATAGGCTATAATATCAAACAGCACTGTGATAATGTTCTAATAGTGATTCATATACAAAATATACTGACCTCTATTTCAGTTTCAAGTAAGTGAGTAAGTGAGTGCAACTGAACAACAGCAGACTTTATCAGTTGCGTCAGATCAGTTACAGCTATATTTGTGTCCTCTTCAAAACTTCAGAAGTATTACTTCAAATCAAAGCAATATACGTCTAAATGTGTTCCTACACCGACACTTTCAGAATCCAGATAAAACAGTACAGAAGTCCCGCCTTCTGTAGTTTGGTGGATTCCGTTTCATTTTCTGGTTATAATTCTCCTTTTGGTGCAACTTTATTATACTAAATAGACAGTCCTTGTTGCATATAAGAACAAATTAGAGAGGGAAATCTACGATCAAAGGAAACGAAATAAGCACGGGTCGTTCGACTCATTCACGCAGCTGCTTTGAGTCTCAAGGCCAACAAGCGTATCTTCCCCTGAAAGGGAGTTTCTATTCAGAGTGCAGGTGCGAAGTAGTGTGGCACATTCTGCGACATTATGAGAAGGTTGTTAGAGATCAACGTTCAGTCTCAGTAACTATGGGGGCTGATTCTGTTCGAAGGAGACGCGCTCATCCATGAAAGTAAAATAACTTAGTGCCAGAACAAAATAGAAGACGGTGGTAATCCACTCACAGGGCCAGATTCAATCAGACCACTTCAGAAATTCGTTGTTTGGTGACTGAAATGTTCGTCTATAAGACTCGTTTCCATTTCCTCATACTGTGTGCCTTGCAGAGATCAAGTGGTGTTCGCATTGCAAAGTTACTGTCGATCTACAGTATTTGATGAAGATTGTCTATAACTTGTGTATATTGATTTATGGGCGTTTTTGTTGTGTTCAGGGGGACATGTTCTCAAAACATCAGCGTTGATACCATAGTCTGCCAATGTCCCAAAAAGTTACATACAGTAGCCTGTTGAAATAAATCTTTTTTTTTCTTTGAAGTTTTTTTTTTTAAGTTAGATTCATTTACCAACAACTTCTTAAAACTAAGTACAGTAGCCTGTCAACAGTATTTTTCCTTATCACTTTTTTCAACATTATAATTTGTCTAGCCAATGCCAAATTCCACAGAAAGGAATGCTCCATTCGGCGGAATTAAAAAAAAATGGGTGGTTACAGGGTTCACTGTAACGGACTAACTGTCCGTTGGGAAAGTCAACATATTCAGCATACGTTAAAAATTACAGTTGGGTTGACTTTCTGTACATGCGCAATATTATTATTACTGTAGCCCACACTGAGGCGCTTTCAACATCAAAAAGCAGACAAGTTTCTGTTTGAACAGCAGGGACTTGACCTTACCACAAGAGGCCACGGGGAATAGGGGTGGAATAGAGATGTGCATTCGCCATATTCAAAACAAATGTCGAATGTATGTCAATATGTAATTGCCTCTCCTGGAAGACAATGGAAGATAAACATTTTAAGTCACGACTGATGTACACGAGTCAAACTGTGTTGACACAGAACTGGCGGAACTTAAATTAAAACATCTCAGTTTTAACTTTGCCCGGGGTTAAAAACAGAACAACAGAATAGGCGGGGCTCTCCAAAGTCTTCAGTTCATGGAAGCGGCCACCTCCTTGCCTAAATTTTGTCCAGATTCGACTGCGGGAACTAAGGTCAAGTACAACTTTTTTTTTAACTTTTTAAGTGGCTGCATACGTTAAGCTATGCCACAGTTCATTGACAAATTGTCCTTATTTTTTATCCATTGTTTTTGTCCTCGACCTTGTATCTTCTTTTGGATAGAGTAGGCCTACTATTAATGTCTGAACTAAATAGCATGGCTACCTAAAGTGAACCAATTGTGAGCAGCTTGCATTGAGGGATCATGTCGTATGGAGGTGGGGTTTTGTATTGAAGCCATTTCCTATTTTTACATAGCCTGTGCTTACGATGGGCCTACTCGTTTGACATTGCACCTGTCCAGTGATTTTGCATGCCAATTCCGGCCACAGTGATGTGTAATTATGACGTGAAATAGAAAGCTGAATGGGCTGCAGAAATGCCCCTTTTTCTTGAGGCCGCTAATCCCCTATTAAAAGGGATTTGTTAAATAATGCAGGGCAGTTTCCGGAAGTAGGATTATCGCCGCCATTATCTTACAAAGAAATGATATTTCACACTCAAATGAATCTAAGTGTGCCATAATAACACTAAACGGACCAAAGAGCTAAAATTAAATGAATTCATTTTCTACTTCCTGCCATTTGAGCTGTTAGAATGCACCAGTTGGGCGGTGTGGATGGCAATAGTTGAAATAAAAATAAAATGTAAAACTGTTATAGCACATTGCTGAGAACATCAGTGAGTGTTTGTGTCTGTAACAAGGTGCTAAACCACAGTTAAATGTCACACGATAAGTACAATTCACAAAAAGTCTACACTGTACCACAATATCTCAACAAAAAACTGACCCTAATGTAAGAAACCAGCAAGAGTTTAATGCATGGCCAGTAGGCTTTACAGACAAATACTCCGCTTCTGTTTGCATTGAGAATACATATTGTAAATAAAGTAGACCTAATGAATTCATATTATTATTATTATTATTATTATTATTAGTAGTAGTAGTAGTAGTAGTAGTAGTAGTAGTAGTAGTGGTGGTAGCATTATCTTTATTGTTATTATTATTGTTGTTGTTGTTGATATTATCAACAATATTCACAATAAAGGTAATGTAGTTTTTCAATAAAGACCTAGCATTATTACTTTTCTGAAGTGTTAGCGTGTAGCTGTGGATCAGCTGAGGATGAGCATGTTGTCTTTCTCTATTAGTTGACAGTTACGTTGCCATTGCATTGCCATTGCTTTTTACTTTTGTAAGGGTTTTAATGGGAGGATGCATGTATTTGTATAACATTTTTACAATATACTAATCTTCCTGCGTATGTACTGTATACAGCCACTTGTCTTTGGCTAAACGATTAATCTCACTGACATGCAACACGGCGCATGGCCCCTCCCCAAATCTTTCTTTCTCTGTCTTTCTTTGCTTATACCTATGACCGAAAATACGGCAGCGCACGCGCGCGCAGAGAGAACCCCCCCCCCCCCCCCCCCCCCCAAAAAAAAAACACACACACACACACACACACACACACCAAACCAAACTAAACTCACACCGAGAGGAGAGAGGGAGAGGGGTTGGGGGAAGGCTAGGCCTCTACGACAAAAGTATGAAAAAGTTTAACAGTTATCTTTCTTTTTTGAAGTGTTCTATCATAGATGTAAGACAACAACAGTAAGTTTAAGACTACCCCACAACTCCAAATATAGCCTTGGGCAGACAGATTTAGGGACAAAGCTGCTTTTCCATTCCATCGACGTCGTTCAGACAACATAGAAGAATCCCTCTGATAATAACTGTCACATCAAAGGCTCTCCGGTACAATTCAGACTGAACGATGCCTTTCTCTATTCACACACACAAGGGCCAGAACTAAGGAGGAATCAACAGTAAAGTTGTCTTCTCTTTACCACGATGTTTATTTTCTTTCTTTTCTGGGCCCTTTGCAAGGGTAAACATGGACAGAATAACAAAACAGACAAACTCAAAACGCATCTGATCGGATAGCAAAGGGCCGTGTGCACTTTTGGCAGATTTCCTCGGGAGCTGGAAAAAAGTGGACGACCAGCAAGTTCCCTGCAGTTCCCTTTACTGCTAGATCTGTTTTCGAGCACAACTCAATCCTACCCGTTTAGAAAATGTTTCACATATGCCGGACATGAAAAATTGGACTCAAAAAGTATCCCATGCATACATTTTTTAAAGCACTAGACATGTTGTCTTTGCTATTTTTTATGTACCTTTTTGTGCCTAAACATCATAGGATGCATTTGCATAATGGAAATAGGCCTACATTTTTCTGATTATAAAACTATGCGACGTGCAGACATGGATGTAACCAAAATGTCCATAATGTGAAATGACGCAATATTAAAAGTGCAACGAAAAGAGCAAGTATGGTAAACACAATTACACCGAATGCATGTACAATTGTCCCAAACACGTCACACCCTTCGCTGCATTGCTGACCTCTATCGAGAAAAAAAGTGTGACGAAAGTAGGGGAACATTTGCTTTTTCTTGTGAATAAAACATATATTATCGTTTCCTACCCCATGGGCGGGCAAATATTACACTCATCACAATAGGCTTTGGAGATCTCCGCTTCGGCAGCGCGTTATTTGAGTTTGACTCGGCTACCACTATAGAGCTCCTAACTCACCATGAAGATTCACCGTCGTGAAGAAATGGCTCTTTTGTATATAAAGAACTTTGAAGTCAGGATGGGAATACACAAGCCTTTCATCAACCACTGCCCACATAACCCCTGTGTGAAAGCCAGCGCAGGCAGGCATTTAAGACAAAAAAAGTTGGGTGTAAAAAATAGTCACAAAGAAGACAGCACAATCAATATTGTCAGCGTGAGTGTGTGTTTTTTTTTTTTGCGGGTTGGATGTTTTTTTGCAGTTTGCAACTTAGATGCTTTTTAAAGCACTCACGTCGGTTATGAAAATCTCCAAGTTGCAGTTTGGGCTTTGCCTCTACTGTGAGACTTCGATGGGAAACAAACCCAGTCGCCAAGTCATGGAAAAACATTTGGGCAGAAATCGAAAGGAGAGCGAACACAGAGATGTAAAACTCTGTTCGGTCTCTTTTTAACATACTAACCATGAGATTGTACAGTCCAAGAAACTATTTCTACGTCACTATAAACAGTTGGGTATAACAGCTTAACACACACACACACACACACACACACATACACACACAGCCTCTCTCTCTCTCTCTCTCTCGATTTCTCTCTGTCTAGGTCAAAATTTCACTTTCGAGTGCTTAAAGCAACATGCTCATTCACATCATCCAGTTTAATTAGAATTTTTGGGAAGGCAGTGACAGTTTCAATTTATAATACACAATTTATTCAAAATACTGACAAATTACAAGGCAGTTTGATACACATGTTGAGTGCCCTCTTGTCAATCGAATTGTCATAAAATGCATTGTTAACAAACCTTAACAAGTATTACAAAATCACAAAATGCCAACATTGACCAATGACTGCAATAATTTTGAGTGTTATGTTTGTTTGTCATAGCAAATACAGTAACAACGCCTCGGTCAACAGTTCCGATAAAGCACAAATGGAGGAAATAATTCGTTATGAAATTTTAACAATTTCAAATATTAATTCTATACAAACAATAGTAGCAAAAAATTCAAAATAGCTGAAATACTGAACCATACAAAATTACTGTTAACACTTACACATCGAAACGTTGAAATATACAAATTTACATGTTCTTCTATTGAAACACTTTGGTTCGATATTACAAAAATGTCCAAGTCAGATTCAAAAATAAATTAAAAAGATATTGATGTCTAAACTGAATTTACAAAATAATACAGCCACATGCTCACGAGTAACCGTTACATTTTATAAGAAATAAACACTCATATTAGCTGGCTATTTCAATTGGCGGATTGGCAGTGTCATTATTTTGTCGGTGCGCCAGTGCATGTAGACAAGTAAGTCGTGGAAAATGGATTCTCCCCAAATAAAGGCATTATGAATGCAATGCATTTTCCTGGTAGCCTACTACTGTTTTTTTATTTTTATTTTTTGTTATACTGGAACTATCCTAGAATGTGTCCCTGGACTGGGGATTCCTGTATGGCGGCCGCTCTGACGGGTCAGGTGTGGAGGGGCCGCTGGGAGGAGTTTGAGAGCCGCTGGCACCTGAACTGTGACAAACATACCACTCACTTAGATTAGCGGGCTGAGACGCAGAGAGCGGCTCGGACAGCGAGGAGGCTGCTGGCTCGCGGCCCAAGTCTGATGAGGGTGAAACGAGAGATGGAGTCGATGATTCGTAACCAGAACTCGGAGGTGGAGACTTGCAGTGCACTTTCATGTGTTTTCGCAAAGAGCTAGGGTGCGTGTAGGATTTGTCACAACCTCTCACTTTGCAGTTGTAGGGCTTATCACTGGTGTGCACGTGGGAGTGCTTCTTCCGGTCACTGCTGTTGGCGAAGCGTCTGTCACATCCGTCAAATTCACATTTAAAAGGCTTCTCGCCTAAAATGAGAAGAAATATACCAAAACATAAAATCACAACCAGATACAATACATTAAAGCAAAGGAGTGTGCAACCATTTTATCTGATGCCAAAAACATCTACTGCAGCCAACATGTTACCCTGCATATTGGTAGGCCTACAGCAGACAATACATTGAAGTTGCTTTGATTATTAAGATAGAAACACACCTTAAAGTACCAATGACTAGTAGTAAAAACAATTATGAAACGTCTACTGGTCATTAGAATAAATGAACTTTTTTGCACTAAGAGTCATACTGCTAATGCTTGCAAAGTCACTCGTAATGTATTTGTTTGCATTAAAACATAATTTGGAGACGTAATCTAAGGGACTACTATTAATTGGTTATGGGGCAAGTTCTTTTTGTGAAGCACAGCAATCATAGACAGGTCAAAAGATGTACCAAATAAATTAGCCTACATTCAAATGACAGGATGCTGATTTCTGTGAGGATAAGCGTGCGCCACAGCCTTAATTCTTATGAGAATATATAATTGCCGCTGTCTAATTACACTTGCGTGCTGAATATCAATTTGACCTTCAGCTGTTGGATTGCTCGAGCCAATCAGGAATATTAGTGTACAACAAGCAAGGCGCGAGTAGGAGCCCCCTGGGAAAGCACAGCTATAACCAAAGATTTGAATTGGCCTCGAAAACAACCCCTCTGCCCTGGGGAGCCAACACATCATGATATAATTGCAGAAAAAATGTCCTGTGTCCTGCAAGCCATCTCCTGATAGCATCCAGGGCATCAGTGGGTTTGCTCTCCCAGAGCATGCAAACAGAACTGCATATGCAGATTTTTGGTGTACGAACTTAAACTGTGGGGGTTTTGTGCACTGAAGATTCAGCATATTAGTGTGTGCATATGTGTATGTAGACACGCTATTATGGGCCATCTCAAGCAGTATGGTGTTTGTTGTCCAAAACTTTAATGGAAACTTCAAAATAATTCTAAAATAATACGTAAATCATAATACACCTTATATAAAGTTGGTGAGGTGACTGGACCCAATTAAAAGCATTACGTTCAACTAGCCAACAACCCACTAGCCAACCTCCAATTGGCGCTAGCAATGTTGCCTTGTAGTGTCATCGACTTGTTGCATGCTACGCCCGTCATCGACGAGGCTCAAAAGCTCCCCAACGCAGACATCTTGGATCACGAAGGTGTAATCCGTCTCAGCTGTCGCGCTACAATGGCCTTCTGTGTTGCTTCGTCGCACACCTGACTGTTGTCAGAATCTTGTCTCTCACCTAACCTACCCTACCCTGACAAATAAACGACTTCTGTTCAAGCAGCAACCAACAAAATACCTCACATTGTAAAACTTACCCGTCTGAAATTCTGTGCTAAATGGCATGCACCCAGTTGATTAAATGGTCTACATTTCATTAAACAGAATTACCAAAACAGCACCAACATTTGTCTAATGTGTTTGTGCATCGTCAACACACAAAACAGCAACAAGTAGCCACCAGCAGCACCAGTCAATGTTAACACACACACACACACACACACACACACACACGCCTTTTACACATTTAAGAAGTTATAGCTTTAATATCGACCTGCTGATAGATTACTGTATTTTACTCACTGCCATAACTTTATAAAAACCACCACAGTGCATAATGAGTATTAGTACTCAGAGTGTTTTGGTGTAAAAAAAAAGTGCGTCAAGCTTTTGAACTGAGTCACCAAAACCGCTAGATTGCAGCTTTGAATAACTGTACGCCATCTAGGCGTGTCACAATGTTATTTAGAGGGCTTCTCCACGCAGACACAGTCATTTCAGCAGGATAAAGCTTAAGTAAATATTTCTAATAATTTACTTGAAGGATAAGAGGCCCAACGGTGAGCAGCGCAATGGACAAGGTAGTTCTACATTCCTTAGTGATAATGTAATGAATTAACATTTACAGGCCTGCAATCTAAGGTGGTAAACTTTAAAATGTTTGTTACTCATTATGGATCTTGCAAAATTGCATCACTTGTGCATTTTCCCATCAATTTCATTTTTGGCTTTCACAGTTGTCCAGTTACGCATGTCGTTTAGAGCTAAGTTCAGGTTTTACTGTAGTCATCTTACAAAATGTGTTAAGTTCGAAATCAAAACGGCTACAGGCCCTTGGTAACTTTCATACACACTGAACAATCTTTGAAACACTGTTATGTAAAACCTATGTACAGCAAGAAGTCATCTGCAAAATAGCATAAGTGAAATCACTGACCTGTGTGAGTTCTCTTGTGAATTTTAAGATTTTCTGATCTGGCGAATACTTTTCCACAGCCTGGGAATGGACACGGGAATGGTTTTTCTCCGGTGTGTACTCTGATATGATTTACAAGTTTGTACTTGGCTTTAAAAGGCTTTCCTTCCCGAGGACATTCTTCCCAAAAACATATATGGTTTGCTTGCTCTGGTCCCCCGACATGTTCCACTGTCACATGAGTTACCAGTTCGTGCATGGTGCTGTAAGTTTTGGAGCAAAGTTTTTTCACCGAGTGTTCAGGCTCCAGCCATTTGCAGATGAGTTCTTGCTTAATCGGCTGCCTCATGTACCGAAAAAAGGCTCCTGGTCCGTGGTGGTGAGCGCTGAGATTCATATTCAGATTGAGACCGCCGTAGCTGTGCAGAGGCGACGTAGCGAATGGGTCTGTCCTGGTGCTTGCCACTTGACTCAAGTGATCAGATCTAACGTACATTTCTCCAGGTATTCCTAACCGTATTTGTCCGTTCAGTGCTTGGCCACCTGGAGCTCCGTTAGCAGACTGTTCGTGATGAAGTCCGGGGAAGAGGGTATGGTTCGCAGCGTCGGGGTGATGACCATAGTGTCCCGGATAGCTACCTGTTGTTGAGACAAACATTCCGTGGTGAGAGGCTGTACCAGTAGGCTGGTCGGTCAGCACTGGCATGGCTTGAGCTGTCAGATCTCGTCGTATGAGGAAATCCCTACCTGCGGATAATGCCTGGGCCGTGTGAGACATAGAGTATGGGACCGTCGCCGCCTGCACCGGGCCAAAAGCTCCCGTTTGACTGGAGACCACTTCAGTGTGGCCTGCAATATGATGATTGTGGTGATGGTGGTGGGGATAATGATGGGCTGGGCTGATTTTGAGGGCCGCGGAGTGCCCCATGTGTTCTGGCCCGAATGGACTCGGCCCCAGGCGGGGTTCCGCAGTAATCTCCCCAGGGTGCGCGTGAGCCATTGAGTGTGGATGGCTGCTGAACCCCGGGAAGCCTGTCACGCTCTGAGGGGTATGGTGGTGATGATGGTGATGGTGGTGAGCCCCTGCCAAGTCAACTAATCTCAGCGCTGTGTTCCGTTTGGAAAACGTAGGGTCCATCACAGGGCTTCCCAAAGCATCCACGCTCATTACTCCTAATTTTAGAATAACTTTGACAGCAGGCAAAATAATAATGATGATGACAAATATATTTTAATCGCAAGGAAAAAATACAAAAAAAATAAAACTCTAAAGTTTAGACCTTATCCCAGTGCCTACATTGAATCCCATTCGGTTGAGAGGCAGCAGCAGGACGCTTTGATATACTGAATAGAGATTCATGGTAGGCTGTGCAGCCCGTGGAGCTAAACAATCACCCTGCGCTCTAATTGGTCAGTTCTCGGTGATTGACGTCACTTGTGACAGTTTCCAATGTGAAGAAAAATGCTTTAGTGACAGCAAGCAGTTAGAGCGCCTGCGCCGTGCCTTGGGCAACACTTGAAAAAAAAATATTGTTGTTATGCAGAGGTGACTGTACTTTTAACTCCAAACGCCAAAGTTAAATCAATTTCCCAAAACTATTCTTTAAATTCTACACTTTACGCAAATATTGCTTAAGTGCCTGCAAGTGGTGATGACTGCAAAGTCATTTTTAGGAGCGAACTAGCCTAGTTACATGCTTCAGAAACCAAATGTTAATCTAAGTTTGTAGTTTGTATGCTCTACAAACATCTCAATGGATTAGTGATAAGAATAAATAAATGATAACTCACTTAAACTTAGTAGGCTATTGTGAAAAGGGTTCGACGGTGCCATTCCGTAAGTTCACTAACACAACTCCAAAGAATAGTGGGTGCATTCGCACTCATAAAACGCAAGGATAAAAAAATGATTTTACATGACAGTCCGCCCTTCTTTATTCTTTCCTCCGAACGATGCTTCCTCCACTTCGTCATGGATTCGGTTCCTTTGAATTCAAAAATGAATGGACACAGAGCATTGCTGTAATATATGGAACCGAACGTTATAGTTAGGGGTAATTTTGCCTACGACGTCGGTCAGCCTCAGCTCACAAGTGACCGTGGATCAGCAACGCAGGAGGAGGCGCCTAATAAAGAAGCCCGCGCACGCACTGGCAGCAGCGCGAGACAAGCTAGACAAAATGCTAAAGTTATAGAATGCACAACCCCGTGTAGGGGAAATGCCTTATAAAAACCACAAATAAACAAATAACCGCTTACAAACTTACTTTGTGACGCGATTGAGTTACTCACTGACTATGTTTGTAGTTTCTATAATTTAACAGAATATTTTACACAGAGCCATAAAACGTCGGCGTTATGCATCAGTGGGACTGGACATTCCAAATTCTATCTGCTCCTCAGTTAGAATTTTGTTACAGGAGTTCCATCACAGGGCCGGCTAAAATCACTACAAACTCCCCACTGTCATTCCTAAGAAATTAGGCTAAAACGTTATGTCTGTCTGATTCATGCAAATAACAAAATATTAGACGGTTATTTACAGAGTTTTAAAAACAACTGCAATTGAAGGGCTGCCGATTTACCCAATATAGGCTACGATAAGTAGGATACACAACTTCAGCTTGTGTTGTTATTCAATTCAAAGTTCATGCAACATTTTGTAAAGCTTATAAAACCGAAAGACATAACCTCAAACCGAGAAAAGTCCATTTTAATTCCAGGGAGAGGTAGATGATCATAAAATTCAATTGTTTTCAAAAATGCATAGACATTTGGCAAATACTCCTTTTTGGACATCTACTTGCTGAGAAATTCTAAGACTTTTTAAAAATAGGCCTAATGTATTTTAGGACTCAGACCTTTACCATTTCACATTCAACAAAACTAAAACTGAATGAGAGGGCCGTACACGAAAAAAAAATGTTTGATAGCCACAAAGTCTTCTTACCTTGATCATTAATGCATGGGACGTTTATCTTTGTCAAATCGGCCGGAATCAAATACCAATTGTGATGTGAGCTGACCCAAGAAGAGGTTAAACAGTTACCATCAGATTCATGTCAAATATCACATGTAAAATCTTCGTAGCCATTGGGCGTATTAGCCTGTGCAAGTGGCCACAGTCAATCAGTGATTCATTCGCCTCCAGGAGCGATGGGTAGTTCTTCTAAGGCAGTGAGAGCTTAATTTCTTTTGACATAATGTCACGCCAATATTTCATAAGCTTTTGTGCATCGCCGTAGCACCATAGTAAGAGTGGCCATATACTGTTCTTTGAACCATCACATCTCAAATATATCTCAATAACAGTGAACAGTGCAAAACTGGTCCCACAAAAAAACGTATAAGTTTTAAATACAGCTTGTACTAACTCAGACAAGCGGTGGCTAGCTAATCAGCATATTACAGTAAGTTATCGTTCATCTGATAGTTATAGGCTACCTAATACAGGGAAAGGGCAGACTAGATACAGGTGTTGTAATTCCGTCCTCGTGTCTAGGCGATGAAAAAGTGTATTCCTGAAATTTTACAAAAATCTCCTCGCGAATGAAACAAGAACGTTTTTATGGTATGTCTGGTGCCGTGTTCTGTTTCAAAGCGTGACCTTTGACATGTGTGTGTACCGGACTTGCTGTTTTGTTTTTTTGTTTTTTTTCTTTGAAATCATTTACAAAGTGGTAAAGCCCACAATACGCCCTAACATTTCTTACTGTCTACTTTTGACAGTATGACAATGACCATATGTGGCCATAATGACTGGACAATTTTATATTAACATTCTGTATTCACCTGTATTAAAATGTATGTCAGTAAAACGGAATCAAGATAGCCACAGCAGAATTGATCTGTCAATGGCCTCTGATGACAACACCCCACGTCAAACACGTCAGATACATGTAAACACTATATGACTTATGACGGATAGTCAGGGAGATTATTACAGAGCAGGGACTGTCTCCGGTTTTGGCGTCACACTTGGCATGCCCTAACAGGAGGTTAGAGTTATGAAGACTTAAAAAGAATGTTTGCATCTATATACTCCAGAAGTATGAACGCTCCCAAAAAAACAGGAAAGCGACAAAGAAAGTTGTAACCAAAATATGCACAGTTGAAAGATTACGCATTACAGCTCTGCCGTTATGTCTGACAGCTTTAACCGAACAGCAATGTCATCAAGCGCAATATGGTCCATCTAATGACCAGTTGATCATGGACAAGGGCTAGTTTGTCTTGTAGTCAACATAATATGTCTACATAACGGGACATTATATTATGCTCACCAAAAACGTTAATTTGCATGCATACCAAGGCCTGGTATCATTTAACAGATTTCATGTTTTTTTTTTTTTACAAAGGATAACTTCATCATGCATTTTAACCCTTTACTACTTAACTCACATTCTGATTCAAATTCTTTAGACGTGTCGGTCTTACCGTTTCCACCTGTTGGCGTCTTCCAGACTTTTCTCCACACCACTTCTGTAAACCTGCAACTAAGTTCAATGTTAGACAAAGAACTCCAATCTCTGCCTTTCGCTCTCTCAGCAAAGAGTTTAGAAATGTAGCAGAAGCCAGCAGAGTGGATGATATTTTAATGGCTCATATGGCACGTCTGTGAGTGGGGCTTTGAACTCCAGCCGCCGGAGTTTCCTGCAGAGAGCACCGCAAATCCCACTTGATAACTTCGACAACCCACAACTTTCTATATGATACCAATTTCATATATGTGTATATATGTGATGTTCGACCCCCATCCTCCAATGAAAAAAAAAAACATTTTCTACAACTTAATGGCATAATATTCTCATCAACGTGTGTGTGTGTGTGTGTGTGTGTGTGTGTGTGTGTGTGTGTGTGTGTGTTTTCTAGATAGATCAACCATCTCGCTCCCTTAAGATCTATGACTTGCGCCTGATGACGCAGCAAGGTTTAAAAAACGTACAAAGGAATTATTTTACTATAGACCACTCTGGCAGTAGTTCTCTGGCCAGGACACAAGTGAAAACACACAAAATTGCAATGGAAGGTAGAAAATGGATAATATGTAGCCGTTCGTAATGACGTGCACACTACATGCTTAGAGAAGTCCTTGAGCGTTTGTTTACTGTGGTTCTGCAAAAAGGTGATTCACCTTTGCCAATAAGGTCAACATCCTGATTGCCTGATTACAAACGGTTGGCTGTGGGCACACATATCAGCACACTGATCAGTGATCCTTAACCAGGCTTAATGCACAGCTATATGTCAAGCCAATTTAACTGAATTTTGACAGCTACAAGGATCTTGTCTTTGGGTCGCCCGAATTCAGTGTGTTCAGGAAACAGCCAAAAAACAGACCCAAAGCCATTCTCTTGTGTAGCATCGGATACTTGGTAAATGTTAGTAAATGGGCTACCATCAAATGACCAAACTAAGCAAAACACCTAACTGTGACCAAACTGAATTAACCCCTAAAACCAAAGCCATGGCCAGTGATTCCTCAGTGACAAATGTTTTCACTCAGAAAATAATTTGGCTGTTTCAACTTTTCTTATTTATATGTCTCCAAAATCCCAAATAATATAATTATATATGTGCAGGCCTGCACGTTGATGTCTATTTATTGCAGAATTGGGTGTTTTGCCGTTTCACACGTTTCATAGAGATCCGTTCTGTTTATAGACAATAAATTTAGTCTGTACACAAAAATCACAATTAGCAACCTCACCACAATACCTGGGATTGATGATGTCCACTAACCAATAGGACTAGAGTAGGGGCTTTGGAGTAGGAACACGCTCTGTTATTTGGTGAGTGAACGTTGGTGGGGGGAGAATGGCTTCTCCAATAGTCGACCGGGCTCAGAGTCACATGACGCCCCCCTCCTCTCTCATTCATCAGGGGTGGACTATGTTGTCTTTTCAATTCATTTATCTGCAGGAATGATTGCGACTATCAGTCTGGAGCTCACCGCCTGACTGAGGAGGTGAAAGTTGCGCCACAGGAAGATAAACCGCAAAAGACAATATTGTGCATGATTTGCGTGTGCATCGGATGAGAGGGAGTGGGGAATATTCCTCTTCACCTAAAAGTAAATAGAAATCCGGTAACGGAGTTTGCTCAGCTCATCGAAGTCAGAGAAATAGGCAGAGTCGAGGTAGTAGTGGCGTGAGTACTTGTGCGTGATTTCACATTCTTGCTCTCAGTCGCCTCTGTTTCAGACTGAAGATGCTCCTGGACGCGGGACCTCAGTATCCTACCATTGGGGTGACTACTTTCGGCTCCTCCAGGCATCACTCAACAGGAGAAGTCACGGACAGAGAGGTGGCTTTGGGGATCAACCCCTTCGCCGATGGAATGGGCGCTTTCAAAATCAACCACAGCTCGCATGATCTTGGCTCTGGACAAACGGCGTTTTCCTCGCAGGCGCCCGGCTACGCGGCAGCTGCCCTCGGACACCACCACCATCCCACCCATGTCAGCTCTTACTCCACCGCAGCTTTCAACTCCACCCGGGACTTTCTGTTTCGGAATCGGGGCTTTGGAGATGCCACTAGTGCACAGCACAGTCTCTTCGCTTCCGCTGCGGGAAGTTTCGCGGGGCCACATGCACACTCTGATGCTGCGGGGCACCTGCTCTTTCCGGGACTTCATGAGCAAGCCGCTTCCCACGCATCTTCAAACGTAGTGAACAGCCAGATGCGCCTGGGCTTCTCCGGGGATATGTACGGGAGAGCCGAGCAGTACGGCCATGTAACGAGCCCGAGGTCAGAGCATTATGCCTCGACCCAGCTGCATGGGTATGGCCCCATGAACATGAATATGGCTGCTCACCACGGCGCCGGGGCCTTCTTCCGTTATATGAGACAGCCCATCAAACAAGAACTCATCTGCAAGTGGATCGAACCCGAGCAGCTGTCAAATCCGAAAAAGTCGTGCAACAAAACTTTCAGCACGATGCACGAGCTCGTGACTCACCTCACGGTGGAGCATGTCGGGGGTCCAGAGCAGTCGAATCATGTTTGTTTTTGGGAGGAGTGCGGGAGAGAAGGGAAGCCCTTCAAAGCGAAATACAAACTTGTAAATCACATCCGAGTGCATACTGGAGAAAAGCCCTTCCCATGCCCATTCCCTGGCTGTGGCAAAGTCTTTGCACGGTCGGAAAATCTTAAAATTCACAAAAGGACCCACACTGGTAAGAACCCGAGTGATATTACTGAGTATATCTTTTGACGCAATAGTGCAAGCTCTATGTGAAATATTATTGTTGTGCTGTACAGTCCTAAAATGGCGCTAAAGATGAAACAGGTTTTCAAAAGCTAATGTAAACACTGAAAAAAACTTTACGAATAACAATGGTATTTGATTATTCTACATTTTACACTGTATAGGGCGAGCTACTGAAACATACAAAAGAAATATAAATTTGAATTTAAACCTTAAAATACCTTGCATACTTTTAGTGAACATATTAAGCAAACGTTTGAAATCCTAAAGGCTGGCATCAGCATAAAGCCTGGTCGAATTATTAGGAATGGAGACCCAATCTTTTTTTTTGTTTCCTTCGAAATGGAAACTATTCTTGAGTTTTATGCATTATATTGTATGCTACACCATATGGCGTTGTATGGATTTCGATTGCATTCTTCCCTGTTTTTTCTGCTAGGTGAGAAACCATTTAAGTGTGAGTTTGATGGCTGCGACAGGCGATTTGCAAATAGCAGCGACCGCAAGAAACACATGCACGTCCATACGTCTGACAAGCCGTATCTCTGCAAAATGTGTGACAAATCGTACACCCACCCCAGCTCCCTCCGAAAACACATGAAGGTAATACATTTATCCGTTATTTGTTTATATTCTTGAATTTCTCTCCTTGCTAATGTAGCCAAGTGAAGCGCTATTGAGAAGTTGTTTATCTTTTTTCTGGCAATATTTTCCAAATGAATACTCAAGGTAGGCCAGAGCAAATGACCATTGTTTTTAAATGAAATTAGATTTTAATAGTCACATTATTGCGTGAAACCATGCAGGCTATTCATATCCCAGTAATGTCTGCGTTTGTCTGATTACAGCAATTAGACTATACACTAGTCTGTCTGCAATATTTACCTTTAGCATCAGCAATACCCTTGCATTATAGCGCTTTCTTTTTCCAGAGCAAAGGTTCCGTGTTACAAAATTAAATGGGCCAATGTTTCATCTGTGTCGCAGGTTCACGAATCCTCCACTCAAGGATCACAACCGTCTCCAGCAGCCAGTTCAGGGTACGAGTCGTCTACGCCACCCACCATTGTATCTCCATCGACAGAGAACCAGAGTAGCAGTTCCATATCGCCAGCATCTTCAACAGTACATCACACGACCAGTCACAGCACGCTGTCGTCAAATTTTAATGAATGGTACGTGTAAAAAAATATTTTCAAAAGACTGCAGAATTAGGACTGCTTGGAATCAAAGACTGAAAAGCCCATTTGCGTGGACTGACTGAACACACAAAAAAGAAAACGGAAGTCAATTTTTAAAGGCTGTCTAGCAGAGAGAGAGAGAGAGAGAAAGCAATGCATGGACGAGATACAAGGCCGAGAAACAAGTTATTTTTTCCAGTGTTTTTTTTTTACTATTATTTGGGAAAAAAACTGCACACAAGTGATCTCCGATTGCATGCTACCTGCGGGTCGTGGCCTGTTTTGTACATAAAGATTCACCCTAGTTCAAAATGTAATATTTTATTTTGTAAATAGGTATATTACAGTTTAAGGGAATTTGTGAAAATGTGGTCCCTAGATATATGGAAAATGAGATGGTTTTTAAAGAATATTGCGATGAATAGTCATGATTGAAAAGAATGTTATAGTTAATGTGTACCAAATGTGAATTACTCAGTATTATTGCAGTCTACACGTCGACCTAACCGACTATTAGTATTAATGTGCTTTTGTATACAGTGCAACATTTCGTCTCAAGTCCAGTCTGAGTAGCACAGTACCATTGTTGTTATTTAATGTCATGTCGATAAATCGTGTAGTGAAAGCCTGAAACTCCGTGTCAATCTGTTTATGTAAGTGAGAAAATATAAAGCTATCTGTCTATTACCATGGCAATTGCAAGAAATTATTACCTGTATATAACTCAATTTTCCATATTTATCCGCATGTAAAGGGCCGGTAACACATGTTAGAATTGATCGGTATTTATGGAGAAATGCGTTCGTAGGCAATGTAAAATTTAGTTTACAAAATAATGTTTGGTTACATTTCGTACAATATTAAAGTATTAAAAGCACAACAAGAATGCCTTCCATATTTATTTGTCAAGGTGTTTTTCCAACTTTGTCTATTTATATTTTGCCCACATGAACATCTATGCACTCGATAACGTCACCAATAATTCGGATATAAGTATACAATACCTTAAATAACAAGAGGGCTATTTGTGTGTGATTTTAACCACAATTTAATTTTTAAAAATGACGTTCACTGAAATACCACCCATTTTGTCAACAGAACTTGTCAAATAGCCTACGACATTGAGCCACAACACTCAGAGTCAATCCAAATATCCCTTTCAACCTAATAAATCACATCACGCTCGTCCTATTTAATTTTCACCTTCTAATTCGGTAAAGCGAATTATTTGTAAGTAATTTGATTTCCTCCTTCTGCCCTTCTTATTATCTCCAATTACCAACATGCTCCTCGCCCCCGAGTAATGTGTGCATTAAAACGATTAATAGTGACGCTTTTATTCCTGAATGTAAACCAAATTGTTTATGCCATGTAGTGTGGTTTTTACAGACTAGTGCTATTTCTTATTATGAGGAGACAGGGATGGTAGAGGAGGGGGCAGCTTTCTAACTTTGCCACGGTTGGAGTCACTGTCAGTCTTTGTTCCACGTTGCAGCTTGCTTGACCGCGCCATTAGGCCGGGATCACATCAACAACTGCCAGCGATCATGAGCTTGGTTAACACTGTCCAGTGCACACAAGTCGAATGCAAAAGCGCGGCGCGTTTTGTCTTCTGTGCAGACGCGAGAATTAAAAGCAGTGTATAAATGAGGAAATACAGCCTATATGAGAAAAGTAAGGCGTGCGCATTGTATCTGCGTGTGAGTGCATGTGGTGTGCGTGTGTGTACACGGTTGCGTGTTCTTTCTTGTGTGTGTGAATGTGTGTGTGTGCATGTGATTTCAGAAGTGTGCATGTGTTGATAGCATGTGTGTGTGAGAGAGGGGGGGTGGGGGGGAGAGACAGAGCTTGAAACTCAAGAGTGTGCAGCGTTTTAAACTCTGCGAATAGCTCTTAGGCGTATCGATTACAGTTATTCATTTTGATCAGTGGATCGCTTAATTTTGCCTTTGTTCTAGCAGACCAACAGGATTCGAACATATGCCCTTCATCAGGGACGATGTTTTTCTTCAGGGTAGGATTAAGACAGCTCGGGGGCAACTTAATCTCAATAAATATATGTTAATACGGAAATGAACGCAAAACAGTTACATTGACTTTCAATAATTGTTAAAAGCCTCACCATTTTCTCTGGTCCAACGCGCGCGCCCACGCGCTTCTGTGTGTGTGTGAGAGAGTGACATAGTGTGTGCGTGTGTGAGGAGGGGGGGGGGTACTTTCGCATGAGGGAGCCAGGGAGAATTGACTTGAAAACATCTGCTTGCATATCAGACGTTTGCAGTGAACATGGCCGAAATTCGCAGTGTCTGAGGTGATGGTGATCTGTTGAAATATATTCATATTTCCCTTTCATGGGTTATTAGGCTTCGAGATATGTGAATGATGGTAATAAAATGAATTGTTCGACTCTATTTAACAGTCTATCTATCCAAAGGTTCGGGCACATTTTCATTCATGCACCGTTAGACCAGCAGTGGCGAGCGTTATGAACGTTATGTATTGATCCATACAATGGAATGTATCTCTTTTTATGGGGTCTCATTTTGGTTGAAAATGCCTATCATTATCATTGCATCACTCCTATTGTCAGAATGTAGCAAATCATAGAGACAATATTTGCTGCTCATTGTCGACTAGCGAGTTGTCATGATTGTAACCTGCAGGTGGGTCACAACCATGCGGTAATATTTACCTGTTTTAATGCAAAACGACCAACAACATTTAAATATATTACATAAAAGACTGATGAAATCCTCACCACTGTACCTCCACAAAGTGTGGCAAAGCTGCTAGAGTAAGGCTGTAAGAGACTTGCTTTACCAGTAAACATTATTGGTCGGAAGCAAAATGGTCTGCTTAATTACACTTAATTATTAATTGAAGAGCTGACTCTACATGCATGTAATCTCCATCGTTCTTTTTCCAATCATTAAAGTCTATTACATGGGAAACGATACCCCTAATACAATAAGCTACGGGCAAGGGCATGGTCTAATAACCGAAAAGTATGCATCCGAAATTTAAGAAGTTATTTAATTTGTCAACTAAGATATTTTAAAAGGCCAGTCAGGGATAAAAAAAAAGTCTTACACACAAGCGTGCAAAGTTTGGATATCAAGATGTCTTCGTGACAGATGACACCGACATGGCTACACACTGCGTTTTTACCACCGCGTTTTTTAACCTGGCTTACATGACTGTGGAGGTACAGTCGGTAGAGTGTGGTAGAGTTTTTGGTTTCTACAAACACCGTGTGCACTCCAAAGTTTTTCCAAAGCGTTTTGTAGCGAGCAGAGCAGAGAAGAGGAATCCCCATCGCACCTCGCCTCGCAGGTGCCAGCAACTGTTTTAATACCCCCAAGTAGAGCGACTGCTTGTCTATGAATATTCATTACACTTGCATGCAGTCAGTAAACCAAACTCTTGTGAAGAGTAGGTCGGTTTCCATTATCGAAAACGTTTGCATTCTTGCACGACCATCTTTCAAGATTTATATCAAATTTGTAAAACATAGCTTTCTCCTGGTGCTCCAGAGCACACAAGCTCGACCTGTATGCACATAGTAGGTAGCTGTATACACACTAATTGCACTGTTGTGTTTGGCGCCCCTTGCAAAACACTATCCGTAACATTATAGCCTTTGCTATGCTTATCACTGTACTTCTTGCTCCAGACATACAGAGAATATTTTCCCCTTACGTTCATTACATTTCACAGGCGCTTTCAAAATGTGCTGAGGGAATCGTGAAGCCAGCCTAAAGAAAATCCAACTCAATCGTATATAGTTTAACAATCATAAATGTAGATTGTAAATTCGACATAGGATGGTAAATCAATTTCATTTTACGCAGTTGTAAACACAGCAAAATAATATAGCAAATGCGAATCAAAACCATAATATTAGAATAAATGACCACTGAAAAGTTGTAGGCTACTGAATGTAAAACACTATCCCAACACTGTAAATCCATACTTTCAGAAGACTAAAGACTCCACCTCAGTGTTTAGGCACGATTTGCGCGTGTAACTGGAGACTGGGCTAGAGAGCTGCAATGTGCCACTTGATGAATGGGATGTCTATGGCTGCCTGTCCCCTGATCTCTCGGTCAATCTGTTAAACGCAACACTGGATAAATTAATAGGATAGACCGTTACCGTGGAAAATGGCATCAGGATTTACTGCTCTGATGATATGTTTTATTTATCCAATGCAACTCACACATCTGTAAAAGTCACCATGTTGTCTGCTCCGGAAATATTTCCAAATCCCAAGAAAACGCGAGAAGAGTTTAATAGAGAAATATTACTATATTATTGTTCAGTGGGATTTGTTTGAATGCTGTGCAACTCTAAAGTACAACTGATTTATGCGCACATGTATAGCAGATTAATCGGTAGCCAGTACAAAGACACTAGCAAAACAAAAATATGTAAACTGCAAATCATCATCTAGCAGTGAAATCCATTACCTTATTTTAGAGGCTGCACCTCAAGTCAGAGGAGCATTTAAAGGGTATGCCTGCACTGGCTCGTGTAAATTCAATTGTGTCTCACTCTGAGGTACTTCTTTGCTATTCTTTCCCCTCCCAAGTTAGTCAGCAATAAAGGGCGTAACCACTCAGTGAAGTTCTCGAATGCTTCGAGCATACAGCTGTTGTCCCTCAGTGGATTTGGCTGTTACTGCTCTGTGCACACAGAAAGGTATAGTCCCCCTCACACACCAACCCCCCTCTTATTCATATATGCTTGACCTTTGCCTGGCTGTGGGGCTGTCTTGTCTGGGGTGCGCTTTAGGAATGAAGTTTGAAGTTTGAACACCGACGTAGAGTGCTGACTGGCGGTATAGATTTGCATATTTATAAACTTTTAAAGAGATATTCAATAATGGCACGCGGCTGTCTTTCATAACACTGCAAATAATCTCATACTGTCATACTGTTCGTATAGCCTACCACTAGGTACCTCACATATCACAAACTGCAAGGTAAAGTCCATAAAGACTGGTGCGCTCTTCCATAGTATACTATTTAAATTATGTGAAATTTGGCACATATCTATTTGATGTAACACATTAAACAATATGCTGGGGCTGTTTTTGAAAAACCAAGTGGCAATTCATTTCCAGTCTATACAATTTTACAGAAAAGCGATGTAGCATGAAATTCCCTGCGGCAATCCCAGTCTCATGCATATTCCCATAATTGATCATCTGTCGCCACGAGATTCACCTTACTTTTATATTATAAACGTTAAAAAAAACTGTACAATGACTATTACGCATGGCTGTGATTTTAACACTTGAGGTCTCTGAACAGGTGCCCAAAGACCTCTGTACAGTAAAATATTTCTCAGTAATTTGATTCATTCCTCTCAGACCTTTGACACGAGCTGATGGAGCGAGCTACGTTCAATATGAGTCACGGGGGTTTGGAGACGCTAGCAGCGACTGTGGACACTAACATGCTATTATATTGGAACCACATACAATTTGTCTGTGTTGCTGCTTTACCTTGACGTGGTGCTAAATGGGGTCACTCCACTTAGTTGTTTGTGACGGGAGTGGGCTTGGTACAGACGTATTCCTTCGTTGTTTTTAAAATTAGAGAACTTAAAATGCATACTGCAGTGACACTCAGCGTTTGTCCTTTTAATAAAAGAATAGCTATACGGTGGTTTTAAACTGAACAAACTTGAGAGGCTTTTCATATTGGATATCCTGGACGAGACACGTCATTGGACATCTGGACGTTTAACTGTAGCTCATTACTGTCAAACATTATTTGAATTTTAGATCACTATTTTTAAGCACTATTTTGAAACACCCAAATAATGGCATTTGGACAGCTTCGCAAAAAACGTTGTAAGCATAGCGTGCGTTTTTTATGTGTAAGCTATATTTTGCAATCATAAAACTATTACTAATGGTTACTGTTTAATTTCTATGACGAGGTTATGATCACTGAGATGTGTTTTCGAATTATTTTACTACACACGCGCACCAGAAACTATTTATAAGATGATCTAAAACAATTCCTAATTAACTTAATCAGTGACCTCATTAAGATTGTTCCTTGAACCGAATAGTTAGTTTTGTAATCAGACCTGAAATAGGTTTTGGTTCAAACTATGTTTTTTTTTTCTTCCCCAGAAACAGTGAAGGTTGTCGCTGTTTGCACTTCAAGTTCACGTTAGTGTGCTGTGCTAAACAAGAGGTGGTTGATGAAACATAGCCTACTTATAGTAGGAAAACTTTGCTCCTTCCACCTCGGTCTTGTAGCACTGCTCTGATGTCCCTCGACCCCGGGGTCAGGCACCAAGTGAATCTGGGACCTCGCTGCTGATTTGAAAGAAGACTAAAATAGCACAGGCAAGCTTTCGGTTGCACATGTCAAATCTCTGGTGTGCTAAAAAGCAGAGACAGAAATCTTGTGCTACGTTTTCTCAAAACACTTGACTCGAGCGGCTATATTTACAGTTCACCGTTCAGGGACAAGGGGCTAATTATGGTTAAAGGTATCTGAGTCATATCTGTATCATCTTAATAAAAGGTGCGACATAAAAGTCGTCTGGACTCATGGTGTGAGAGAAACGGTAGCTCAATAGTATATTTTTTCTCTCCAAATGGAACGGTATGCCGAGTATAATACCTGGTAACCCTAGTCCCCATGGAGTACACAACTATTTCTACCATGGCTGTAGACCAACCCTGACTGTTCGGTCTTATCATGAGCACAAAGTCTGCACATCACCCTTTGCATGACAGTTGAATCCCGAATTAGGCTAATTTGATTTTTACTTACACTTTCAGGCGTAAGCTATAAAGATTCAAGTTGCGTGGCATGTGTCGTTCTAAACAACCCTTGGCTTTATAAAAACCTTTTGGCCGTATACTGCTCCAGGGAAAGTGCATAACATAAAGGTAATTATGGCATTTTCAACATTTCTTGTCCACTAATAAATACAGCCAAACTTCATATTGATACTGACAAGGTAATTCTCTCAGGTGGTAGTTTTCTATTCATAATATGGTTTTAAAGGGTAGCTTATCAGCGTTACCATCCATGCTTCTAATGAATTCCTAAACATAAACTCAGTAGATCTTGTCACGCTACGTAATAATCCTGTAATGGCATTTTAATGATGGATATTAAGGCTTTTTGTGCATTCCCAGCTCAACAGAAAACATCTGGGATACGATCAGCTTCCACCCACCTCTCATCACCATCTGCAACCCCACAACCACAACCAGCCTTACTACCACTGGAAACATATACTCACTCACTACAGCCTTGCTCCCGCCTTGAAACCCTTTCCAGCCTTCTCTGTGCTGCTAGCTAGCCAGGGTACAGTAAAGTAGTTAAGGCAAATGAATGTGAACTCTCATTGGCATTTTGTCATTGGCTGCATTGTTCAGTATTGTGCGGTACTTTTGGCACAACAAAAGTCATCCCTGAATTCCCAAGCTCACATGCTGTTGCACAAGTTAATATTTTGTACTTTTGTTGTTCAAGATATATCATTACACTGTAGCATTGATACTGCTCGTTTTTTTGCATGGAAGTCAGTTGGGGAGATTGCAAGTTGACACGGAACGACAAGCATAGATAACTTTTCAGCTTGAATGTGGTTTCTTGACCTTTGGACAAAATGAAATCATAACACAGGCTGGGGTCTCCAGGGGACAAGCCTGAACAGACAAATGGCAGGTTTGTCTGTCAAGTGTTTTGCATATGCCAACTGGCTTAGACTTAGACTGGTAAGCCATGGTCATTTTCTTTTCCAAAGTAAATTTCAACAGTTTTTGGCAAAAACAAAGAAAAGACATTAAATGTTATTATGAAATTTGGTCTGACATTTGAGATGTAATTGAATTTTTCATCGGAAATGACATTCATAAACTGTTGACAATCTGTTCCAATAGGATGTATATTTAATTGGGTCCCTTGTGACTAAATGTGTCACTCTCAGCTGACACAAAAAGTCCACCGACCGCACGTTATATGCTGTAATGCACACTGTGGCTGATTTTATATTTGAAAATTTAACATGGCACAGACTTGAAAAGTCTACCGTCATATGCCTTTTGTTCATATCACATTCCCTCCAGCAAGCTGCTGCACAGTTCATGAGCAGTGAGGTCTCGAATCCAAGATGGTGTTGTATTTCATCGTCTTTTGGTTTAAAATTACAAACCGTATTGTGAGAGAGCCCATATACGAGGTTGCAACCCCCCTCTGGTCTTTATTCTACTGTCTCTGCAGAACGGCCATTTACATTGTCATTATGCTGATGGAGAAAGGAGAAACAGTTATTTCAGCAAGGCAGCTGCAGGATATTTGCTGTGTTGAGTGTTGTCAGTCAGCTCTACATGCCACACCAAATGATCAAGAAAGAATATCAGTTCAGTTCAAGTCATGTCTTAGGTCATCATATATATATGTATTTATATATATATGTATATGTATATATGTATATGTGTGTGTGTATATATATATATATATATATATATATATATATATATATATATATATATATATATATATATATATATATATATATATATATATATATATATATGTATATGTGTGTGTGTATATATATATATATATTATATATATGTATATATATATATATATATATATATATATATATATATATATATATATATATATATATGTATATGTATATGTATATATGTATATGTGTGTGTATATATATATATATACACGCGTGTGTGTGTGTGTGTATATATTAGGTGATATATATATATAAGGTGATATATATATATTTTTTTTTTGCAAATCTATTGCGAAAAACTTGAAGTAATCCTTTGTTTAATACAGTATGCTGAGTTCACCATCTGTTTTGTTCTACACAAGCACTGTGCGCAGGGTTTAGTTCAATAACAAAAATTCCACTGGGTACCTGGGTTGCTTCAGTACATGAAATAACATCAGCTCTGGTTAATTTTCCTGCAGATTTCTCTATTTGGGTGAGAGCAGTGTCTGAACTTTCAGCACGCCCTAGCAAGATTGATAATTATCAGCCCAAATGCATTTGCCTGGTCCAGGTGCTTGTCGTTTATTATGTTTCTCTCCCTTGCTCCAATTAATTACTAATTGTTTTTTAACACCTGCACCGGCAAATTCGACCATATTTTGGTGTCACACCGGCCCCGTTTGACACTGAATATTCCGTGCAAAATGTAATACATTTAAACACTGTCTGCAATGTTCATTTGCTGTTTATTTGCACACCTGACGCAAAACAGTTGCAGCCTCAACTCTCAGCCTACTACACTAAACCTGTGTAGGCGCATGTGTGTGTGTGTGTGTGTGTGTTTGTTATGAACACTGTGCACTGGGTATTACTTTCTTCGGGACAAATATTGTTAAAGAAAACAGACCCTATAGGGACACATTTACAATCAGGTTTCTTCCAACACAGTTCCAGGCAGTCGAGTGCAAATTTCAATCAACATCTTCCACGAAATGAAAATGAAATGTAGAGTCTGAGTATGGCAACAGGAGAGCCCGAGCTCTTCGACTGGTGGGCCGTTACAATGTCGGTTTCCAGACACCCGCCAAAAGCAGGTACTGCAGGAAGAGCACAACCCAGGCAACCACATGTATATTTGAAAAGTGTTATGTATTTCTTCACTTTTTTGTTGTTGTAACTTGGGAACAAGCTCTGGATTGACCAAGGACGGTGCCAGGAATTCAGTCTAGGATCCCGTCCAACTTGCTGTCTAGAAAGCCAAGCTTCCTTTCATAATCTCTGAAGGACACCGGGGGTCATGTGACTGCGCTCAAATCTCTCATTGGAACTGCTCAACATTTTCTAACGGCAAGAACTCGACAACCGACCCATCCACACTCAATCACATGTTGATATAGCGCTCCATGCTACCTTCATTCATCACAAGGCAGTCCTGTTGATGAGTCTGAGTGCGCACTACGGCCAGCTCGCTCCTGCAGCTGTCCCTGGCAACAATATATAAATAAAGAAGGTAAAAATAAAAACAGCTTGTTTGCCATAGCAGAATCAACGGGGCAGGCACGTCATCCTTCCGAGAGCCAGGTGGAGTGGCAGGTAAGGAGACCAGGGAAGACGTGGATGAAGGGGACAGTCATTTTGTTCTGTTTTGTTTTTGTTTGACAGTTGACGGTCAGGGGTTATCATGCATTTCAATGATGAAACTGATGCGTTGTTTTCCTTTTATGTTACAGCGTTTCACTGTATGCTATGTTATTCTGCCCCATGCCTCTGGGTTCTGTCGGTCCTGTTTGGATTATTTTCTGATTCTAACTGGCAGACCACAACCTTATTCTTTGCATACTTTTAGGGGTATAAAATACTTACTGACATTTTGCAAGATTACTTTTGAATTGTTGCGCGATACTGTATTGCCATGTCATTGTTTTATAACTTATTTTGGGGAAATCACATTTTGTTAAGACCTGCATCCCTCAGGAAAATGTAGTCTGCCAAGGAAAGATGATGAAAAATATCAAAATGCAATCATGCATTTTAAATATGATCATGCAGCAGCGATTGAGTCATCAGCTAACTTTTGTGGTAACAATTTATGTCAACAGCTTGATGTAAAATGGCTTTACAAGGCCATGTAACTACCTAAATATGAGACTTTTTACGGCTTTTGCCTGTTAATACTCTCTGCCAGGTCTGCAATGCACTCTGTCCTTGGTCAGATGTTTACAAAAACAGTTTTGAGGCAGTTTAATTGTAAAATTGCAAAAGAGTCTAATTTGGTAATTGGTGGCATTCCCCTTAAGTGATAGCCAATTACGTTTTAAGATCTTGTCAAACCGGCTTTCCTAATCATGATGCAGAGTGTTTCCAGACTTACTCTGGGCCTCGGGGAAACTGGTTCGAGCTACAAATCGCACCACTATTGAGGAATTAAATGAACTGAATTCAAATGATGTTGTATGGAAGCCTGATGAGTTGAAATATGATGCTTGTAAGATGACTGAGCTATTAAATAGCAGCAATTTATGTGAATGTAAAATCTTTCCACATCTGAAATGAAGGCTAAAACTCCTTTCACTCCCATCCACTAACCTCTCCCATCAGGCCAAGTCCAACCATCCTACAGCAGGCTTTTGCATTTACATTTCTTTGAGACTTTTCTTTCGTGTTTAACTTTCAAAGTGATATACTTGATTAAGCTGTCTCAGGGGTGGTTATGATGAATCATACAGTGCTTCTAAAATGATGAAATATAATTCCTACATTTGTGCTACACCAACTGGAACTCAGTGCATGGCAAAGACTCATCTGATCATTTTCCTAAACATAACTGCTGGTTGGTATATCTAAAATTTAGGTAATGCAGATCGCTTGTTTCCTTGTATAAAGTCAGAGGAATGTTGTGACCTTACATAATTTTATATTAATATAAAATGTGTTTATTTAGGACACAAAAAGCAAATGACATGTCAGCAGTTATGTAAAATAATTATGTCAATGTCAGGAAGCAGAGGCAGTATCAACAATACTAAAGCCAAAAACAGTCAAGCTTATCACCAGGCCTATTTATAGCCACTCCAATGCCAGCGCATGTTGCCTGAGTGTCACAGTGCCAGAATGGCATAGCTTTATGTTATGAGGCCTCCAAGCCATAAATAATACGAAAATGATATCATTTACTGACTTACTCTGTGCGGTTAACCGTATATGTTGGATCACCAAGATCAGCGGGCTATAAATCTCATTAGGATCATTGTGTCAGTTGTCCAAACAGAGATTTTTATGCATGGTCTGCAATGTTTAATGACTAACTTTTGTTTGTTTTAGGAAAATATTGTCCCATTAGGTGTGTGACTTTGCAGTTAAGTATTTAAGTATTTTAATAATGCCTAGCAATGAATTTGCAACACAGTCCCTAATGTAATTTATTTTTGAAAAATACTATTAGTTACCATAAATAATTTAGTTCAGTATCACTGTTTTGCACATTTTTCCATTATGGAGTCGATACAGGTACTGTTGTGAGCAGACCGGAGCAACGTAAGCTTTGGTGTGTTTTCATAAACAATAACAACATTCAGACTGTCAAAAGATGTCTGCAGTCAATCTATGTCAAAAGTGCAATGACACAGACATCCCATACTGAGCCATTTAATAACCGAAGGAAGAGTGGGAGAGAAGGGAAGAGAAGAAGAGAGGAGAGGAGAAGAGAGGAGACAAGAGGGGAGAGGAGAGGAGAGGAAAGAGTTCTCTAAATCAAATAAGAGCCTCAGACTAGGCCTCCGCCAGCAAGCCGGAACCCTGGAGTGGATAGTGTGGGAATGAGATTATACACGGCTCCCCAGGTTACACTATCTGCATTTTTATATATTTATACAATTATATAAGCCCATTGACATGCAATGTGGATTACTGTGTCAAACTCAAATTCGATTTGGACCATCAAAAGTCCAGACTCTCTGAAGGTACAATGCGAGACATGACTTTTGAGTCGATTAGAGCAATTGGATTGCAGAGGACGAGAGTGATGGTCATTCTGAGTTATGCAGATCGTATTACATTCTTGCTGGAAAACGCCACAGAAAAAGTTAAACCACAGGCCATCAACTTGTCAGCCCATGAAAACAGGATTAATGGCATGTTTTCTAAGATAAGTCAAAAACTATTTCCACAAAAAAATGTGAAAAACTTCATGTTTTTATTTATGACCATAGCACATCTATGTGAATTTTGTTTTCAAAAAGTGAAGATGGGTTCCATTACAGTGCAATCTTCTCACCTAGTTTTATTATTTCCAAATGTTTAAGACACTCCACAATGAAGCCTCATAAGCTTCTCACAATACACTTTGCTCTGACACGTAGGCCAGCATTATTTTCTTCTTGAGTTTCTAACTCAATTTTATCACAACTAGACACAGACCGACTTACAAGGTGCATACTAAGAAGGAAATGAAATTGGGTTTACAAACACAAAAAGTGTTTTCCCTCATTTTGTCTCCTTTCTGTGTGTTGTAACACTGTTTGCATTCTCGGCATGTGCCACTGGCCTCCCTCTCTGGGAAACCCAATCACCTATCAGTGTGATTGAGACGTAGTATGTCATCAATGACAGCGCTAGCTTCACAGCCACAGAGATCAACGATGTTTTAATGACAGATTGCACTTGCTTAATGCTGTGCCAAAGTGATAATTATCTCCAAAAACTAATTAAGTGTAGGGGAATTAATATACGTTTGTAAATGACTATGAAATTCCTTGTACCCTTGGATGACTGTCACATTTACTAACAAGTTTGTTAGCAAAACCAAACAAGTAAACAACAACAGTTACTCATCTGGGGACCTTTCTGGACCACTTACAATGCAGCTTCCATACAAAACATAACTAATATGGAGTCTTAGTAGGTGCTAGCAGCGTCCGTCCGTTTCTTTCATTATGCCTTGTGTATCTTGTTTAATTGACAGGCAATGAAAAGCAACATTCAGGCAGTTATAGCCGCTATCTGACTCGGACATTGACGCCAATATTTCAGTGGGGAGATTTACTGGCACATATGCAGGGCCACGAGTGTTGTCCTGCCTGGGCGCTGTGCAGCGAGGGTGATTGGGATAGAGAAGGGTGGAGGGGTAGGGGGGTGGGTGGGATATGTTTTATCGGGTCAGCAAAGAGGTGCTTATTTATGTCCCTGCTGTCATTTTTCGGGGCGGGCCACCGGGGCAACAGACTCTAAATTCAGCATGGCATAGCTTGAGTGCTTTGGCACCACGGCCTAGCATTAAACCCCCCACACACTTGCCAGGCGCAAGCTCCCAAATCACACCCCCTCAGCAGCCATGGCAGCAGGTTTAACTCCAGACAGGAGACCCTGTTTTCCAGCCTCAGCGCAGAGCGATCGCCCGCCCGCCCGCTATCTCCCACTCCTCTGCAAGCCTCCACCTTCTTGCTCCCTTCTCATCCTTTGATTGGCTCGGGTCCATGCTCATTAGCATGTCCCATTATCCCTGCAATATTCAAGGGACTGTTTCCAGTGGCTGCCATTCCAATTATTATAATAGACAACATGCTTTATGACTTTCAACTTTCTGGAAGTGCTTCAGCTTTCAAGCCAAGGTCCTCGGTTACATGTGGGCCAGGGAATTTTTCAAGGGCATTGGGTCCGCTGGGCTCGCTGGAGAAGACACCGAGAGGGTGAGGGAGTGGGGGGGTGGGGGGTACTCGTGGAGAAACCTGGAAGGATCCTCCTAGATTTTGTAGAATCAAATTCTTGCACCTGGATATAATTGTTGTGCTGCTGTGCTGGGATTTTCCAGCCATGCTGCAAGAAGAACAAATTAGTGCAACAGAAACTGCCATCCATTCGTGAGATACCGCCTCACCTGGAGTAATATATTACGGTGATGGAGAAAAAATGCTTTCCTTGCACTGCAGATATAAAGGGGGGCATTTTCCTCATGTAAACAGGGGAACGTTGCTTTGTTTAATGAGTGAATATTTATCCAGAAAACACTGTTCAACATTTATGGGTGTATTACACTGCTGTCTGAAACACAGTATATACATCATCTGTGTCACACTAGCATTACATTAAAGGCCTTCTCATTCAGAGTGTCTCAGAATGTGGCATATGTAGGAAGAGGGAACATGAATAAGTGAAGTCTCTCATATAAGTATGAGTATTTGAGTATTGAGTATGCAGCTTTACCCACACACCTAGGGAACCTGTACCCCCCTGTTGAATATATCTGCCCTTACTTTACTAAACTACTATTTAATTCAATTTCTACCTTTAATCAATGTACTGAAATTCATTCAGTCCATCCAAAGTAAAATTTTCTAAACAGCTTTCGATCAGCAAATTATAAGTGTTAGATTATTTCTTAGATTGCTATATCATTTGCTAGACTACCTAACTCTTGTGTCTTTCGTTTTGTAACTTCAGTATGATTCAAATGTCCAGAGCTCTCACTAGAACAGTTGTCCTGACTAAAAAGCAGACAGTCTGTTGTGCGAGGCCTTTCTTTTTCACTGGATCAAGAGGTCACTGTAGGTCATGAGGCGAGCGTGTAATTATTAATGTTTACATGGCATTTAATCTCCTGTGCCGTTATCAATTTACATATGTGCCATTTGGACTCAAAATGCCCCAGCGATGATTTTGGTCAGGTAGTGTATGAATTAGCATACAAATTAGATGGAGACATGCTCACGGGGCAGTGTACATTAGCCTCCATTGGAGCTGTGGCGGAGGTGATTGTAGGAATTCTATTGTCGCTGAAGCCTGTCCCTAATCTCCCCGTGTGTAAGATCAAGAAGCACATTTCAGTGTCATTTTATTAATCTATAACTTAAACACACTAAGCCGTCACTGGCACCAGAAACATTTTGATAATAAGAAAGTAACAGTGAGAGAGAGCGAGCGAGAGAGAGAGAGAGAGAAAGAAACAGACAGAGAGAGAGAGAGAGAGAGAGAGAGAAACAAAGAAAGAGAGACATGAGAGACAGAGAGAGAGAAAGTGTGAGAGAGAAAGCCAGAGAGAGAGATCGAGAAAGCCAGAGAGAGCGAGAGAGAGACAGAGAGAGAGAGAGAGGGAGGGAGGGAGAGAGAGAGAGCTGTATTATGTTGCCCACTCCTTGTGATTGTGTGTGTGTACAGAAAGGAATAATTCCGTCTTAACTCCATCTTAGCTAAATAAGATAGTTTACCGAGATGACGAGAAAAACAGATTAGAGCCAAGGGGGGTCTAGCAAATATGCACCAACACTGACAAACAGCATGCATAATAACATAATGCCCGGGAAATCAATATTAAGGTTTACATATTGTATTCTTTCTCTTCATTCTTCTGCATGTAAGACCAAATTATGGCTAAATTTGTCTGACAAATCTATTTGCTTTCAGAGAGGAACCATATTCATTGTGTCGGTGTTTCCATGTAGGCATTTTTCCCCCTCACAGTCGTATGAAACCCTTGTCGAGCGTAACATCACATTTTCACAAAATTATGTATTTTTTTATTTCACTATCAGCCATCAGATGCATCATCCCTTGGCTGGAGAGAATGGCTTCGGTAAGGTGTTAGTTAGCAAAGACGGCGGTCTCTGTCGCTTGGCTGGGGGTGGGCGATTGCTTTAGCAGGCTTGGCGGTGCTCGGCAAGTAGAGGGGGTCTTTGTTTCAGCGAGTGCAAAGCATTAGACCTCTGGGGAAGGCACGCAGCAGGGGACGGATTAGCCTCTAGTTTACTCCAGCACGTGCTAGCCAACGCATGGGGAACCTCTACTGCATTAGGCAGAGAGAGAGAGAGAGAGAGAGAGAGAGAGAGAGAGAGAGAGAGAGAGAGAGAGAGAGAGAGAGAGAGAGAGAGAGAGAGAGAGAGAGAGAGAGAAAGAGAGAGACAGAGACAGAGAGAGAGAGAGAGAGGCAAAGACCGCCTGGGATCAACAATTCCGACTCCATTTTCTCTCACCCTTACACTTCACACACCTGTCCGATCAGTCAGCACTCACCTGTAATTTACATAGCTCAACTAGGCTCTATCATTTTTTTCTTTTTAATTAAAGGGCAAGTTCACATAAAATGTGTGAAGTGGTTCTATAGTGTCTCTACTAGTAATGGAATAATGTGGGTGAGAACATTACTGTAATTCAGTCTCCTGAGTGGTGTTCCTGCTTCACTTGTGTAAGTATTTTTTCCCCAAAAACAGCTCTGTGAAATGAAAAAATTATTTAAAACCCTTGAAAGATACAGATAAAATGATTTTAAATGTGAAACTAAATCAGTGGCTAATATGTAAGCGTGGTAAATTAGTGCTCAGTGACTGATTACTTCACATTAAACAACAGAAATACACTGGGCGCATGGAAACAGTTTGCAGAATTAGCTAGAGGAGTTTAACCAAACACGGCGCATGGCACAGTTGTTTTTCTTCTACACATCTGTGCACCTGTGCAATACCTGGGGAGTGTCTGACCGTCTAAGTTCTTACTTGCTGACCCCATGGCAAAACCCAGTGTATGCAGCTGACAGGTGTAACCTATGGACCTCTCTCTCCCTCTTTCTCTCTCTCCTCCCCCACCCCCTCCCCACCCCATGCCCTCGCCGTCAGCTGTTCCACTGGTTTCATCTCATGTAACAAACTTAGCTGTGTTAGTATAATACGGCAGAGCATGTTTGTGTCTTCATTTCAGTGTATTTTGCAGGCTGCACCTGAAATCTCTTGAAATGAGAAAACTGTGTTGTCCTGGTTTACATTTTAAGTTTTAAATGTGTTACTTCTTCCACCACTACAATGGTCTTGCTTTTCCTGCCGAATAGTTTTCATTCACATAATCGTAGATCGTGATACAGATGACTGTTTATCTGAAGGGGAGCTCTGCTTCTGAGTGCACACTGTTCTGTTCAGGCCTTAAGACTGCAGTACACACTGCCAAGGAAGCAGAGAGCATTTGCTTTACAGATTTTGGTGTTAAACACTTAATTTGAGTGGAACAGTTCATCTATATGGGATTAGTGTTTGTAAGAATCCCCACTGCTATTCATTGCTAGTAGCTCAGAATCCAAAAGCCCACTCTTTAAAAGACAAAGTGTTATTTACCATCACAAAGGAGACTAACACCGCTGTTTACAAATGCATGACTTAACTCTAGTCTCATTTGTATATTAGTTTCTACTAATATTATTTTTTCTTGCGTTTCCACTAAGTATTCACCAAGTTTTTAGCTCATAAAAGGGTATCAATTAAACCGTTTAGCTCATTTTTGGTCCTAAAATGTTATTTGTTTAATAGATCAAAAACACATTTGCACCTAGAGTCCATCATGGGAATAGTATAACATGGATGTGTTCACTGTTGTAATTGCTATTGCTGAAGGAGAAGACGATTAGTAATACACATCTTTACACTCTTATCTCACCGTTAAATTGCTTACTGGTGCTCAAACTATTCGTCTGTTTTACAGGTCCCATTTGAAGAACAGATTTTTGCACCTCAGTAGTGTAACCAGCATCATGGGTGAGCAAGTGACAGAATGTGTGTGTGTGTGTGTGTGTGTGAGAGAGAGAGAGAGAGAGTGAGTAAGAGAGAGAGAGAAAGAGACGAAGAGAGAGGGAGGGAGAAAGAGAGAGAGAGAATGCGTCCCCTGAGGGATTTAACTTTAGATAGCAACCAGCATGGCTTTCATCTTGCCTGTTGCTCCTTGTGAGTTTATAACTTCTCCTGGGTGCTAAAGCAGGACACATACACACACACAAGAACACGCTGCAGACAGACAGACAGACAGACAGACAGACAGACAGACAGACAGACAAAGGTTTTTCCCTAACCTATGGGGTACACACTGAGCTTGGTCACCCTGATTCTGACCCACATGTCACATACTGAGCTTGGTCTCTCTGATTCTGACCCACATGTCACATACTGAGCTTGGTCTCTCTGATTCTGACCCACATGTCACATACTGAGCTTGGTCACTCTGATTCCAGAAGTGTGAAGGTTCAGCAACCAAAAAGTACCACAGGTAGCCTGGTACCACTGGCTGCTGCTGCTGCTGAGGACTTGATGATGATGCTTGATGGGCTGGTGAGTGAGAGGCTGTGTTTGGTGGGTGTGTGGGGGTATGGTGGTGGTGGTGGTGGTGGTGGTGAGTGAGAGGGACGCAGAATGGAGGCTGGGCTCTAATGGGAGCGAGACAATAGGCCATCACTAATCAGGGACCTCAAGGTTGCCATGAGGTTAATTGTAATGCAGGTGGCAAGTGGGGAGGGCATGAAAAAGAAGCGATGACTGCCTTTACTGCCTCTATGGCCATTGTGACTTCACATTAGCTCCCCCCGGGCCAGGATTCGCCTTTCTCTCGTGCCCTGTCCCCCTGTGTCCCCTTCACCTTTTAATCTCTTATTACCCACCAATTCTCATTCGGGCCTCCACAGGTTAAAGAAAACCTTTCACCAAATGTCAAAAAGGAAATGTAAATATTGAGCCTGCTCTGTGTTGCTTTGGCTGTTGTGATGCATAGTTTGGCTATTGTCGAGCACACTGGAGTTTAACACTATAGCGTTTTACATTTGCTGGAAGTGTTCTTTTGTATAATTGTTATTTGTTTAAATTGACAGAAACAGCCAGATTTACTTGTCATTGTGAGCTGCCTGAAAGTCCATCTCCAAATAAGAACACCGTCGTGAATAGAGAATGGCATTATTTCCTTTAGATACGAAGTTTGTCTTTGTTAAACTCCTTTGTGTGTCAGCTGCTTGCACCACACTTAGCTCCAGCTCCACTTATTTTCACAGACTACCCTTAACTTTTATACTTCAACCAACAAAAAAGGAAATTTTATATAACTTCTTCACTGTCAGATAAAGGAAACAATGAATTTAAAAAATCTGATCATTTCGACTATTTAATTTTCAATAGAAATGTGTCATGAAATGGAATATGATTGAAATCACTGCAGCACAAGGCTGGTAAAAAAATCAAAAAAGGGGTAAAATCTGATTAACACACTAATGAACAAAACCCCTTACAGCTTTAACTCAGGGTTTCCCATCTAAAAAGGCATTTCTCTAAGGGCTGTATATATATATATATATATCACTACCCTTCTCTCTTTCTCTCTCTCTACCCTCTCTTTGTCTGTGTGCTCTCTCCTCTCCATCCCCCTTTAGCTCCACTTGGTCAATAAATTCACAGACGACACTTCAAAGCCCCCACTGGTGTGCCCTCTTTCATGTTGCACACGTTTCCATAAGGCCAGGCCACTGGCAGGCCTTTCCACGGCACGCCGGCTGCTTGACTCTCGCACTTGTAAGCTAGCGCGGCGGTCCCCTCACCCCACAAACTCTGGAGGGGAGGGAAGAGAGGAAGGAGGAAGACAGGAGAAGACAGACAAGAGAGAGAGAGAGAGAGGGAGGGAGAGAGAGAGACAGAGAGAGAGAGAGAGATTACAAAATTCTTTATTTACAAAGATGCATATTACATTATGTAATTAAAATCACATACCAACCAAAGAAAAAGGGGGGTTTTTAAAAAAATAAAAACATCATAACAGACAACGCGCAAAGACTAGTTCTCCATCAGTCACTGAACACAAAGCCCCATTATAACACCAAACATATTCAAAAGCATCAACATTCTTAATGGACTTATAAAAATTAAATTCCATTTGTATTCTTGTTTTTATAAGTCTCACAAGAGTAGCCAGAATATCATAATCACAGTCCTGCTCTATTTTGTTTTTCCTTGTGATATAGACAGCCATTTTAGTATTACCCAAAATAAAATTGATCAGTTGTGCTTTGGAGCTCTCCTTTTTACAATATTTAAAACCAAATATAAATATTTGGTTTGAAAATGATTCACCAAAACCCTGAAAAAGTCCTTCCAAAAAAACAAAAAGAGAGCACAACCTCACACAATACAAGAAAGTATGAAAAACAGTTTCTCTTTGCATACAAAAAGGACAGTCTGCACTTACTCCTGGGCTCAGTATGCATATGAAAGAGTTAGTTGCCACAATACCATGTAACACCCTCCATTGCAAATCTCCCATTCTTTTACTTAATGGCAGCTTGTATAATGCTCTCCATTCTGGTTTAACAGCATCATCTGTCATTAAAACATTACGCCAAGGTGTATCTGTTCTTGCAATTAACCATTTTTTGTTCAATATTTTCACACAAATTTTGTACATTGCTTTACCACCAGTTGCAATCACACTCATAACAATTTGCTCTGAGGACAATAAAAAAGCGCTTTCACCTTCATCTATTTTTGGCAATAGACACAATCCTGGAAAAAGATCACTTGGGTCTGGACTTAACCCATTCCAATAATCATTCAACAGACTTCTTTCCCTTGGTTTTAGAGCAGACTTTAGACCTTCTAGAATCTGCCTGATAATACGTTCAGACTTAAACCCTGTTTGAGCCATCATGCCCTCAACATTTTTAAAATCAACACCACATACATTCGTTAAATGACATAGTGACGTTACTTTTGCTTGACACAATCTTTCACTCAAAGCAGTAGAACCATTTGTTATGTCAAGCCTTGCCCCATTAATAAGAGGCTCACACAGAAGCCAATGTAAAGATGGAGCAATGGATATTCTTTGGACCTTAAACAAGCTCCAAACTTTAAACAATCCTCGATAAAAAACAGGAAGTCCTCTTGTGTTTAGTGTGGTGGGATCCATTAAAAACAAAGTTTTATCCAGTCCAAAATCTCCAAGAGTGTGCAGGATTTCACTGGCCACCCCTCTCCAAGTTAAATTCTCAGGTCCATTAAGAAAACGCTGGATAAACTGAAGTCGAAATGCTGCCCCTCGGCTGGATAGATGGATGACCCCTTGTCCACCCTCATCTTTAGGGAGATACAGCACAGCCTGAGGAATCCAGTGTAATCGGTCCCAAAAGAAATCAGTCAAAAGTGCTTGAATTTTAGATAGAAGATTTGGTGGTGGATCTAAAACCATTAGCTTATGCCACAGAGATGATGCCACCAAATTGTTAATAATTAAACTTCGCCCTCTGTAAGACAACTGTGGCACCAACCATTTCCACTTATTCAGGCGGCCCTTTATCTTTTCAACAGCACCGTCCCAATTCTTCTGTGAAATAGATTCACCTAGATAAACACCAAGATATTTAAAGCCTCCTCTTTTCCAAATAAGTCCATCTGGAAGTTTTGGTGGCTCACCCGCCCAGTCACCTACTAGTAAAGCCTCACTTTTATTCCAGTTGATCTTGGCAGATGATAAGAGTCTGAAATCCTTCATTATTTTACTCAGAGAATCCATGTCTGTCTGATTTTTAAGAATCAAAACCAGATCATCAGCATATGCTGACAATTTTAAAACAGTGTTGCTATTTCTCAAAGAAACTCCAGAAATCTCAGTTCTCAGTCTATGTAACAGAGGTTCAATTGACAGTGCATACAACATTCCTGACAAGGAGCAACCTTGTCGTATACCTTTATTCACCTTAAAAGGAGCACACAAGCCGCCATTAATCTTAAGTAGACTTTCAATGTCACAGTACAAAACTTTTAACATCTTAGTAAAACCAGAATTAAAACCAAAAGCCTGTAAGACTTTCCATAAATAATGATGCTCAACACGATCAAAAGCCTTCTCTTGATCCAGCAAGAGAAGACCTAAATTATATCCAAGTTTACTACAAATCTCTAAAGTATCACGGATTAGAAAAATATTGTCATAAATTGATCTACCTGGGACACAGTACGTTTGATTGGCATGAATAATTTCATCGAGAACTTTACTCAATCTTGCAGCAAGAGTTTTAGAAAAGATACGGCTGTCTATACACAGTAGGGACAAGGGGCGCCACTGCTTGAGGTCTGTCAGGTCACCCTTCTTGGGCACCAGGGTCAGGACTGCTCTGCGGCAACTCCGAGGGAGCTTTCCCCCCGCCACACTGGCATTCAACATTTCCAGAAGGTCCTGCCCTATGACTGACCAGAATGCCTTGTAGAACTCAGCTGGCAAGCCATCAATTCCAGGTGCACGCCCATTTTTCATTCCCATCACAGCTGCATGCAGCTCTTCCAGTGTCAATGCTTTATCAAGCTTATCAGCCGCATCTTTCCTGAGTTTTGGCAACCCATTAAAAAAGACATTATCCAATTCAGTGCCTCCTTCACATTCACTTTGAAAAAGTTTCGAATAAAAATCTATGGCAAGCTTTTTAATATCAGTGGGCTCAGTACATAGAGACCCTGATTCTGATTTTAGAGCATTTATGTACCGCCTTTGTCCATTTTTTCGTTCCAGCCCAAAGAAAAATTTTGATGGAACGTCCATATCAGAAACATTTCGAAAGCGGGATCGAATCAAAGCGCCCTGTGCCTTTCTTTCCAGGAGATCTTTTAATTCAATTTTCTTTATCCTCATCTGCTCAAAATATTGTTGATCATTTGTGGTCTCTGCCAAATTTTGAAGTTCTTGAATTTCATTTTCTAAAAAATTTTGCGATACATTCTGACATCTAGTGACATTGAAAGTGTACTGTTGGCACAACTGTTTAATTTTAATTTTTCCAATATCCCACCACTGCTGTAAAGAAAAAAAGTGTCCTTTTTCCATTCTAAAATTCAACCAAAAATAGGTAAAAACTTCTTTAAAATGGTTATCCTCTAGTAGGGCAGTGTTAAAATGCCAAAAAGCACTTTTGGTTTTAACTGAACCTAAAGAAAAAGTACACAAAACCATAGAGTGATCAGAAAACCCTACCGGGATAATTGAACAACTCTTATAGACACTTAGATAATGCTTAAAACCATAAAATCTATCAAGTCTAGCAAAAGACAGGGAATTATCATAAGAATGGACCCATGTATATTGTTTTTGATCTTTATGAAGATTTCTCCAAATATCACATAGGTCATACGTAGATATTAATTCAATGAGTCGCCGCCTTGAAGGCATATGAGGTTCTATATGATTCCTGTCTAAACTATGCTCAGTGCAATTAAAATCACCCCCAATGAGAAGAAACTCATTAGAATCACAGTCTCTTAAGGCATTGCCTAACGTATCTAAAAACACCATTCTATCAAAGGCCATTGTCGGTGCATAACTACATATAAACACATACCAATTATCTTCAAACTGGGCCTTTACTTTAAGAAGTCTTCCCTTTAAAATGTCCTCTACTTCATAAGAGACAGGAGTGAAGCTGGATGAGAATAATATAGCAACCCCACCACTATTTGTTGTATTATGGCTTAAAAAAACCTGTCCCTTAAACTCCTTCGCCCAGTCAACAGCATTTACAACATCACTATGTGTTTCTTGTAAGAAAATAACATCAATTTTTTTCTGTATCATCATTTCAAATAGTTCTGCTCTTTTTAAACGCTGTCTAGCTCCATTTATATTTAAAGATGCAACATGAATATCCGGCATTAAAAAAGAAAAAAGAAAAAGAAAGATATACATGTGCATCATAATGGAAAATGTCTTAAACATCTGCATTATCAAGATTTAACTTCGTAAGAATTTTACTGAGACGATACCATTCTGTATCAGAGAAAAGACCTTGTTTTTTGTATACCTTAGTCTTTGAAATAAACTGTTCAATGTCAGGGAAGAACACCTCAATGCGAACTTTGTGTTTGTGTTTTGTTTTTTTAAGGAATGACTTAACGTCATCAACCGTGTATGTCTGGTGTAAATAGCCACTCCGAGGAATACTGTAGGTTACACTACAATCAGAAGAATAATCACTTTCATTTTCAACAGTATCAATTTCATCTATATCAGTGCGCTCAGTCTTTTTCGCAGTTTTGTTAGTAGTGGGCGAGTTTCTTCTCCTTTTACCAGGCTTCTTAAAAGCCTCGTCAAATTCCATCACGGAATTTCCATCATCAATTATACCAGCAGCATACTCTGGTGTCATATTAGGCACAGAGTCAACGCTACTTTGTGTGTGTTGTACATCAGCGCTGCTCTGCGCATTTTCAGAATCAACAGTACGCTGCGAATCATTGCCACACTGTGCATTTCGCGAACTGTCATGATTCTGTAAATGAATCAACTCATCGCCCTCTGTGATCTCTAAAGGGCCTTGCTTAACATTACCATCGTCAACAATACATTCTTCATTAGCTCCCCGTGGAGCTTGAACGTCACATTTTTCCGTTTCTTTACCATCTAAAGCTGGAGCATTTACACTACTTTCAGCGCCTTGATTCACCTCTTTAACGATACTGTTTTTTTCTGGACATGCTCGTAGCAGATGCCCGATCTGTCCACAGTTAAAACATTTCATGGACTTCGAGGTAACAAAAATTACATAATGAAAGCCACCAACTTTTACATTTAAGGTCATATCGATTTCGGGTTCTTTAAGAACCATATACACAGACCGACGAAAAGAGACAACATGTTTCAGTAAAGGTGAACTTGTAGCAATTGTAATTTTTCTGATCTGAGACACCAGCTTGCCATATCTAGCTAGACTTTCAGTCAATACCTCGTCAGAGATAAAGGGAGGCACATTTGACAGGATTACTTTTTTAGCAGGAGAGGACAAGGGTAGAACATTGATAAACTCATCGTCAATTACAATTCCGTCCACTATTAAGTCGCGAGCCATGTCTTCCGATTTCAGAAACAAAACCACAGCATTATTCATACGAGAGGCTGACAGGACATTTTCGTGACCAATTACATCTCCAACTGCTAAACTGCATTTCTCCACGCTGATTTTTGTAGGCACCTTAATTGCGTGTTCGCGTGTAAGAAAACTTAAATCACCCATACCTGGGCCAGCCATGTTTCCACAGGTGGAAACAGACGCCCAGGTAAATCAACCAGCTCGACAATACTCGTTCACAAAGTTAAATTGCAACCGTCAGGATAAGTGCACACTAAATCACATATGAAATAGGCACACACAAAAAACACAAACAAAGATAGAAGGATAGAATAAAGAGCACAATCGTTCTTGACACAGCGGCCAAGTCCTCATTCACTCAGAAGCTCCCAGCTCCGCCCACTCACTCCGCACATGCGCTCAGAGAGAGAGAGAGAGAGAGAGAGAGAGAGAGAGAGAGAAAGAGAGAGAAAGAGAGAGAGAGAGAGAGAGAGAAAGAGAGAGAGACAGAGAGAGAGAGAGAGAGAGAGAGAGAGAGAAAGAGAGAGAGAGAGAGAAAGAGAGAGAAAGAGAGAGAGAGAGAGAGAGAGAGAGAGAGAGAGAGAGAGAGAGAGAGAGAGAGAGAGAGAGAGAGAGAGGAGTGTGATGGAGGGTTGGGAGAGAGGGGAGTGGGAGGCTTGGGGGGAGTGGGTGAGACTGAGGCCTAAAAAGACAAACATCTCAGTGTCTGCCAACCTGCCCAGGCAAATGTTCTCTGTGTTTATTCAGCCTCAAGACTGGAGCCGGGCCAGAGCATCCCAGTCACAAGCAGAGTCTCTCCCCCCCCTCACTCATTCACCACTCCCCAAACTCTCCCACATCTCACCCCCACCCCACCCCTCTACACAGCATATGTGAAGAAAATACTTAGAAGTTTGCATTTGATACATGACAAATGAGATGGCATGAAGCGGCAGGGGAGCCGCTGACGGAGGAGGGGACAGGGGGGGATGGGGGGGACGGAGGGAGACGGAGGGGACCGAGTGGCACTCCATTTCTGCCAAGTCTCCTTCCTGTCAGGGCTCCGGCTTTGAGAGCAGCATTAGCCATTCCAGTCACTGATGCTTCTTTCATAAAATGTTCCGGGAGAGAGACATTCTCAATAAGAAAAGGGAGGGAGGGGGGAAGGCAGGGGGGTGGTGTGGAGGATGGTGGGGCGAGGAGGGGGCGGAAGGCGAGGGGTGTTAGGAGAGGGGGGGGGGGGGGGGGGGAGTGGGGGTAAAAATGGTGTTGCCATGTTTTTTTTTTTCTTTCTCTCTGCGCAAAGCGAGGACAAAGAAACTGTTGAGTTTTATTCTCACAGATAAAAAAAAGGGACGTTTCACCGTGTCAACAGAGGAACAATGGCCTGTGCCATTCTGGTGACTGATCTTACAGTTGGCAGTCTCGTAACTGCAGGCCCTTCAGCCGGCTATATCGCCGAGCCTCTCTTTTCTCCCACCATAGTACTGACCTCTTCCTGCTCTACAAAAGGATGAGTGTGACAATGTTTCTCTTCTGCAAACGGGTGAATGTGACTGTGTGTGTGTGTGTGTTTGTGTGTGTGACTATGTCAGTGTATGAGTGTGTGTGTGTGTGTGTGTGTGTGTGTGACTATGTCAGTGTATGAGTGTGTGTGTGTGTCTGTGAGTACATGTTTGTGTGTGCCTGTGTGTGACTATGTGAGGGTGTGTGGTGTGTAATGTATGTATGTGTGTGACTGTGTGTAAATGTGTGCATGTGTGTGAGTCTGTGAGTGCATGTTCGTGTGTGTCTGTGTGTGACTATGTGAGGGTGTGTGGTCTGTAATGTGTGTGTGATGTGTAATGTGTGTGTGTGTGCATGTGTGTGACTGTGTGTGCATGTGTGTGCGTGTGTCTGTCTGTCTGTCTGTATGCATGCACATGTGAATTGGTAAAATTAAGCAGCTTCCTCTTAGTAGCCTGTCTTAACATGTGACATGCCAAAAAACCTGCACGTTTTCTTCCCTTTCAGCTTTATTTTTAATCCTAGAGTTTCAAACTTGCGCGATGCAAATACCATTAACACAGCGGTTACACACCTACAGCTTTAGGGGTGTTGAGAGTAGGTGGGGTTCAGTGTGTAAACACAGGTACGCAGATATGATGTGCATCCACCTTTCATCTTCGCGTTTCACGTGTGACCAATGCCTCCGTTCTGACGGCCACAGATAAAAGCATGCACAAGTGCATGAACTCCTTACACGATGTTTACCATATTTATGTGGATATAGCACCAAGAGGGACAGGCAGAACCGACGGAGTGATTAACCTGCCCTAATCACCTGTGCCTCGGAGACGCGCCTCCACTTCTACTCCACCAGAGTGTGGAAAATTCCCTAATGGCTTTTGAAATCAACCCTCCCCTTGCACGTGTCACTTTCAAAAGGAGCCACTGAAAGGTGATGTGTACTTGCGTGGATAATGTCACATTTCACTCCTGATCCTCCAGGGATATGCTGATTTCATTTGACTTTTTTTTTTTTTTAAATCAAATGCCTTACAGTGGGGTGACGGGCTATAGAGTAACGGTTCCTTTCTGATTCTTCAGGTCTGTGACTTCAGCCATCAGAGTGCCTCATGACAGCTATCCGACAGGTTAGCACTAATGCTGAACTCTGTTGTCATGTAAGCACTTGCCCATCAGGCTAAACGCTCGGCATTAGTGTGAGCTTACAGCTGTGGCAGCCAAGCGTCACCTCACTTTAGGCGCGACATTTGATCGGCAAAATAAATAAATAACCAACACTGACTGTCTCTCCTCTGATGCTGATTTTCAACATTCAACAAACATTGATTCTACAGAAACCATTTTAATGGGTACCTGCTAGTGCCACGTGAGAGTGTAAACTAATGGCACTTTCTAGAACACCTCCACCCCACCCCACCACATCCCATACCCCCACCCCGCCCCACCACACCCCGACCCCACCACAGCCCTCTGCTCTGGCACCTGCAGTGCGGAGGTGTTGTGAAGGGCAGGGCACTGGGGACTGGGGACTGGGGACTGGAGACTGGGGACGGGATGTGTGAAGCCCCCGCTAGCTGTGCAGTCTGACGTGTGCTCGGGGCCTAACCAGACTCAGGTCTTAACTCCACAGGACAGCATTCCCCAATTTGTCCCTCAGTTAATAGTTACTGTCTATTCCTATTTATGTATATACATGTATTACATATATATATAATATGTATTCCTATGTATAGTGTGTATTGTGTCGCACTGCATTGTATATTGTATGTATACTATGTTATTATCCCAAAGCAGAAGGCTGTCTAATTTAGTCCCTATACAAGAGTTGAAGACTGGAAGTGTATCTGGTAAGTGAGAGATGAGGGGGACCTCAGCGTGACCTGGGAGGGTGTGTAGGTCGGGTATAAATTATGCCTACAGTGGGTGTCGCGGTGTCACGTCGTAATCTCTCAAAGGCGAGCGAGCAGCACAATGCCCTTACCTCAGTGGCCCCGAGTGCTTACATGACTAACAGAGCGTGTGAAATGGGAGCGTGTAAACTCTGTAGGTTGGGCTGGATAATTGTGTCTGCTTAGCAGATAAATGATGCAGTAAATGCCATCTGGCATACAGCATCCTGGGATTAAATAGAGAAGAGAGAGAGAGAGAGGCGACAGATTCATCTCGTACCAGCCTTCAATTTAAAGACAAAAGGCAAGAAAAAAAAAACAACATGTAACAAAAAAAACGCAACAGAGCACAGAGGCGGAGCACATGAAGAAGGTGTGCAAATATAGTCTTCCGGCGATGACAAGGTTGTATTCAAAGAAAGGGAGGGGGGGGGGGACTTGTCTTGTATTCATGCACCATTTGGCATTGCTTTCAACAACAATAAACAAGTGTGTATGTGTGGCTGCAGCATCGGTGTGCTTAGAGTTTCCCATTTAGCAACATACACATTCTCAAAGCATTCTCAACATGATCCATACGGCGGGAGACGCTGCCTTGGCATCAGTTAAAGGAAAAAATATGCAATGTATCCTTTACATCTTCTCCCGCCACCACTTTCAGGAACAGAGGAAAGATCTCAGCATGGGTCTTCCTACCTTTCTCCAGGAACTCCCCAGCAGGTACGGATTTTCTGCTACAATCTGATTTATATATATATATAATTTCTTACATCTGCTTTACATATGATTATGTTATTACATATTTCAGGTTAGCAGCAAGAATCTGGCTGCATTACAGCAAGGGTTAGTTGTAATCCCGAGGTAATACAAATTCAGCTCACGGCTAATGAGATTCATGAAAATCACCATCTCACAATATTGAAACCACACTCTGACGATTGTCAATAGCAACCCCCAAAGCCCATTTCAACATCCTATGCCTCTTTATGGCATGGCTCACAGTCAAAGTAATTGATTAATGTCATCGAGGTGTCCTTTATCAGTGGCATTTGGGAACTAAAGCCTCACTTTTTTCTTGGCATGGTTAAGTAAGTAGATATTGTTCTTAAAAGGTTTCACTTAATTAACACCCTCTTCTGATATCGCTTTTTTTCCCTTGACTCCTGGCCACCCGTGGCCCAAAGCACATTTCAGATGTTCAATTATTCACCAGGTTTAATCCATCCAGGAAGCAGAGTCTCCTGACAATAGCCCAAGCCCTTCATGCATATGTTTTTGTCAGAGAAGATTGCTAACTCCACGGCTGTTCTTCTGGGCTGGACAAGGACCTCGGCTACTTCAACTGGTTTGATTAGCTCCCTCAACAGACCGACTTGTCAGATTTCTTCTCATCTCATTAACAAAGTGATTGTGGGTATGTATATGTATATATATATATATATATATATATATATATATATATATATATATATATATATATATATATATATATATATATATATATATATATATATATATACATATACATATACATACAGCGATGTAGTAGTGAAAAAAGGAATATAACATTAAAAATGTTCATTAAATAGATGCATAAACACTATAAATGTGCAATTACTTTCCACTAAATCACTGAATATATATAGATATATATAAATATTTGTATGTATGTCTGTCTGTCTCTCTGTCTGTCTGTGTGAGTGTGTGTGGTAGGCATGAGTATGCAGATGTGTGGTACTTGAAAAGAACAATATGTGCCTATTTGGCATGTTTCATCAGGAGTCATTAAACACGGCTAAAAGCGTCTCTTTGTCTCTCCGCTGTCAGTCTGAAGAGATTGCTGAGGAACATCAAACCCAGACTGCCCTCATCCACGTCACTGCTGCTCCACAGAAGACAATGGGCTGCTTAACTCCGAGAACAAGCCCCGGCTTTGGTTTCATTAAAGCACTCTGCTCGGCTAATTAGTCCTGCGCTATAAATCAAGCCGTGTGAATCTATTTCATGTTCCTTAATTGAAAGCAATTCTTTTTTTTCCTCTCTCTCCCGCTCTCTGTTCAGTGGCAGTACAGTTGGACACGGTGCAATATGGGCCTGTGATAGATGTGAAATCCAGCACAAACAGTTTGAGCCAGTCAGAGCGTGATTGATCAGTGCCCTCTGGGAGGCTGGGGTGGATCTTCCTCCTTGAGCAGGAGAGATTAAAGCTTTAACGTCTCCCCTGCCTTCTTCCTCCCTTTTTTCCACATCCTCTTTTGCGCTTTCTCTCTCCCCCAGCCCTCCCTCTGACACCTTCAACCATACACACACACACACACACACACACACACATAGCCACACACACTCTCTCTCTCACACTTAAACACACACACACACACACACACACACACACATGCACACGCACATAGCCACACACACACACACAGCCACACACACTCTCTCTCTCACACTTCAACACACACACACACACGCACATAGCCATAGCCATACACACAAACAGCCACACACACTCTCTCTCTCACTTCAACACACACACACACACACGCATATAGCCATAGCCACGTACACACACATACACACACACACACACACACACACACACAAAGCCACACACACTCTCTCTCTCACACTTAAACACACACACACACACACACATACGCATACATAGCCAAACACACACACACATAGCCACACATACTCTCTTACACACACATAGAGGCTCATGGCGTAAACACATATATCTCCTAGTAATACCTGACCTGACCTTCTATGTTTTTGCGTGGTGCAGGGTTGTATAGGATCGATAATTTCTACAAAAAAAAAAAAAAAAACCTGTGAGGGCGTCTTTCATGAGCTCGGCCATTCACTGTCCCACATAATGCTGCACGGCTGGGCTCCTCCAAAGAGCGTCAAAACGTGGGCAATTTATTGAAGGTGCCTATAGCGCGCTCTGTAATCCCTGAGGACATTTTTGTAAGGGCTTAGTAGTGGCCTTAGTGATGCCTCCTTGCTGTACTGTACAACGACTTCAAAGAGTGTATTATTCAAACACACACACACACACACACACACACACACACACACACACACACACACACACACACACACACACACACACACACACACACACACAGTGAGCGAATAAAAAGCACACAGACCCACACACACGCCCACACAAACAGACACACAAACACACTGGGGACCTTACAAGGATACAGTGCCAATGGTTCACCAGCTGGATGTTTCTAGATCTTTGGAACTTTCTCCCCCATCTAGTCAAACCTCATTTTCAGAGCTGTCCTGCTTTCCCCCGCTTTCCTTTCATTTCTTTCGTCTGCAGCGAAGAGAGTGGGATTGTGGTGGAGGTTTATTCTCAGCGGTGAGCGAAAGGCCAGTGAGTGGCATCGCGTCCCTAGCGGCGCCATACCCACGTCAGTGTGCGGTGCTTGAATACAGCTTTAGTGGAATGTCACCGTGAGCCGGATGGGACAATGGTGGCAATGGTGTGGCTTTATGGGGAATCACTCTGCCCTACCAAGCCAAAAGGCAGTAACTGCATATTTTGTCAAATTGAGTTTACACTGGAAATTGACTTCATAACACCTTCTCCTTCGTCTTGTGTCTAAATCTCTTGCTTCTTGCTATTAAGAAAGTACATAAAAGCATCACCACTATTACACGTACACCATGTTTGACTGGGCAGTATGACAACGTCAAAGGCATTTTTCTCAGTTTCTATGTTCATGTAGTTACTGCACTTTGCCTTTGTATGGCAGCACTGTGAACAGGGCTTCTGGTTCATATCTATTTGTATGGAGGAACTGTATGGCCAGAACCATAATGGTCATAACGTCATTTGGCCCAGCATCACCTACATTTCACTCTACCAGTTTGCTGGTGCAAAATATGAATAATGTTAGGAAGGTTTTATGAATAGAGCAGGTAAATGTGGAGATTTCATAGCAAATGAGTGGTTGTGTTGACACCCATTGCCCTGCAAATGGCACAGGAGCACAGCAATGCCATGCAGCAATGCAGCAAGTAATTTTTGCCAAGCTGGTTATTACAGAAACAGCAAGACATGAGAGAGAATTGTAAGGCAACAAGGCAGGAATAAAGTTGACTTCAGTTCTATTTCTTGCAAACATTAAACCATGTGGCACAATGGCAAGTAATTTGAGGAAACTAAGAGTGTGGCATGTTACTGAATTAACACCCATCCAACGCTAACTTCCTAGTATAAACAAACTGGCGAAACTGGAAAGCAACCCTTTTTCCTAAATTCAAATGTAATTCAATGCAATTCCAGAGAAACATAGCCTTCTTGTTTATGTAGTCTCGCTCCTGTATCATCATGTACCATGCAGTAAACCCACAGGAGAGGACGGTAGCATCTAACACAAGTCTAACACAAACCTAAAACTGACTCTAAAGACCTAAGACCTCATTTGGTATGTGTCGTGCCAAAACGTTTGCAAGCAAAGACACCACAAAAGACTAGAGCCAACAGTTAATTTAAATGTGTGTTGCTCAGAGAAGTGGCACATGGATAAACACAAGTGGATTTACAAATGCAAACAAAACCGGGTAACACTTTATTTTCGGTTCCTTTTTTTTTATCGACACGTAACAACATGAAATGTTATGTACATACACTGTAGATACCTAACACTAACCCTAATCCTACGGTACAGTGTAAGTACATAATGTTACATGTTGTTACACACTTTGTTACCCTGTACCTAATTGATGTAAAATGAACAGTAAAAATAAAGCATAACCCAAAATAGTGTTTGTTGAACACCATCACATCACTGACTACTTTTACATGCACTTAATATCCCAAATATGATCAGGATATTAAGTATCCTGGCTTTGCAATTGCGCATTTAAAAAACACCTTATCCCAAATTCAGTATCCTGAATAAGCCCTTATCCCAGTTTGTGAGAAATCAGGATATGCTCGGTGGAGTACGCCGAAAGAAACTGGGATACTGTGGCATGTAAACACCTTATCCCGAATACTGAAGGTTCTGACAGTGTTGTCTGTGTAACAAGAACCTTTTTAATGTAATCCGGGATATTAATAACCTGATTACTCTGCATTGATGTAAACACCTTATACCAAATGTGATCAAAACCAGGATAAGCCTTATATTTGGGATACTTAAGTGTATGTGAACGTAGTCACTGTCACTCTCTGATATCAGTTGGGAAGCTAGCATGCATTCAATTGGCTTGCTCTTCCATATATTCATGGTTAAATAAAAACATCAAACTTAACGATACTCCTGTCACCCGTTCTTCAACACGCCCCAAGCGGGACAAAATTACACCACAGTCAGCCAACCTGACTGGGTAACAGGCGCATAAAATACAGCCACAAAACACATGCTGAATGTGACACCCACATCACCACAAATCTACACTTCAACACTTCCTCACACGTTAGGACACACATGCTTCACACGTAAATGGATGTGTACACATGCAGATTCACAGGCAGCGTGTCAAGAAGGAAGTGGATGGGTAGCGTGGGTAAGTGACATCCTCACCACAGCTAGCAGAACACTCATCGAGTGTCGTGTATAAATGGAGGCTTTGCACTTTATATCCCAAACTGATAAGGCTCATCGAGTGTGATGGTACGTGTGATGGTAACTGTGCACATAATTTAAATGACTATTTACTTTTTAGGCATTCAGAGCACTACATTATGTATTGTGTGCTCTACAACTGCACATAAAAATCCTCACAGTACTCGTAAATTGATTTTATTTTGTTGTGCATACATTGTTATAATTATAAGCAAATGAGTCGATGAGATGAGACGCATGATGAGTCGATTAGAATTTCTTGGGGGGGAAAAAAAAAAACCTCAAGGAAAAGCCCTGGGCCTTCTCCCGCGGGACACGGAAATAGACCCATGCCTGCCCCTCTGTGTCAAAGTTAGGCCACTCAGTGGGAGGCACACTTCAAAGTGACTGGGGAATTCTCCCAAAACAACTGCTGGTGACTCCAAATCAACACACTCCCCTTTGAATGCGTCGCCCTCTTGCACATTTCACGTCACCTCTTCATTTCATGGATTTGTCATTCTGTCCAACAAAACTACCAAGGGAGAAAAAAAGAAAAGAAAAAAAGAGACAACATAACATGCAAGCAGAATTGAAAATAATCGGCGGTTCCAAACCTGCCTTCAATTGAATCATTTTAGTTAGGCTAACCGTGCCAAAACATAAATAATAATTTACAATTCCTCAGTGCCGGTAGCAATCGACAACACACACACACACACACATCACACACACAGACACACACACACACACACAGTTTACAGCACTGGGTTTGAGAGCGCCTGCTTAGGGACTATAGGGAGAGCGGCTGCAGTCCAGTCAGCACATTCAGGCAGCCGAGGAGAAAAAGGCAGAGGAGCCGCGCTCCCTTCAGTGGGCCTGCCTATTTTGCCTAACAGTTGGTGGGAAATGAAAATGACCTGCCGGGGTCAAAGGGCAAAAAACATGTCAAGAATTTCCCAGGATGTATTTCAAGGGCAACAAGGACAGTGAAAGGAAGAAAGGGGCTTGCTTTCATTCTTATATCACGAAATCGGACGTATTTGCTTGCAATGTCGCAACCAAGGAAAATAAAACACATATATATATATATATAATGAGGGGAAAAATGGAGAGAGAGAAAGGGGGGAGGGAAGAGGGGGACGGAGAGAAAGAGATTATGCCTTGTCAATGGGGACAGGAGGAGGCATGGGCATTGTGTGGCTGATGAGACATGGTCAGTGTTGCATTGTGGGTAGTGGGGCTCGCTCTGGCCTCAGCAGGATCCTGGCTGCTTGGCCCAGTCCTCAGGTGCTGTCATTCTCCCCTCCACCATATTAATTATGGGATAAGCAGTCTAATCCCCCTGCCTTTGAAGCACCAGGACAATTTTTCAAGGCTGCACTTTAGAACAGAACCAAAAAACATGACGCTCACCATGCACACTATTACAAAAGAGGACACGAAGCACACCATTTCTGGAGATACAACAATATAATGGGTCCCCTTTTATCCTTTGGTCCAAAGCCTGAGCTCAATAACACATTTTTATTTTTCTTAAAAAAAATATTTGTTAAATTGTTTATTTCTTTGTATCATTGTTTATTTTTTATTTTTGTATTTTTCAAAAAAGGTTAAGACCCCAATAGTTTAGGATCCTAAAAACACACGCATGCACCAGTGCACACACACACACGCACACACACACACCCACATGCACATACACACACACGCATGCACACACCCCCAAACCACTGAGTAGAACTGAAAATCCAATTTTGTTTGCAACTAAAATTCTTTGTCACCCGTTTTATATAACAACTAACAACTGCTCTCTGTTCTCTTCCTCTCTTCCCTTGTCATCCTCTTCTCCTCTTTAGCAGTAAGCAAACTGCCTTCAAACGTTTGTCTAGGTGACAATGATCACAAGTTAACGTGTTTGGCTGCGTAGGCAAAACTCTGTGGATTAAAGTCTCTAAAGACGTTTCTTTTTCACGGTGCTGAAACCCATATATAATTTTATCCTGGGATTAGTGGCCCTAGACGCTTCTGCTGGGATCGTCATTAGCATGAAGCCTCAGTGTTTGTATCAAAGGGATGAATGACGAGAGATGGGGTTTTATTTTTTTTTGTTTGTGGAGGGGTAGTGGTGGTTGTGGAGGTGGGTGGCGGTGGTGGTGGTGGTGGCGGTGTTTCGTTAAGGTATCAAGTATCACTGTATTTTGTTCACACCATTTTTGGCAATGTTATTTCATTTCCCTACCCCCCTGCTCGTTCGCCTACTGTGAGATTAAATCATTCATAGAGGAAACATGTTTGTTTTGAATAAGCTCTCCCTATTCCTGTCCGCATGTGTTTTGCTTGTATGTGTATGCTTTGTGTTAAGGAACTGCATCTTTTGAAGAAGAGGAACATGTTGTTGGGAGGTGGTGGGATGGTGGAGGATTAAGTTGTATGCTTTCTTTTAGGTTTTTTTTTTTTTTTGCTCTGCCTGTGAAAGCCGTCAACTTTTTCAAGCTCATTGCGACTCAGAAGTGGAATCCGCATCAAAGGGGGGTCCCCTGCTGTCCTGTTTTTGCCAGACTGTCACTCTCTCGTCTGCCTACGCTTTGCTTGGGCCAGACTGGGCCAGGCCACAGTAACCTGAGCCATTGTTTTAAGCCCACCACTGGGTTCAGAGAGAGAGAGAGAGGGAGACAGAGAGGAAGAGAGAAGGGGGGGAAAAGGAAAGAAAGAGAGAGAGAGAGAGAGAGAGAGAGAGAGAGAGAGAGAGAGAGAGAGAGAGAGAGAGAGAGAGAGAAAGAAATAGAGAGGGAGAGAGACAGAGAGAGAGAGAGAGAGAAAGAAATAAAGAGAGAGACAGAGAGAGAGAGAGAGAGAGAGAGAGAGAGAGAGAGAGAGAGAGAGAGAGAGAGAGAGAGAGAAAATAAGACAGAGAGGGAGAGACACACACAGACAGAGGGAACAGGCCTCTATGATCTCTGCTTTAGAAGCCCTGAGAGCCAGGCGCTGAGGACTGGCAGCTATTTTTACGGCTGTTGTTTCAGGTGGACGGCCCAGCTGAGCAGGGCTGCAGGCCTTGTCCTGGGGCTTTAACACTGCCCTCTTGTGCTGGCTCCAACATGTACTGTACTCACACTTATCCACACACACACACACACACACACACACACACACACACACACACACACACACACACACACACACACACACACACACACACACACTCCCCACCCACCTCTTCCCCCGAAACTTATATAACCCACTGCTTTGTACATGTCGTATTCCAGTTTTGCTTTCCGTAATTTTTGCCAGACTGTTAGCAGACAGCCAGTTAAAAGGGAATGGCTTGTAAATTCAGGTGTGACTTTCACTGATGTCACAAAACTTTGTCAGTGCCTTCAGTGCTGTTTCATTGTGCATAAAACTGTTACCTTTTGATGGAAACTGTATAATAAGAACACAGAGTAGATTTCTTGTGTGTCACAAATATGTAATCTTTATGATAGGCTTGAAATATCTGGGTTGATATTCTTGGTTCTATAATGAATGTCCTAGCTTGCAATCAGCTGATTTTTTTTTGTACACTTGTGCAATTGTGAGTGCATTTGCAATCTGGTTTGAATGCCCTCTAAAGTAGGAATCAGAGACCCTTTACCTTCCCATGGCATGTTTTAAATGGAAGTCCTTGTTGTCATTAAATGTTAGTGACATGGGAGAATGGTGACGTATTATGTAACGAACAGTTGTGCAACGTGCAATTCCTAGAGGGAAACTGTCAATTTTCTGACATTAGGGAGCAACATGTTATGCGTTTCTGAGAATTTCAGAAATCATTTTGTATACTGCAACATAAAAGCAACAAATGACAACTCTGGATGGTACATGAAATGCAGAGAAAGCACTTCACTTTATAAATTATAGAAAATGACAGAAGAAATAAAAAAAGGAAACCAGGAGGAAAAAAAAATCCAATGAGAGAGAAAAGAATGAACATGCAGAGAGAAAAAGCCAAGAGAGCAAAAAGAAAAGAGGAAGAAAGAAAGGGGGATGAGAAAATGAACGAGCTGCGGCTTTTTTACCCTTCACAGGCCTTAAAAAAGAACAGGTGGAGGAGTGGAAGTAATTGTTTGATCTGTCCTTTGGCTGTCGCTGCCCTAATCACTCAAGGCTGATTCAGAAAATGCAGGCTTGAATGTCAGAGGGCCTCCTGCCGCGAGCTAGTCCGTTTCTCCGGCTCCCTGGGCCCATGGCCCTGTAATCACCACTCACAACACCGTCTTGGCACTCTGGCGCTACCTTGATTGAGCACCTCAATCTAACAAGGTATGGGTGGATTCTGCCGGTGCACGACTGGACGATTGCAGATGGCCTCTGATGATGACAGGGCCACTGTTTTATTAGCGGCGCGAGGCTTATTTCTTTCCTCTCTTTTTTTTGTTACACATTTCTTGTTTTTTTTTAGCATACAGTACTAACGTGCATCCAGGAGGGCACATTATGTTTTTATCTTTTTCCCCCCTCTCTCGAAAGCTGGCAGGACGGGAGGAAAACAAATTTTGTGTTTGTCCCTGAGATGTTTTGATGATTTAACACTCGAGACTGATGGGGATCATGCGCTTGTGTGCTTCCCGGGACAAGTGCGGTTTGTTTTTGTTAGGGAGGCTCTTGAAAGCAAAATGTCCACATGAGACAGCTGTTTGTCAAAGACAAATGCCGTAATCTCTGCAGTAAAAAAACATAGGGTTTGAGGGCACAACACAACAGCCGTCAGCCTTTAGCTATACGTCAAAAGAATGAGGGAGCATGAGGAGTTGAGGGTTGTTATACATTTTGAAGGGTGAAGAGTTGATAGTCCCAACACTGGTTGCAGTTCTGCTGTCCAGTTCAGAAAATGTATTAATCCAAAGTTTTGCTTAAGAGCTAGAGGTCTGAGCTTGTCCAAGAAGGAATGCATAATTGAACTATTTCACAGAACGAGGATAGTGGGCCAACAGATTTCCAACAGTTTCAGCAATATCGTCCAGTAAATATATCTCAATTATCGCAATATCGACGATACGAGATGCCCTTGAGCAAGACATCTAACCCCACACTGCTCCAGGGACTCTAACTGAAACCCTGTAAATATCTGTAAGTCGCTCTGGATAAGAGCGTCAGCTAAGTGTAATGTAAGTGTAAATATCGTCCGGTAAATATATCTCACGCAATATCGACGATACGAGATGCCCTTGAGCAAGACATCTAACCCCACACTGCTCCAGGGACTGTAACTTAAACCCTGTAAATATGTGTAAGTCGCTCTGGATAAGAGCATCAGCTAAGTGTAATGTAAGTGTAAATATCGTCCTGTAAATATATCTCTCGCAATAAGCAGAAGTAACAAAGTTCGACAAGACAGGCAGGACATTCAAAACGTTTTACTCAGCAACAGCTATTTCTACAGCTTCATGTGAACTTTATGTATATTCTGTTGTCTGTTGTTGTCAGTGTTGTTTAAAACCTGTATATTGCATATTTGTTTGAAAATAAGAGATTATTTTGTGTTGTTTACTGTATTTATACTATTGTTTTTGAGTTTATTGAACTAGAGATACACCATCAGCTGGAAACAAATGACTTGTCTGTGCTCTTTACATACTTATATACTTAACCAATAAACATGGCTCTAATTCTAAAGCCTGATGTTTTAGCCATTCAGTATGTCAGTAACAATAGGAGATAAGTGAGCTGTGTGTGTGTGTGTGTGTGTGTGTGTATGTATGTGTGTGTGTGTGCGTGTACGTATGTGTGTGTGTGTGTGTATGTGTGTGTGTGTGTGTGTGTGTGCTTCCAAGGGGGTTAAAATCCCCGGGTGGCTTCAGTGACGGCTCCTGCACTTTGCCCTGGCTGCTCTGACAGGAGGTCTTCTCCTCAGGGACTGCTCCTTTGGATCTCTGCTGAGGGTACGAGCGTGTTAGGGAAGGACCTCTCACCCCTGGGCTGCACTAATTGTTTTCAGTAGCTGGTGCACTAGTCCTGCCCGGCAGCAGTTTAACCCACTGCCACTCCGCAGCAAACCAGCCGCAAGACCCATACCAGGCCCGGACCAGGCCCAGACTAGGCCCAGACTAGGCCCAGACTAGGCCAAGGCCAGACCTGTTCCACAAGCTTTAGACTTACACTAACCATCAATGAAGATGAGACTTTCAATGAGGTTAAGTATGGCTTGCTTAGCTATGCTAGTTAGCTTGCTGGGTTAACAGGACCAGGTGTTGCCATTACTATTGTTCCCTCCAATAAAGTAATGGCCTAAAAGTTTAGAGCCTTCTGTGTGAACATGCAATTTATGAGCACATATCACCAACTTACCAAAAATTAAGTGTGTTGGTAACTAATTTGGTCATTGCTTTTAGACACCTATGCCAATTATCTGTTATTGGGCCCTGTGTTTGTTGTTTTTTTGTTTTCTTTTGTTTTTTTGTTATTCCTTCAGTGTATTTCTATAAACTGCCTACTTTGTACATGCACTGAACTTTAGGTCTGTACTGCACTACCATTAAGTTTGCCTGGATTATAATGGTAATTTCCAGCAAGTGTCTACAGGCTAACAAAAAGCTCACTTCAATATCTTATCATTAAGGCTGTACCTCCATTCAAATCTGATCTCTTTATAAGAAAAGAAAATCATCTGTCTTTTTCGTCCCTGCCCTAAAAGTACAATTCTTCAAGAACTTTGTCATTTTATTTCATCAAATGGATATAAAACTTATTCTGCTTAAAATACAGGCTAGATAAGTATTATCCTTGTCTATAGATTTCCCATTGACTTTTCAGAGAATGAAAAATTTGAAAGTACAATGCGACATGTTGAAGGGCATTTATTATTTTTCCTTGTTGAGCTCTTACAAGCCTGATTTGAAAGACAGGTTAAAATCCCTTCCCTGTTAACAGTCCCCGTTAAGAAATGGGGGCACTGTGCTCTGAATATATGATGAATTGCAGCTTTTCTAAAGCTGGATTTAACATGTCATATGTGCCTCTTCTGTGGGAAATAATGGCTTGGAATGGATTTGAGGAAAGTTGATATTCATCCTCTCATTGCCCTGGGTTCTCTTAACCTCACATCCGTTACTAGCTTAATATAATATTGTTGATTTAGCAATGATGTATTTGAACCTGCAGGCACTTTCTCCCCCATTTTGAGATTAATAGATGGTTTTCTGGGGTGCATACAGGCGTTTCATTACTCTCCGCTCTTTGACGGAGAGGTGCGGTCCGAACATGGCAACCAGTCTATCAGTGGGAGTTATATTCAATTTCTGGAGGAGGCATCTGTCACAGAGGACAGGTAGCATTAGGGCCAATGAAAGACTCTTAAGTCCCCGTAAGAGAGGCTGTCCACTGCATGTAATCAGGCAGCCAATGGGAAAACACACGTCTAGCGTTGCGTCTGGGCCGGGCTCGGCCTCGCTGACCGGGCCCCCCTTTCATAATTTGATGGGGAATTGATTAATTGTACATTTAACAGGATGCACAGCCTTCCACTCGGTAATAAATTATGGTCATTAATCAATAAAGCACAAAGTAATTCAAGAGGCTGGAGGACATGCTGGCTCCTAATAGACAGAAGGAGAGAGGAAAAAAATCCTTTGAACCACAGATTCGGTCTCTGCTGCCAGTGACCATGCAGGATAAGGTGTTCCACACCTGCTACAATCCAATTAGGTGACATAATTAATGAACATCCCCTTCACCAGTAATGGGCCCTGCCATTCTGCTATTCTGTCTATTAATTTTTGATAGCCAACAATTCAGATGCCTTCACACAGAATTAAAGCCCCAATTCCCCCTTTAAGAACCTTCTTGATGTGAGGTAGTTGGCTGCTGACTATCAAGACCGTGCCACTGCTTCTGTTTCACGCTAAACTACAGCCGACAGTTTTACCAGGTAATGCTGTGAAATAAAATAGACAGATGCTTAGCACCCAAACACCAGCATCGATGGAGAGTAAACGTTTCAGCGATCTCAGCAGTCCTTATCAGGCTGCGACGGGGGTGTCCCAGCTTCCAGTGCAGATGGCGCCTCGCGGAATCACAGGAGGTGGGACGCGGGGAACAATGAAAACATGTCCCCACATCCAGTGGTGCTGCTGCTGCTACCTCCACTGAGAAGCCACACAAGACTGATGTGACACCTCCCGACAAGGGAGTCATCGTAAAAAAAAACACAAAATTTAACACGGACACAAACCCAACGCTGGCAGACAAACACACCATCTCAGTGATGCTTAGCCATGCTGGCGCTAGACACACCACAAGTTCCTTATTTCACCTGAGTTTGAACAAGGTGCACTGAGTCAAAGGAACTGTAGTCTATTCGGGGGGGAAAGAGGCAGTTGAAAAACATTAATAAATAATAATGGGAAGAAGAAAAAAACGGATTAAAAAAAAAACAATTAAATACTTCAGCGGTGGATAAATGACTGAAAAGGGGTTTGTCCAGGATACCTGAACAGCACTTTCCCCATCTAAAGCTGTCTAAGGCTGTCACATTGCCGAAGCTTTGTTCGGCTTGATTAATGGTGAGCTGTGGGGCACAGCTAGAAGCTAAAGTCTCAATTATGAAAAAGCCGGTAACTAGTCCAATGTTGCTGATGCCTTTATTCCACTGACAGCGGTGAAAAATAGCAATATTTCTAATCAGCCTTTAAATCATTTATCATTCATTTAGAAGCGATTTCTCGCGTGCCCTTTTGTGTCCGACCCCTCTTCATCCTCCTCTTGATGCTTGCCTCCGTCTTCTCTTGATCTGGTATCCCAAAGGCCCCCTTTCATGTCCGCACATACACACTCACATACACATACACACACACGGGCACGCGTACACACACACACACCAATGCAGGCTTGTTTAAGTCCATTTAAGTTTGATATTAATCTTTAACAACTCGAAACTCATGGGATTTTAATGCAAAAAGGTGAGAAAAGAGGCCTTTTCGCACCTTTTTGCGTTAAAATCCCATGAGTCCTCTCAACCCTCAACTGTAAGCCTATTCACTATAACAAGTAGCCAAATCCAGAGAGATTTTCTTTTTTTGCTGTTGTTGTTGTTCTTGCATTTGTTGCCCTTGTTGCCATTTTTCACCAAAAGCACACTTCATTATGTTCTAGTATTAACATTGATTTTGCTTATGGTTTGTGTGGTTTTGAGCACAAACATGTAGAGAAGACGGCTATGTTCTGCGAACACGAACCAGTGATAAAGCTGCTGCTACTAATCCAAGTGCTCCTCAAATGGAGCAGCCTGCTACATTGTCTCATTAAGCTGAGTGGCTGAAAGCGAGTTTGTACAAAAGAAGATGAGTGAGTTTAATATGCACTAGAGGGTAAAGCAAAGATTCTATTACCGTATGTAGAAATTACCTCATAAAGAAACTAATATGGCAATTTGGGGAGCAATTTTTAATAAGATTTTTATGATGCACAGTTGTAGTTATGGTAATGAAGTTGTCATTTTACTTATATTCTGCCCCAAATGCTGGTCTCATATTTCAATTTCTGCGGATTAGGGCCAGCTAACTGTTACTAATGAATTTCATTAATGTGATGAGCTTCAAAGCAGTGTTATTCAGTCCAAGATTCAGACTTCTCCTCAATGGTCTGAGTGTGTGTGTGTGTGTGTGTGTGTGTGTGTGTGTGTGTGTGTGTGTGTGTGTGTGTGTGTGTGTGTGTGTGTGTGTGTGTGTGTGTGTGCATACATGTGTGTTGCTGTGTGTGTGTGTGTGTGTGTAAAAGTGCGTGTGCGTGCATGACCATGTGAGTGCTCCTGCATGCTGTATGTGGAGACAAAGTGATGTTTATGAGATTATAAAGATTCTTGCCGTGTGCTGGTAAAGGGAGAGTATCTTTCAGCAATGAGATTTTTTCGGCCAGAAACAGCAGGCAGCGCGGCAGTGTTCACTTTATTGCAAAGCACTGGAACAGCCTTTGTTCCATCCATCTTAGTTCTGCGGCATGGAGTCGGCCTGCGAAGGCAGTGAGAGTGCTGGAAGGAATGAGATTCATCCACAGTTTTTTCCCGTGCCAAACAGATTACAGATATTCCCTGTCACACTCTCTATGCTCTTTCCATGAGGAGAGTACTCATTCATCTCAAGCTGTGGAACCGTCGTTTGTCAGCTCTCTACATGTATCAGTGGACGTCCGCCATGCCAACTTAGCCCGTGGACTACATGCCAAATGACTTGGAGTGCACATTAACACCCCAGTTTTGGGACATACAAGATCAATGAGGAACACGAATAGCTGACCTACAAAGCCAATAATTTCCAAGTCAACCGCATATTTGCCGAATAATATTCATAATAATTTAAAAGTTCTGAAATGAAAATGTTGACTTCTTGGAGAGTCCCAACACACGGATGAGTCCCAACGCAAGACATCAGTCATACTGCACCGTCCTAACGAGCCCTGATCCACTGTCTCCTCGAATGAGACACCGCTATTAGCCTGCGCGCCGATCCACTTGGCCTGCTTACAGGAGGAGGAAGTGCGGCATTCTTGTGCCGGTTTGGGAAGTGAAGAAGAATCAATGGCGTCAGTCAATATCAGGTGGACTAATTTGCTCTCGAATGTGCCCAGTCATTTCGGGGGGTGAACACTCCATTTGCCCCAGTGAGTACAATCCTTTAATCTCGCCCAGTCTCAGGAGAGGAAAACCTACAAACATTCTAATAGGAGCAGACAGATGTTGTGGGATTCAGATTTGATTCTTTTAATTGCCATCTCCAATTTCCTGGTAATGTCCTGTTTTTATGTTCTGTGCTCTGCTTTTTACAGTATGACATAAACAATGTAAGAAGAGGAGCTCCTGGCCATGATCAGCACAGCCAATTTTGCCAGGTTTCCACCACCACGTTCACTCCTTTTTATCTTGCTTCAAAAAGTAAAAAGACCATATAATACCTGGAAGGAGTCATTTTCCAACAAAATATCAGACACATTCGTCCATGGCAGCAGTGACGTAGGGAAAAGCCTGCCAAGCCTCTGAATGCATTGCCGTTACTGAAGAGTGTTTGGGACTGATTTATGTTCAGGATTTTTTTTCCAGAAAATAAATTTCAAATCTCTGGATTAAGAAGTATAAGATGTATTATATCCGTCACAAGAGGAGTGACGTTAAGCTGTCTCTCAAGATGGCAAATGGAAGTCACAAATTTAATGAGATCCTAAGCCCTGCTTAAAAATACAATTAAAAAAAAAAAACTTTGACAGAAGAAGTGGAAATAATGCAAAGCGCTCTCCAGATCATCGTCTTAAAACCCTTTGCAGGGCACGTCACCAACAGATGTGCTCAGGTTAGCAAAAGTCAGGTCTGAGGTGATGAACCCAAAACTCCGGCTCTTTAAAATGTTTTTTTTTTTTTTTTGCATCTGCATTTCCTGTTTCCTCCTAGACCGATCCCAGAAAGACAAATACACAAGGGCTTGAGGACAGAGGGATTGGCAGAGATGGGCGCTTTATGATTTACACCATTTTTACATATAGCCTTTTAAGCATTGACACTGATTTGATCTTTTCAGGTGATTCAGATGACCCATTTATACTTATTTTATGTGTCTGTATGCTTTTATGTTTTTTATTTACCACATTTATTTTACTTGTATCCTTTTACACGTGTCTTTTATGATTTTACATATTGTTCTTTGCTTTTATTTTTGTTAAGCAATTTGAACGGCCATTGTGTATGAACTGCATTGTGTATGAAATGCACTATACAAATAAACTTGCCTTGCTATAAGGAGACCTACTTTGCATCCACAAAGTTAAACCTAAAGAAGATCTAAAAAAATGCTAAATATGCCTCTGCCTCTCACAGGTGTATGGTGTTTTTGTACAAGCATGCCACTTCTCCCTGGCTCTGCCAACGCCTCTCTCCCATCACACATCTTGACGTCCCTTCACCCGTGCCATCCACATCATTAGCTTCCATCCAGGAAATGAAGATATATTAAGCCGAGGCTGGTCTTTGGTGTCTGGACCCCATTTTGGTACAGCGGGAGCGCCAGTTCTTTTCCTCCGAACACAGATGTAAAATGAATTGATAAATCACCCGAACACAAGCACCTCAGAGTTGGGTCCAAGCGCATAAATCCACCCACACAACAGTGTTTGGTTTTGCTCTATTTTTATTTCCCTCGCTCAGACTTTCAGAGTCGTGTCCAAATGCCTGACGCAAGGCCCTCTGGACTCTGCGCACTCACGTGCCGGGACAGGCTAGAAAATGGAGATCATATGCACGTCTGTTTTTACCCCCCCACCTCACCCTTCCTCACAGTAATTGCATTTCCTTTCTGCTTTTCAAAGCTGATGTGATTTAATAATTTTAATAAACCCCCTGTTTATTACTTGACTTGACGTTCTCAAGCTCTTAACCTAAAGACACGTCCAGTCTTTCTTGGAAGCAGAGTGTTTGGAAACACCATATTACTCTTGAGAGACCTCTGCTCACCACGTGCACGTGTGAGAGTGTGTGAGTCTCTCTCTCTCTCACACACACACACACACACACACACACACACACAGCCCCCCTCCTTTTCCTTCCTTTTACTCTCTCTTTCTCTCTCTTTTTACACCCTGTCTTTTTCTCCCCCTTTCTTTTTTTCCTCTCTCTCTCTCTCTCTCTCTCTCTCTCTCTCTCTCTCTCTCTCTCTCTCCCTCCCTCCCTCGCATTTGTGTGGAGCGGCATAGGCCCAGCAGGCTAGGGTGATGACAAGGCTTGGTGGTTGGCCAAAGCACGGCTGGCGCATGTTGTGCCCTCGCCCAGTCGCCTCCTGCCACCACCACCGGCCCATATGGGCAGAGAGATTGCTATCCACTGGCTCTTCCCCAGCGATCCATCACCTCCGTCCACGCGCCCAGCAAGCCAGCCCTGGCACCACGCTGCCTCGGATCCATCAGGATTTGCTTTGAGTGACGCCAAAGAGACGAGAAAGGTTGAAGGGGAGGGACGAGGGAACCAACAAGAGGCTTCAATTTTATTATCACCCCTGGAAAAAAAAAAATAATGGACAGCCCCCAAAATGTCTGAATATATTTTTTATTTTTTATTTTTTTTTAAAAACAGAAGGATTCTTTAAAGCAAAAAAAAAATAAAATAATGTGTCTGTCTAAATTTGGATTTAGTGTGCGATTTATTAAAAAAAAATACATTGCTGAAACGAATCCCCGCGGCTGGAGAGGAAAAAAAACACGCTTGCCACATTACCTTCAGCAATGATTAATTAAAGTCCTTTCCCTTGGACGTTGAAGGCGTAAATAAGCCCTCTCTGTCTCTAAGTTCCTACTTTGCCAGGGTAGGGCTGGCATTGGGTTGGAGGCGTTGATGATCCAGAGCTGGCTCTGTGTGTTTGCGACTGTCTACATTAATATTTGTAACGAAACAGATTGAGAAAACAACATATGGCTTAGACATTCATATTTTCCACTCAAGGTTGTCTCTGTGCCATTCTGCAGAAGGCTCAGTTGCTCGCTTGCCAAATCGTTTTTTTTTTTTTTTTTTTTTTTTTAGCTCAGTTGTTTTATGTCTTTTTCCCCCTCCCTCTGCTCTCCAGTCTGGTTAGTGACTAAGCTCTGACAATAATGGAAGCAAAAAGTCCACCTCCTCCTCGCCTCGCCTCGCCTCGCCCTCCCCGGCAACCCGCTGCAACCCTACCCCCATGCCTCAACCTCTCACTGGACGTGTAGCCTCTCTCCTTTCCCTTTGCCCTCCTCCCCTTCCCCCACCCAACTACACTACACTACACCCTCTCCCCTCTCCTCTCCTCTCCTCTCCTCCCCTGCCCTCCCCTCCTCCTCTCTCCTTTCCCCTCTCGCTTCCAACTCCCCATTTTGAGCAAGCTGTCAGGATGGATTGCTAGTAGGCAGTGAGGCTGAAGATTCCCCACTGGCTACCGAGGAGTCATTGGCCAGGCTTTCCTTGTCACTGGAAGTTAAGGCAGTCACTGATCCTAATGCTTACACTGTTGTTGCAGCATTCCGATTTTTAATCGCTGCGTGACTTGTCGGCTCTGATGAGTGCAGCGGAGATGGAATTATCAGCGCACCAATAATGAGGGAGTCTCGAGCCGCCAATTACTGACCGTCCTTTAGCTCTCTCTCTCTTTTTCGCTCTCTTTCTCTCTCTATGACTCTTCCGCTTCTTTAATGGGAAATTATGAGCAAAAAAAAAAAAAAAAAAAACGATGCCCCGTGTCTATGCTACGTTTTGAAAATGAAAGACAATTAAACATCTCTCTCTCATTACATCTAAGACACAGTTTTCCACTGAGGCTAAGGCATGCCGAGTGCCTTGTCCAGGCCATGATAGTCCCGAGAGCAGAGCTATGCGCACGTGTCGGCCCAGTGACCGGCCGGCAAACGGGGTCTGAGGTGCCGTGTCCACGAGCCCCTCTCGGAAAAACCCATCTCATGCAATCACGAGCTCGTGAGGCAATCGCGTTTGAATGGTTCACCAAATTTGACGCTCAAACAATAATGGGACTGCCATTTCATCAGACCACAAAGAAATCAAGGCCGGAAGGAGGGAGGGAGGGAGAGAGGGAGAGAGAGGGAGGGATTGAGGAAGGGAGGGAGGAAGGGGAAGGGAGAGGGAGGGAGGGAGAGAGTGAGAGAGAGAAAAAGGGTAAAGAATGAAGGAAATAGTGGCATGCCGTTGTCACATGTTGCATTAAAACTGGATTGGAAAGAAACAGAGTATGTGTGAGAAGTCTCATATATTCTTATTTTTAAACAAAACAACTTGACCCTGCCTACCTTTCTGCAACTTTTGACCAGTCAGTGACAAAAAAATCTAAAGGTGTGATCATTAAGAATGAAATATCTTTGTAATCTTTAGAAAGGAGCCTTCACCTTACTCCCTAATCCCTTTTTTCTCTGTCTTTTGTTCTATCATTCTTCATATGTGAGTGATTGGTGGTAATGGCCTGCAAGGCGATCATATGTATTGTGTGTTGAGTGGTCACATCGAGACACACTGAGACTTGTCGACTGAGGAGTTGTAATCACAAACAGCCTGCCAGCCAGCCAAGCAGCTATCCAAGCAAGCAGGCAGGCAGGCAGTCAGAGACACAGACAGAGACAGACAGAGACAGGCAGACGTCGAGCCAGCCTCCCTCTCCTCATCCCAGCAGCCTCAGACAGCACCTGAGACCTCTCAGCATGCTCTCCAGCAGCAGGGAATCCTGCCAGAATCTGCCCAACATGTGCCAAAATGACACCAAAAACACATCACCAGCTTTCCCACTAGTTTTGCACCATTTTACAAACGCTGGCTGACTAGGGTTCAAGCCCACACTCAAAGCCAGAGACCACAGAGTAGCTCAGAGCAGATCCAGACACAAACACAAATCCAAATCCAGAGTCAGTCAGCTGCTCTGTATGAGCTTCGGGTTTGTTTTTACGTTTCAGATGGATCTGTCAGGGGATAATAAAGAGGAGAGGAGAGAATCCTGTGGACACAGAGACAATTGCCAGAAAAAAAAATTAGACATGATGCTCTCAGTATAGAGCTTGGAAAAAAATTGTAGGGAGCACAATATACCATTAGAGTCTGCATGTCACTAAGAAATACATAAGGAACAAAAAAAGGAACAGAATCCTAAAAAGAATAATTTCCATGCTATATTTTTGCCTGGTATATGCTACACTATTGTGATCTTAAATTTTAACATTTATGATTGTCATGGCTAAGGGAGTCTGAAGTCTGCTGTAAATGTGAAATTCAGTAGCTGTATGATGAGTTAAGAACAGGGAATGGACTATACTCCTCTGATGAGTTGCCATCCATTTCCTTTTAAAATCGAAGAGCTAAAATCCAGAATAAAAAAGAATGTTTATTCAGATCTGCAAAGCAATTTCCCCTGCACTTAAAATGTGTGCTTTTCTTTCCCCTTGTAATATTTGCATGGTTTATCTGCTTCACAAGTAGATAAAATGGCCATTATCTTTCCAAAGCTCAAGTAAAAAAAAAAAAAAAACACACACACACACACACACACACTCTCTGAAAACATGACTTGACAGGGCTGGATCATTTTTTCTGTTTTGTCTCAAACTTTGAAGCTAGCCGTGAATAAACCTCACGTCAAAGCTGATTATGGGGGAGCAGAGGGGTAATATTCTACCAGTGATTTCAGGAAAAGAGCTAGGCAGGGTGAGAGGTCAGACAGAGGCGTCAGTCTGCACCCTTCCTCCTTTCTTCTGCTCTCTCTTTTCTCCTCTCTCATTCCCTCTTTCTGTCTTTCAATATTATTAATAAGCGACAAAAAAAAATCATTAAAGGCAGTCTCGGAGAACCCCTCTGGCAGAACATTACTCTGTCTCTTCCTTCCTTTGTGCGATAAGAAGAACCCTGGTGATTCCTTGCATGGGTCCCAAAGCTATAGGCGGAGTTTCTCTCAGAACCTTCCCCTTCAGTTCCATTCCTCTCCGCATTTCCAAGAGCTTTTCATTCGTATCCCCTGGAAACCGTTCTGCATTCTTTAAACTCTCCTTCAAAAAAGAGGAGGGGGGCGAGGGAGAGAGAGAAAGACAGAAAGAGAGAGAGAGAGAGAGAGAGAGAGTGAGTGAGAAAGAGAGAGAGAGAGAGAAAGGGGGGGGGGGCAAAGCCCTTACACGTTTGGCTATGCCCTTTGATCACACGTTTATCTTTAAAACAGATGGTTGACCACTGCGCCTGTTTATGTCAACACATGCTCATTTGAAAGAGTTGTCCAGGGTTGTTGTGTTACCTCACTTGAAAACGATGAATCGCAAATCGGACAAAATAAAAAGGGGGCTGTGTGAGTGTTGAGAGGGGTGGGGGGTTGTGCATGTTAACAAAGAGTTTGCCATCAAGCTAGAGCTGCGGGCTGTTGTACGAAAGCTCTTTTTTTTCATAATAAGCATGCCTGCAAATCTGCCTGCTTACATATTTTGAAAACACTTCTGCACTTCACAAGAATACAGTGAAGATAACTGTACTAATCTGATTATTACTATAAAAGCTTGCTGAGCTGCAATGCCCAGGAGATTGCGCATTCTTATTTACCGTACATACCTTCTCGGAAATGATCTAATTTTGATAGCAGTCGCAGTCCCTGAAAGGCAGAGTAAAGTGGATTCTGCACTGTGTTTGTGATGGACCATGTAATTCCACCTGAATAAAACTGTGGTTGGGTGAGTAGGAGGTGTTTAAGAGGACAGGAGGGCCATGTTTAAGCTTTCAATTCATATTTATCTGAGAGAGGCCTAAAATGCTCTGGCAAAAAACCCAACATCAAAAGGTTGTCAGAAGCCATCAAAGCAATGAGTGACAAGCAGAGTGGTCAGTTTTGATGTCGTGTAAAAGGACACTTATATAAGGAACAAACCACATTACTTTGTGCCTGCAAAGCAAAACAAAGGTAATTTTAATATTCTTCCAACAAACTGGTTGGAAGGAACTTGGGATCAGTAATCCCAACCCCAACCTGCCACCCCCATCTCTAGTTGGGTTCATACCCGTCTTAATGTCAGTGCCTCAGCTTGGTCAAGCCCAGTGCTGAAAATGCCACTACTGTGTGTTCAGGCTTTTCTATTCCCTCAGAGTGAAGACTGGGGAAAAAAAAACAAAAAAAAAAAACAAACAAAAAATAGAAAGGTACAGCTTGTTCCAATTTGTTTCCACTCTTATTTGGTTGGTGGCTGGTTGGTACACCGTCATGGCTGACCTAATAACACACAAGCTAAAGGCTTTTTAGGGGGCAACCATGATCATCTTCACATCTCCAAAAGGGTGTTACACCTAGAGGCGTGACAGAGCGGCGTGTGGAAGTTGTGACTGACGGCAGACTTCTGTCAGGGCCATTTAAGACTGGTGCCGCTCGTTGCCATGGTGGCAGAGGAAGCACTCGAGGCATCATAACATCCACCAGGAGCACATTCCCTGTCTTGGGTAAGTGGCTTTGCCAAAGCTGACGCCTGCCAGTGCCGTCAAGGTTGTTGTCGGCGGCAACTTGTTTTAAGCGGCCGCGACTCTCGGTGTCAGAGATGAAAGTTCCGGAAGGGAGGAAGAGGGAGAAAAAATGGGACTAAATGAGTAAAGAAGAATTATGGTGTGTGTGTGTGTGTGTGAGTGTGTGTGTGTGTGTGTGAGTGTGTGTGAGAGAGAGACAGAGAGAGAGAGAGAGAAATAGAAAGAGTTGGAAGGGAGGACGACAGACACCTACAAATGAGGTTTTAGAAATGTTGCTTACATGAGAGCATGGCAGAACATTACCTAATCAGTCAAATCCTCTGAACCGGCCTTAACTGTCTGAGGGTCTGTTTCACCCCACTCTACCCCTCCCCCGTCTGTGGGATGCACCCCAAGGGGAGCTGGTGATCCACTCTTGATGACTCTGGCCTCCAGGTCCCCCCACCACCACCACTCCAAAAAAAATCACACTCTCCACCTTTTAAGCATGTGCACAGGGCTGGTTAACCTCTTTCCTTGAAATATTTTATTTTTAATATATAAACGATGGATGCTTTACCCTCAATTAAAAAGTGTGCCAAAGAAGCTGCATGTTTTGCATTTTCCAACAATGTAAGTGTTAAACTGAAGGTGATTTTAATAGGATTTGCTGCAGTTGGTAAGAGGAGATTAGCAGCTTTACATCATGCCGGTACCGATCGAAATGTGGAGAGTGTGTTTAATCTGGCCTGGATTAGCAGTTGAGGACTGTTGGGGGGTTGGGGTTTTGGGGGTGGGGGGGGGGGGGGGGGGGGAGAGAAAGAAAGGACGGGGGGACTTAAACCTGAACATGCTCGTCCACCGTCCCTTTAGTACCTTCAAATCAAAGGTGGTTTTGCACGGTACCTGGGATTTTAATATTGTGTACTTGCTAAACCCTTATTGCTATGGGACACAGACAGACTGAAGACATTCCCCTTCGGAGAGATAAGGTATCGTGGTCTCAGTTCTGTCATCAGCCAGACAATTTAAGACTGCGACGGCAATGGGACTCTGTCTCCATTGATAAAACTACAACAGCTGGTTCTAAAAGGGCAATATACAATATGACCCAGTTTTCACTTTTAGCCCAGTGAACCAATGCAGCAAAGGAGGAATATGGCTATGGCTCCCCAAACACTATTTGAGGCAAACTAATCATTTATGCCTATAAGACTGAGTACAGACCGAGAGCGAGTGTTACTGCTTATTCAGAGCTTGTATCAGCACCGTATCAGCGGATATGCAGATGGTCCGCAGACAGCATTAGAGTCCTTTTCAAAGACCCTGACTGAAATGCAGCGATGTAATATGCGTTATTAGGCAAATCGCCTCAACAGTGATGGATCTTCTCTGAAATGGTGAGACTAATGAGTATGATAGTCACGGCACTCGAGTTTACTTGATCACCAGCCCTTTACACCGTTCTTCATTACTGAAATTGGTACATGTCCAAAAGGAAGGAATGTGTCTCGCTCCCAGTGGGATGTGCCAGCTCCCATCATGCCAGTTCATCTCAACGAGCCAGACTGTCAAGAGCACTTTCTAAAGTCAAGACAAAACTTTCTCTTTGTTACTCACTTTCCCTTTTTTGGCTTATTTTTTTTTAGTCATTGCCGTTGTTACAATCAAACAAGAAGAACACAAAATATTCCAAATGTTCCAAGATGGATATTAAGCAATATTGTAATATGGCACATTGTGTTGTTCAAAGCTTTTCAGGTAACTCAGGTCTCGTAAACTTGATTCTTGTGGGCCAGACTTCAAAAACCTTTCCTGCCAACAAACACACATAAGCTACATTTTGCTTCCAAAAACACATAAGTCAAATTAGATGCACAGAGCTGCACAGCATGCTTACAAGGAATGGGGCTATCCACTGTTCCCCCACAGTGTCTGTACTGCACTGAGGGGAGAAGATCTTACTCAGGGTTGCCAAGCTATCTTCTATAAACTCCAATAAAGATGAAAAAAGGCACAACATACTTAACTTCATTGAAAATATAGCCATTAAAACTCTAGTTTTGTACACAATACACGTAAGTATTGTGTATGTATTGCACAAGTATTACTCTTAAGCATTTTCATCAAATATTATGCTTTAAAAGGCAACTAGGCCTTAAAGGTTATTGCCATCGTCAGAGGTAGGTAGAAATAAGTATTATGGGATGGATGTAATGTGAAAATTGGTGAATAAACATGCACCATGTACATATGTAAGAGACCAAACAGCTACTATGAAGCGGTGCCCATTTCCTGGGTAGTAACACAGCCAGACTAACTAATTCAGGTAACTGAGAACTGCGCGTTTAGAGCCAGCTTGTGTTTGACCAAAAAGCTTTTTGCTAGGCTATTTGCGGTCTGTCTGTCTGTCTGTCTGTCTGTCTGTCTGTCTGTCTGTCTGTCTGTCTGTCTGTCTGTCTGTCTGTCTGTCTGTCTGTCTGTCTGTCTGTCTGTCTGTCTGTCTGTCTGTAAGCGGTCAGATTTGCATGAAACACCGGGTGGGTCTGACAGTTTAGTTTTGCACTCATTAACATTGCAGGATACTGTGTTTAGTCTTGCTTGGCTTCATTGTTTTTCAGCCTTGTTTGGCTTCATTTGAGTATAATCCTATATCGGAGTCAAAAAAACTACATCTTAATCAGTCATTTAAGAAGATTAAAGGTAAACATGCTAATTTCCTGCTTCTGTACTTACCCGCTTGCACAGGAATGTTCAACCTTAGGTGCTCATGGCTTGTTCCAGATCTGTCCTTCAGCTCTTTCTCCAGGGCAGGTTCCTCCTGAAATCCAGAAGTACTACGTGAAGTTTATTTATAATCATCACAGACTAGCAAATGCTCATTAGAAAGCAGCAAAACATTACATTTAGAGCCATCCTACGCTTTCCATAGTGATAGGCCAGTAACCTATTAAAACTTCACATAACATCTTTCCCCACCACACAATGACACAAATGACTTATTTTGTTGGCAACTAGCAAAAGACAGGCTTTGGGAACCCACATATGATTTCAGAACCAATACGGCTTAACCCACACATGAACACTGATGATACATATACATGATGATACTCCGTCATGTAATTTACCGGGCTATTTAAGTAAGGTCTTAATAGGACAGTCATTATACATCTGTGGTATTTTTTGATGGTGTTTTTCTTAGAACCAATATCTACTAACTACTACCTTTAGCCACTGTAATCCTTAAAGGTGTCATTGCACCATTTTTTTATTAATGTCCTGTGAGCTGGGTTTGGTGGATTAAAAACAGAGTAACAGCCACCTCAAATGAAGGTATAGCGCTGTGATGATATCAATCGACAATTTGTGAAGTACGTTTCAGGATTAATACGAGAGTTTAAATCTAACATTCATGCATTGCTACATCAACCACCCTCAACATAAAACACCCTTGATAGGTTCCTGCTCAGGATTCAGCTATTAGTTTAAATGTAGAGTCCGGATTTCAGCCATACTGCCTTTGCAACTGTAAGAAAAAATCCTGCTGAAAACCAGATTGCATCTTCATCAGTGGCGATATGGCATAAAGCCATCCCTCGCCTCGCCGTTGCATTTGATGCCCTAACTCATGTTTGATTGAATCTCCCTGTGTTCATCAAAGTACCCCTGTGTGTCTGACACCAGTCCTCCTGGTTCAGTCTCACCTATCACTGATCATTGGGCCTGATGCCCGGCCTCTCTGCGGATGAAATGCCTGTGGATCTGTGGGTGAAGTTAATGATTCCAAACGGCAGCGCCAGCGGTTTACAGGCCTGATGACTCCATCAGAGGAACTCTGATTGATGCAAACACCCAAACGAGCCCATCTCTCAGACTTGATTAAACTCCCCAAATTGTATCGCGCAATTTTTTTTTTTCCCAGGAAGCTAAACCAGGATGTGGTCCTCTCGCGGCGGTTAAATATATAATTCCTTCTGTAATCAAATTTCCGCATGTCATATTATGACAGGTAATCAAGTGTAGCTTTTTTTGCATTTTAGATGTCTGGACAGACATACCTAACTGTATTAAATCCTGCATAAAAGATGCATGAAATTAATGATGTTTCTATTAAAAAATCCCAGACTCACTCACAAATGATAGAGGACTCCCACTGTTTATTTGTTTTTGGCGAGCTATAGATTGTTGCCCGGAGCGTTAAATAATTATGATTGGGGAGGGGCGGGATGTTACCCCAAAAAAAAAAAAAAAAAGGAAGAAAAAATGTAATAGCGTTAAGATCAGATAAATTAATTTGTAATGAAATGGGCTTATTTTGCATGACAGCTGGCAGGACCTATTCAGAGATGGATGCGAGGGAGGCAGGCCCAGGGAACACAGACAAAGAAAACCATCAGCCACAGCACGAGAGGGAAAGTGTGCAACTGACACATCAACAAAACCAACAAAACCAAAAAAAAGAAAGAAAAATCCTCCCAGTGCTCTGTGCCTGGATGGATGGATGGACATGTGGACATGTGTTTTAGCCGTAACAGAGCCACGCATCTTATTCTGTGCTGCCCACAACACTTGACACAAATAATCAGATGTATACATTACAGGACTGAAAAGCGCACCGAAAATAAACACCTACATCCCTGACCTTTTATTAAACAAATGTTCATATTTCACAACACTGCAATGCTTCACACGCTTTAGCAATGACTTTGTAAACTACTGATGGCTCAAGATCAATATTTTTGTTCTTAGCTCAAGGTCTGCGTCATACAGAAATCTATAAATATCTCCCAAACCAAAAAAAAAAAAAAAACACAAGTTAATCTTTTACACTCATTAAGCAGCTTGACTGAATGAATGTGAACACGCTCTATTGGTACCAAATCCTGCCTTGAGAGAGAGTGTATGGGAAAAAGAAATACAAAAGGTCAAAAGTCTCATCTGTGCTTCTGGCCACCGCTACCCACCCTGCCAGGATGCCAGGACTGTAGCGGTGCTGCACGAGTTGCCCTGCACTAGCTATGTCCTCCACACTCACCGGAAGTGTCTTCAACCTCTGGGGCTGAGTCCCTGTGACGAGGTAGGTATCTCTTCAACACAACACCCCCATTCCACCCACTCCCCCCTCCCATCCCACCCCTCCACGACCTCCCCTTGCAACACCAACAAACACCCCCCTGACACAACCCCCCCTCCACACCCCACCCCACCCCACAGTTGCCTTCCACCACCATGCCACCACCTCCCCGCACCCGCACCGAGGCGAAGAGGCTCATCGACTCCCATCAGCATCAAACTTTAACCTTTCTCAACTTTAATTACGTTGAGTAAGTTGGGAGCGTGCCGCCAGGCTGTCTCCCTGACTCAACCTTCCCAGGATGCTGATGGGAAGTCCGCATGTGGAGCCCAGTCTCCCGCTGCTTTTGCCTTACGCCGGCCGCACGCTACGCACTGCGGACGTACCCTGTTTTTAGAAACACAAGCCGGGCCCCGACACACACACACACACACACACACACACACACACACACACACAGCCGGGTCATACACAGATGCACATTCTCTCGCTTCAGCTCTCTCTCTCTCTCTCTGTTGCTGAAAGGCATGGTGTTTGTAATAGTCTATGTTGGTTGCAAAGCCGACACTGAAGGTTAATAAGATACAGCGCGATGGCATTACTTAGTCATTTTCAGTATAGAGGATAATGATGACTGCAACTCTTATTTGGGCAGTTGACCTTTTTTTGTGTGAGATATATGCATATATCCAAGCCTGCCTCTCTCTCTCTATCTCTATCTCTTTTTCCTCTTTCTTTCTCTCAGTAGAGTGTGAAATAAAGTGCATCAGTCACTGAGAGGGTATCAGGACAAGAAGAAAGGTGGAAATTTCCCCCTTTTCAATGTTTGTTCAAATCATGATGGCCCAATATTTTGATTACATTTCCACCACAAAGCACTGCTCATGTTCACCATCATCGTCCACTGCCGTATGAGATGAGATAAACCACTGTGGAATATACATGCAGACATAGAGCAGTAGTGGCCTAGCGGTTAAGGTAATGGACCTGTGACTGCAGGATCGCAGGTTCGAATCCAGGTAGTACCACTAAGGTACCCTGAGCATGGTACCGTCCCCACACACTGCTCCCTGGGCGCCGTTGTCATGGCTGCCCCTTGTTCACGTGTGTGATGGGTTAAATGCAGAGGTTGAATTTGGTTGTGTGCACTGTGTGCTGTGCCGTGTGATCACAATGACCAACTGGACTGACTTTCACCTTCATATACTACTCACAATTTGGTCCTGATGGGTAGCAGTACTCTCTGGTTGAAAGGTAAGGGTTTCAATGCCACATACAGTCAGTGTTTGATTTTTCATCTTTCTTTCATGAGACCCTCTTAAATGATGTTCAATAAGTAATTAACTTTGCCTGGGACACTTAAACAAACCAATTTACACAGCGTGTATGTGGGCTTCCAACTTTATTAGCCTTCATTGATCCAGAGACAGTCAATTGTAGCCCACATTTTGTCCATCGTTACAACAGGGTCTTCAAGAAAGTGTCTTGTTTTGATGATGAATTGAAACCTCATCCCCACCCCCACAACAAAGCCAAAATGGGAGTTACTGTGGTAACCACATGGACTGTCAATCACCTGCAATCAGCCCCCCCCCCCTCATTCCTTGATGCCTCCAGATTAGGACCCACACCATGGGGGTTCCCCCTACACACTCACGGGAAATGAAGAGACACATGGAAGTTTTCACTCTCCTGTTTGGCAACTTTTTTTCCTCCACCCACCCCCAAGACCTGCTAGACACCGCACCTCAAAACACACACAGACACATATACACACATACACACACACACACACACACACACACACACACACACACACACACACACACACATTTACACAGAGACACACAGACATACTTCACACATCCACCTGCCACACCACTCAGCCTCCCTTGCAACCTTGAACCCACATTCATAATATATTATGTGCCTGTAGCTCAGTTGTGTAAAATGTGATTCAGCCCGCCACTGGGGTTGCTCTAAACCTGCACAAAGAGCAACACTTTATTATGCTGTGGAAACAAAAACAAAAGCGGCTGCTGCATTCATATGTGGGGACTGTTTCATTTCAGGCTGCTCTCTAATTGAGCAAGATATTGTTGCTGTGCCCTGGCGATGCTTAGGGTTTAACATAAAACAGACATTTCCACTGATAATATCATGAGAATGGCAAAGCCAACTAAAGCCTTCCAATAGCTGAAATAATCTTTAGATTCACTCAAAGAGATCATATGCCATTATTCAGCGATTGTAATCCAAACTCATATTTTACCCTGAAAGCTTCTGTCATGGTAGTACATTTTATTATCTGTTTTTTTTTGGATATGGGGGGGGGGTGCAGCTAATTTTCCATAATGAAAAATAATAATGATATTGTGACATTATTACATGGGTGAAAAGCTCTATTATGATGGTATACAGTTAATGGTCGTAATTCACCATTAGTACCATATTTCCCTCAATGCCTTCAACAGAAAGAGACCTTTCAGCATCTATTTTTTTCCTTTTGCATACCAAAAGTCATTCAAAAGGCAAGACCTTTGGCAAGGAGATGTGAGCTATTCATTTCAGTTTTTTAATTACAATGTTAAACCATTATTTGTTTCAACACCTGGTTAAGCCATTCAGGCTTGTTTAAATCCTCTTTTTTTCTGTCCCAGGTGTGCTGGAAAGGCTGTCAGGGGGTGAATAGGTCTGGCATAACAGCAACATAATCAGGTCGGCGAAGCAGAGTTCTGAATGGGTCCCTGGGATGAGATCAGATGTTACACACTCCAGATCTCCGATGAAGAGTGCTAGGTGGATTATGCCTGAAAAGAGGATTTAGTCAAGGATGTGTCCTCAACTTTTCTTTCTTTTTTTTCTTTTTTTTGTGGTAAGTATCATGAATAGCACCTTTCCTCTTCAGGGGCAGTATTAGGAAACTCAATTGCTAGCTTAAAGGCAATTGGCTTTGTTGTGCATTTCTCTGCATATATTTGTGTTACGCTTTGGCTGATTGAAACCAAGAAGACATGCTGTTTTCCTCGACACTATGGATGGGTCCTCCTTTTTACAGAACCTCTCTCCTTAAAGAAAGGGTTCTTCATCTTTTAAGCTTCTTTTCTTTCCGTGCCCTTCACCCTCTTTGAAGTTTAGCTTGTAGTTTGCTAATATACCTTTGTCTGTTGCGATGCCATTAGCAAGGCCATAGTGGAGAACTTGACCCCTGCTGTGTTATTGTGGTGTCCTGCATGCTGAGCTTACCTGCTTTAGGTACTCGTTTGGGGATGATCCTGTCTCAATAGGATGCATCATCACCCACCGACAGAAATAGGACAAAGTCATGCTAAAACACAGAAACAAAATAGGGTGAGAGGTCGGTCTTAATTCTCGTAACGCACCCATTCAGCACCTTTCCTTTATTTATCAGGCCTAGCCTCTGTCCATTCTGCCTCTATGAGCTTTGAGTGCCTCTGGAGTTGCAGTGCCCTCTGTTGTGGTGTAGTCAAGGCCCATGCCAAGTCCTGATTAACAAATTAAAGTCGGCTAATAACCCTTCACCATCCGCTGTTAAATGGATTAAGCTCTTCGTTGCACTTTCATCTAACAAAAAATTTAATTAAGATTTAGATTGGGTTTGAGCATGTCTCGACAGATCGACAGAATGTTCATGATGTTCTCCCATTTACAACCAAAATATCTTAAGCTGCTTCACCAATAATTAGACTACCCACTCTTAAATACCTAATTATGCTTCATCCCCATGTAATTCAATTTCCTTATTGAGCCTCCACTCTTGGGTTACAGCATGTATTTACATTGGAAAGGTCATTCTCTGTTTGCCTCTTCTCACTAAATAAAGATTAAATCACAATGAATTTCACTCCTCAACCCCCAAGCACAGACTTTTAAGCAACAAGTTAAGAATCTGTTTTTAACCAGATGATGAAATTTTACATCGCCTTGCAAAGCGCTTTTTAACTCAGAAGACTCAGAGAAGATCTGGGCTTCCTGTCAAGAGTCAGTTCACAGTACATATGGATTTAACCACCTGGCCCAGAGTCCCTGGAATGTTGTGTCTGGCCTACCTTTAGCTTTGCTGATGGTGGGGAGAAGGAGTGTCTTCCCAGTGTTAATTTACTTAAAGCAGCAGGGGCAGCTAGGCTGGACACTGACCATTACACAGTAGGAATGGGATGTCCAGCTGACTGTCCTTTTAATCGACAGCAGCAGGCGTAAGGAATTTAACAGCATGGGCTTTTTTACCACAGTTTTAAAACAAACAGCGTTTATGGAAGATTTACGAGCCCATGGAATAGTTGGGGGCTTTTCTTCCCAAACCATCATTTAATTAGTCCCTGTGAATTGCATTCTTTTTAGAAGCTGATGAGACAATTGGAGGTGTCATCTTAATTATTTTAGCGGGCACATGGCACAATGTTCCCGTGACAGGCTTCCCTAACCTCAAACCTTGTGGTTTGAGCTAAATGGGTTAAAGCAGCAGGACTGATGTAATATTACCCTCACCTGGCGCTGTGACTCAACCTCTGCCATGTTTAAAGTGAATCAGTGACCCACGGGACGGTGTTTATATTAAATATAAAAAAGGGCCTCTGCGCTGTAATATAGATCCAATAAAGAGTGGAAGCAAGAGGAAGCAAATTTGTCTGAGTTGTAGTGGCGATGAAACAAGCCCTCACTAAAGGTCACATAGCACTCTGTCATCTGTAGCAGGGGCGGTTTCCTGCTCTTCTAAGTTCTCCAACCGCTGGGGTTGACAGCCAGCCAAGGCACACAGAAGTGTGGTATAAGAGTAAGTGATCTCTGTATCCACTCCAAAACATCGACAGGGAGAAAGCATCTGATGGTTTCTTTTTTTTTTTTACATTTTATTCCTGGCGTGCCAAAGAAAACATGAACTTTCAAATGCTAAAAATAAATAAACATCCAGGAATGTATATAAAACCAAAGCTTGCTTAGTTAAATGAAATGTTTTTTTTTCCAAAGAGAACAAAAGAGCAAGTGCCTGTAGTTTTTTTTCTGCTTTTCTCTACCTCTACTTCTCTTCTAGGTTTGGAAATAAGCTGTGAAAAATGCATTCTGGGATAGCGTCCTGCTGCTCTGCTGATCCCTCCCTGCCGGACTGGCCCTGTCCCACTGCACCCCTGCTGACACTGCTTTTCCTAAATCTGTCCTGATGCTCCTAGTCTGTCACCGTGTGCCCCGGGGCCACTCGACCCTCGGCCAGACCTGATCCCCGCGCAGTGGACCAAAGCCAGCTGAACCGTGTAACTCCCTTCTCGTCGGGCAGGGCAAAGCACCGGCATTGACAGATCGCAGACCGTGGCGGCGCAGAACTGGCCACCAGTCCAACGACATCAATTTCTACTGGTGGAGGGTTGCTCTTGGCATGAATAGGGCAAGCCCCAAATACCGTCTAAAAGCAACGGGACGGCAGCCAGATACGTGGGGGGGTGGGTGGCAGCCTTCATTTTTTTTAAGCAGTGGACATCACAGGTGTAAACAAAGAATAGTCTGGCCGATTAAACGCTGGGATATTTTAACTGAACACAGCAAAAAAGCACATGTAATTAGCATGTTGTGTTTTTAAGCAATGGCGTTGGCCTCCGACCAGACTGGTCAGACCTCCGCTAGTCAATTCCTCTGGGAGCTGTTGGCGTACCCTGAGAACACTGCAGGAAAGGCCTGGGCTCCCGATCTCCCGTCAGGACCCATTTGGGGTCCTAAGTGTCACCCATGAAATCAGGATGTTAGGGTGTGAAAAAAAGGGGAGGGACCGCAAGTAATTCTCATTATTGTTGCAGTGTTCGTCATCCTCAGGCCTGTCCCAGGCTGGCTGGTACTACTCAGTTGAAGGCATTTAGCCAAGGAAAGTATCCACAGTTCAAAGCCCCGGACATGAAACTTGCAGACCTTCCCCCACTGAATTCCTGCTTTTTGACCACAAAGCACTGTTTAATTGATAGTCCCACAAAAATGGTCAACGGGCTTGAAAATAATGGCTGGGTGTTTCTAATGTACACGCTCAAAGAGGAAATGGCAGGGTAGGCGCTACTGCCAACAGTAAGTTATGCTTTCTCTACTGCTTCAAATTGGATGCACTAGTAGCTGAAGCTAAATTTACATTTGAATAATTACCAGGCATGCAGATTTGATCGCACATTAAAATGGATGTGGAATAAAAACCATAAAACGACCAATCAGTCGATAGCTGCAGGTCAGGACACAATATGTTGTCAATTAAAGGAGGACAGGAAAAGCACCCGCCTCGCTTAATCACATGCTTCCCTGCTCTGGCCTCGCAGCGAGAGAAAGAAAGAGAGAGAGAGAGAGAGAGAGAGAAAGGCAGCGTCTGTGTGACAGAGAGGGAAAAAGAGGGGGAGAGAAGGAGAGCGAGGGAGGGAGTGAGAAAAAGAGAGAGAGAGAGAGAGAGAGAGAGAGAGAGAGAGTCATGCCAACCCCTGGATTGCTACCGAGTGAACACCATCTCAATGGCAGATTTCTGACGTCCATAATGGCTTAATGTCTGAATTTGACAGCGATTTTGGGGGTGGGGTGGGGTGGGGTGATGGGGAGGCAGTGGAGGGCGTTTGGGGGTGGGTTGGAGGGGTGGAGAGGCTGTTCTTGTGGCCCAGAGGCTTTTGCTGTCACCGCTGATGACAGTAACTTTCTCCATGCAGATTAAATTGGTGTTTACAGATTTGCCCTGGGTGTAAGTTTTTCCCCCCGCTGGGATCCGGTGACACTGGCTGATGATGAGTCCTAGACACAAGCGAGAGAGAGGAGAGGAGAGGAGAGGAGAGGAGAGGAGAGGCAGACACTGACTCTTACGCCTCCATCACAGGCGGCCCGCTTCGCCTGTCAGAGTACAGCGCTGTGTGTGTGTGACTGCCGTCCCACATAACATTCGACCATGGCTGCTGTTGCCAGTATGGCCGCTGCGGTCACCGTTAAACATGATATGTCGGGACTTTTATATTTTGCAAGTTTCACCGCTTACAGCTTTTGTTTTATAGACAGCACTGCAGATTTTGGCTGTCACTGTACCACATATTGCAGTCAACAAAAATCATTAGCATCCATTAGTACTGGCCTTAGTCCTAATAGTAATCCACTCCCCACACACCCCAACCCAGAAAGAACTGATCACAATTTAAGCAAAGCCCGGAAAATCTGTTTAGCTTTTCAGGGTCATGGGCACTGGTAAGCTCTCACAGAGCCATCTAAGAAAAGGAACGGCTCCTGTTTGGTTTCAATTGCTGTTTCGAAAAATACAGCTGAATCACAAAACTAATGACAATAAATACAAGTGAACAAACAGCTGATTGATCTAGAGGATTCCTCAAGGCTTTTGAAAGTGTTCTTGTTCAGCGAAGGTTGTTACAGCTGGACTGTAAAAAAAAAAAAAAGTGCTTGGACTTGAAAGTCACTGGGGATTGTTTTCACAGATGCTTCTTTTTTCTTCCTTGAGGGCCCACTTCAAACAGGACTGGAATTTGACTTGCTGCACAGACCAGTGCTGGTTGTTCATGTGAACCAACAGAAATCAGCTGAAGCACTTATTTGCAAAGGAGGAGGAGGAGAAGGAGGAGGAGAAGGAGGAGAAGAAGGAGGTTGAAAACGTCGTCAGAATAAAAAGAAAAAAAAAGTGTCAACAGTGAGAGGACTTATTCATGGCCTATGCCTTGACGTGACTTGACAAAAACTCTAATAACCAAAGGGGTAAAAAGAACTAAAACCATTGCAACTAAAAGGCAATAGATATATATAAAAAATATCATCACAACATACAGAGGAAATCCTAATTGTGACTAACACAAAGAATGGCTTCTCTATCAGCTCTACGTGTCCTTGATGGCACCTGCTCTGTGAGGAATGTCACAAGTCCCACAGGTCTGTGAACTCCCAGGAAAGGTCTCAGACCACTACAAGGCAAGAAACCTGTCCCTCTGGGACCATCTACTGCAACATGACTCCGCATGTAACTCCTCACGTCGACCAGTGCCAGGCAAAAGAGAGGAAAAGCAGTATTCAAATAATAATAACAACAAAAATTATGATTCCTGGTTTGATGATTCCTGGTTTAATTAATGCACCATTAGTCAGGATCTGTATAGGATGTCCCTGTTCCCTTGATTGAGGTATACAATCAAATATGTAACATTCCACTGGCAATGTGCCTAACAGCAATCTTTACAGCATTCAATCTGCATTTATTAAACTTTCACATTTTCAAGTGTGCATGAAATTTACTGATTAATACAAGCGCTCTATCCAAAAATGACTGCTTCCAACAAAGAATGCTCTATTAATTGACAAGAGTATTTGGTTTTTGCTGAATTTGTAATTCATGGTTCAATTTTTATCAGAGCTACAAAATTAAATGTAAATGGGATCTCCAGATTTAATTGTCTTTTTTTTTGGGGGGGGGGGGGGGGGGGGGGTATCAAATCAACAGAGGAAAGTCATTCTATTGCACATGCCTAAATATTTCCATGGGGAATGCACTGTTGTGGTGTGATACCAGTCTCCAAAAACATTAGAATGTAATGTCAATTACAGACTTATTCATACAAACCCATACCATTTTAATTATTTAAACAACTGGCTCCAGGCTATATTTATAAACTATGCATACATAGCTTAGCTTTTCGATGACATAAAATCAAATGAGAAAATTATTCACTTCAACTAGACTAAAATACCAGACCATTTTTGCAGGAATGGATTACACAAAGACAGTTCGGGCATAGGACCAAAAAAAGGAAGCCATTTTCTTAGTACTGAATGAACACTGTGGTCTCCCTGTGTGTCTCTCTCTTTCCACATCTCTCTGTCTCTCTGTCTCTCTTTCCACATCTCTCTGTCTCTCTGTCTCTGTCTCTCTCTCTCTGTCTCTCTCTCTCTGTCTCTCTCTCTCTGTCTCTCTCTCTCTGTCTCTCTCTCTCTCTCTCTCTCTCTCTCTCTCTCTCTCTCTCTCTCTCAGCCACATCTAGATATTAATGCCATGCTGTAAACAGTGGTCTTCAGGCTGCAGCACTGCCCCCCGGCACCGGATTGATCCACTTCAGCGAGCCGGCGGGGGGGCGCAGGATCTGCAGGGGATCAGCGGGGCTCCAAATCAATAAGGTTAATAGATGTGGGGGCCACACAGTCAGAGGTGAGCAGCCTGGCATTTTCCGTGCCAATGAAGAAAATTCCTGATGACGAGATGTCACTTTCTGGCCTCCGTATTAATGTCAGTCTGATTACCTGCAGCCACAGTGTCAGTCGATGCGTTGGGGAGAACCTTGGTGCACCGCCTATTAACTGGAATTATCTTTACCAAAGCCCCCCCCCCCCCTTCCACCCCCGCCCTTTCTGAGTACCCCCCCCCCCCACACACACACACACACACTCCCCCCACCACCTAAGATTAGGACTTCTCTTGCCACCACATCCTTGCAAAGGCCCCTGCAAATTGCCGTCATTTCTGCCCCTCCTCCTTCTGGCCTGATTTTTGATAATACCAACAGTTTCATAATCACTTGATGCGTAATTTGCTCTCATTTTGAATTTGTGGTGAGTATTTCCCCTCTTTAAAGACACTTACTTTTAAATGCCTTGTGTAGGAACACTCAGGTCCCATTTGTGAGAGGGTATAATTGCACAACGGGAAGGAAAAGGCCTGGAGCTTCGGCTGCGTTCGAGAACCAAGCGCAAGGCCAAGCGCAAGAGAACAACACACAGCAACACACAAAAAACTGTAACGGGCATAACGCAGAATGCAGGCAATGCTCATTGTGTTAAAAAAACATTTTTTTGTGTCCATCTTAATTACAATGTATGATGGGAATTCAATAGCATAATGGTATGTTAAGGTTGTTTATAGGAATAAACAGAAGTAGCACACATGTAAAAATACGCCCACATTCTATAAAAAACGGATATGCGGTGTAAACTGAATTTAAGAGAGGGATTATAATTTGGGGTTAAGGGTGTGACTTTACTTCACATAGCTCAGCATTAGCCAAGGATATTTTGAAAGACACACGATCCTGCGTGTAGGACTATGTGAATGAAGTAACCAAAATTGTTCCCCTTTCGTTTCAGGTTTATCTAACGAGCTCACGGAGTGGGAAACACTCAGGAAGGCGTAATTAAAAAGCCAGCCAGCCAGCCAGCCAGCCAGCCAGCAGACTGCACAGCACAGGAAGTGCTTTGGCATTGTGATGTACAGACGACCATTAGCATTTCTGAATGGGCCCTTTTTAATGTTTGCCACAGACATGGCCACAGCTCCTGAATAGGGCAAAATGCAAATTACGTGCTTGCCGTTCTCTATTGACGGCACAGCTTGCTCTGTGTACCTGGGTAAGGTCTCTGCGGAGAGCTATTGTCTGTGCATTGAGGAAGGTAGCATGCCAGTGCCACACCTTCAATTATAACTGCACCTGCACCAGGGTGATTAGCTTAAGGTAAGCGATGGACCAACAGGAGTCATGCTGGTTTAAGCCATGCTTCAACTAGTGGGGAGAATGCTGCTTGGACATACAGGCTACTAAGGAACAGGAAACTAAGCAACACATAAAAGGCTGATGCTTTGAGGTGTGTGGTTAAATCTTTTTTTTCTCTTAAATTGTACAATCTTAAATGGTTTTGGCAGAAATATGGTTATTATTTACCCACTTTCCTACCAGATTTCAGCTAGCCTTACCCAGTGAGCTCTTTGATACCTAGTGAATACATTTTGCCCTTACGCTGTACCCCTTAGGGTTAGGGTTAGTGTTAGGTATGTACAGTGTAAGTACATAATATTACATGTTGTTACATGTAGATATAGTAAAAAACCTTAAAATTAAATATTACAAGCCCACATACTTCATTTTACAGTTCCTTTTTTACTGTACCTACATGTAACAACATGTAATATTATGTACTTACACTGTACATACCTAACCTAATAACCCTTAACCTAAGGGGTACAGTGTAAAGGCATAATGTGTAATGTTAATGTTAAGACACTTTATTACACTGTACCTAGTTGATATAGCAGGGACAGTAAAATATAAGCAGTAATCACCCTTATAACCGTGGGGCTCACCAGTGACATACAGAACCATTCTTTCCATTTCCAATTCCACTCCCTTGCAAAAAAAAAAAAAATCATACAGGATTAGGTGAGAACAAAGAATGCTCAGTACAGTGAGATGGAATTAATACAAGGAAGGCAAAGCTCTACCGATTTAGAGGATAATCACTCTTGCAGTTTGCTTAGATAATAACCATTACAATCCACTTCTTTGAACTTTGGTGCCACTTAGACTCCCGGATCTGCACAAAAATAAAGCCATTCTTAAAGAATCGCCAGCATTTCAGGCTGCAAGACATCTGAGTGTCATATCGTGACATTAAGGCTAATGTCAGATATTATTCATTAATCAAAGGGCCCTTTGAAGTCGATGGAAAACGAATGGCTTGATTTCTCTAAGGCCTTATTCGGTGTCACTAAGCCCGTCACGAAGCACAAAGAGAGGGGAATTTTTGTTTCTCTTCACACAATTCATAATTTTTTAACTTTTTTTTTTTAGACTCCACATCATTATACCAGACAGATCATTTAATCACAATTACAGAAAAGAAGCGTCACTGGGATTTCACATTCACATTATCGCAACTGTGCTCACAAGCATGGCTGCTTTTTAATGACAAGCAGCCTGCACTTAACAAGCCCATATTTGCTGTGTTTATCCAGCTCCCTCTCCTGAAGTTGGTGTTAGTCTGCTCCTCCCAGTGGCTTGTTTGGTCTCTGTGTGTGATTGGAAACACTTCAGAAACAGTGATCAGCAGCAGGTGAGGGCCGCAAAATGCTTTTGAAGTCCTCTGTTCCTTATTGATCGCATGCATATTCTTGAAAATCAAAGGAGGCTTCAAAGGCATATCTAAACTCTTAAAGACCCTGCCCTCCCAAAACAGGGCACCAGTGACAGCGTGAACAAGCAAAGCAGGTGGTGGTGGTCTTAGCCTCCTGCAACTACCACACACACACTCAGACGCACACACAGGCACACACACACACACACAGATACACAGACACACACACAGATACTCTCTTCCTCTGTTGTCTCCTCTTTAGACACAAGGTCAGCTTGAACTCAAGGCTCTGTTTGATTGGGTAAAGTTCCTCCCTGCTAATGGCATCCATATGAAACCAGACTGTGTCCTTAGATCTTAGGAGAGTCACAAGATGGACAAGTATCATTGTTGAGTGCAAGACTGCAAGACTGGTTTGGAGTATTAATAACCAGCGGTTTAGATGTGCCTAATGCAGGAAAATATAAAATGGGCCACAAAATGCTGGATTTATATGAGCTGGATGGGAAAGGAGTTATGCTCTCCCCAAAACCATACTCCTCACGAACCCACAACATGCTCGATTACAGACACTATAAACTGCGCTTAGACCGGGATAGACGGTTCTGGGAAAGGCCTTGGCCTCAGAAATACGTCCTTCCTCTCTCCGTCGTTCCGCTGTCCTTTCCTCCCCTCTTTCCCTCGGAATATACTGCTGCTACCGCCGGAGTTATCGGAGCGCCGGGAGAACAGCGGGAAGCATGGCGGCCACATCATCACCCCACCGGCTACCCACTCCATCGCGTGAGGCTCTGGCCTTCTTCCTGTTGTGACGAAACAGGGGCCAAGGGTTGGGAGCTGCTGATTTAACTCATTCTCCGCAGTCATCAGTGTTCTGTTTTTTTTTTTCTCCCATTCCTTTTTACTTTTTTTTTTTTTTTTCGCCCTGCAGCCTGTCAGCTTTACCCATTCTCAAGAGCGAGTTAAGTGTTTGTGAGGAGAGTAAACACAGAGAGAGAGAGCCCAGCGTTTTGCCGTTCCAAGAGATTACGTCTTCTCCCAGGTGATGTGGTGATTTGCATCGCCCTGCTTCCAAGGGCGTTAATCCTCACACCACAATTTAGCCCAGAGCACTCTCTCTGCTAATGAGCAGTTGCTTATAAAGAAATAAAAAGAGTTGTTTGGGTAGGTGTGCTAGCATTTTTTTTTTCATTCCGTCTCTACCTCAGAAGAGCCTTCGACAAAAACAAATGGGGGGTTGGGGTGGGGGCTAGCGGCTGATGTTTTCAGCAGGAAAGATGCATGTAGGAGGTTTTGAATTGGAACCGAAGGAGGTCCATCGCAGGAATCAGCATGCTAATGCACATCTCAACGCCTTTTTTCCCCTCCATTTTTTTCCCCGCTTTGAGTGAACTCCGAGGGTGCAGCCATGTTGCTCCTAAATGTAATTGTTTACCAAATTTAACATCTCCTAAAACCACAGGGGTGTACTCGATCCTGGCCCATTTCTGTGTTTGCTCCAGTGAAGTGCCTCAAAAAAGAAGTGATGTTCTCTCATCCTGGCCTCTCAATAAAAGACATTGCCATCTTGTTCAAAGGCAAAAAAACCCATTGTGCTGTTGGGCCCTTATACAATTAAATCTTGAGGACACCTTTTATCTGGTTGGGAGTCAAAACTTGACTTGAAAGAGGGGTAGAAAAATAAAACAAGTAGAGGATATAAATCTCCTTTTAATGCCGCTGAAATAAATGACTCGAGCGAGTGAGCAGGGCATGTCTCCTGAATACCACTGAACAAGATGGCTGACTTCTGCTCAGTCACTGAGGAGGGAAGTTCTGCTAGTCTATTCTCTCACAGGGACACAATACACACAATGAACCCACTGACCCCCAAAATCCTTTTTGATAAGGTTTAAAGGATGTTTCGTGTCACTTTTTTATTGACTGTGTTTCAGTTGTGTGAGAGTGGATTTTGGGGAGCAGTCTACCCTGACAACACCCTCCCAATGCAGCAGGTGTTCAAGTAAACAGTGTTATGGTCCCACCCTCTATCAAATGCTGAAACGACATAGTACATATTATTTAATGTTTTCTATTCGTCTTATTTCCATTTACACATCTTTACATATTGTTGTTGCTTCTTAGATAAGAAGCATTAGAAATCAAAACAATGCAACACACACCGTCATGAATCCAATCGTTATTCATCATCTTTATTTTTATAATCATTAATTTTACTGGTGACTAATTTTGAGATAACACCAGATAACATGTTGGATTTTTAACTGACAATACAACATATTAGCTTATTCCAAATGGTATTTTTGGTAAGAAGCTACTTATATTTAAACATAAACAATGCATTCATTCTGAGTCAGGAGGCCAGAGGCTACAGGTTTGTATGTTTTGTTGCCACATGACACAGGTTTAAGTGCTGGGGCGGGGAGGATGCAGTTAGCAAGGGTGGGCGGCTTTCACTACACTGCTTTGGTGTTTGTGGTCCATGTCAAGTAATTATAACCCAAACATAGGAAGTGCTCTAAAAGGCCAAGTAAGATATACGTTTATTGTGGCCCCTTGATAGAAACCTTCACAAGTGAGGTACCTAAATTGGCCTATTCAAGAAAAAAGCCCCAAATGAGCTGTGAATGTTAACTTTCACTCCCCATAAATAAGTATGTGTTTTTTTACAGACTCTGGCTACAATGCCCCGCAAAGGCACAATTGGGACATTTAGGAGGAGTGTGAAAAAGTCCTGTGTCCATGGCCAAAAGAATGAACTATGGCAGACTGGAGAATGTGAATAGGCTTTTTACAGGTCACAGATTCCATTCAGCCCCCTGACATTGTTATTATCTGACAGTCATGGATGGGCCTAATTATTATTCCAATCATACTCCGAGGGAACACTTTAAGCAAAATTATCCACAGAGTGCTATTTCTTCAGTCTTCCTTTCTCTCTCTCTTTCTTTCTCCCTCGCTGTCTTTTTTTTCAGTTTTTCTCATGCTGACATAAAAACAGTTTAACTCTCTGAACACAGAAAATGAACCCAAAGTTTGGTGTAGGAGTTTCTTGCGCAGGCCTCGGCATTCGTGTTATAATTGCCACATAACAGTAGCCTCTACAACTGCAACCACTTTTCTGTTTTTCTCATTTTTGCTTAGCCCTTATTTTAAGAAACCTCTTTTTGCTATTTTTGTAGCTCATATGATACAACAGCTGACAAGAAAGAAAATGTTTAGGGAAATGGAAATTAAAAAATATAACGCAAATGTAAGTTAATCCTGCACGATTTTATATACGAGAAATTCTCAAACCTACCAATGTATTGCAAAAATACAAACAAAGGGTACCAAAGGCCCCAGTACATGGAATTATTTGTGAGATTAAAAACAAAAAACAATTGTTTAAAGTACATTTTTGGAGCAATTCTCAATTTAAGATGATTATGTGCTTAAATTGATCAACTTCTTGTGAACCAAAACTTGCTGTGATTATGAGCTACTATTCTTACTGAAAACTATAATAGTAATAATGTTACATGAAAAAAATACGCATGGAGCATTCCAAGCCATTTCTGTTTGTCATTTCTTTGTTACAGAAGATGAACCAAAAGTTTGATGTATGAGTTTCTTGTGCAGGCCTCTGCATTTGTGTTATAATTGCCACATAACAGTAGCCTCTACAACCGCAACCATTCTTTTCTGTTTTTCTCATTTTAGGTCTGACATTCTTTTAAGAAATCTCTCTTTGCTATTTTAGCTCATATGATGGAACAGCTGACAAGAAAGAAAATTTGTACTGAAATGGAAGTAAAAAAAGGTTGTTCAAATAAAACATAAATCATGCACGATTTTATATGTGAGAAATTCTCACATCTAACCTATCTATCACAAAAATACAAAGAGTACCAGAGTTCCCAGTACAAGGAAGCAATTTTCAGTTTAAGATGATTACGTGTTAGAATTGCATTAGAATTCTTGGGAACCAAAACTTACTTTGCTTACGAGTTACTATTCTTAAATTTACTAAAAAAAATAATAATGTTACATCATATACTACCCATGCACATTTCCAAGTCATTACTATTCCAGTCATCTCTTTAAATATCAATATCACTCCATCAGTTGACTGTGCCACCAAGAATATCACATCTTTGCGTGGATGTAATGTTGGATCAGCCAAGCGCTGTTATATGTCCTCGTGCACTTGTGGTTCTTCCCCAGAGTAAACGAGAAAGATTAAGAGACTTCTGTCCCCGCACTTGTGCGTTGACTGAAATGTTAACGTCCCCAATAGTAATAAATCTCTCCTATGAAATTGTCAGCGCAGACCCTTCGCCCTGAGGCACTGGGTTATTGCTTTATTCTATTAGTCAGTTATTACGAGCAATCGCTGAGCCCCTTTCAACCCCCCCCCCCACCCCCTTTTTTCCTCAAAGCCTCCCAGAACATTTATCAGGCCGTGTACAAACGTTGTGAACATATGATGGCTGCTTTCGTGGCCATATTGGCTCCAGGGCCGAAAGGGAGGGACAGGGCCGGCGCTGCAGTTGGCCCGCGTTGGCGCACACACACGCTTGGCAGCGCCCCCATCCACCTGAGCGTGGCTCTGGTGGCACCTCCCCTTCGCCTCTCTGTGTGCAAAAATGAAAGGGCTGGCACCAGAAAATGGCCGGATTAACTCTGTTGTTTGAGGATAGTTCGTTCCGAAAAAAAAAAAAAAGTCACCTTCAGCGCAAGGTGACATTGGAGCGGGTAGACAGATACACGCACCCCCGCGTGGACTTGTATTTCGCCTCTTCCTTATCTACCCTTTCGTTTACTTCTTTCACTGTTGAGAGCCTTGCAATCGACTGGACAGATAGCCCTCTGCCCTGCTACGAGGACTCTCCTCTTCGACTTCCTTCAAGAGCAGTGGCCCCAGGCTATTTGCTTCAGGTTCTCCAGAGTAATTACCAGACTATTTTATACACTAGCAGGGCAATCAGAAGGTGATAACATGCAATTAAGATTGTGTTCTCAGATTAAGATGTCGGCGAAAAACACGAGCAGTCTCACCCCTCCGTCCCTGAAGATAAAGTGCCCATCTCGCAAATGTCAAACTGCAGCGATTTAATCGGATTGTTTTCAATTAATATGCACGTCGCACAGAGTCGTGCATATGCCTGGACGTTATTGACATTGATAAATTGTGCTCATCTTGGCAGAATTTGTCCGAGACACTCCATTTTGTTGAATGTCGCCTTCAAGTCCACCCCCCCCCCCACCCCCCCCCCCCCCCCCCCCCCCCACGCAACCCTTCTCCCTTTCCTCTTTTTTTTTTCGTTTGTCTTCCTCAAAGTCTCTCTTCCTCTTTTGCCCCCAAAATTCTGCCCGTGAGCCATGCATGATCTCAAACTCAAATCCCCCACACCCCCAACACCACCAACCTCAAATCATCTATAGGATTAGGGCGACATGTCAGTCTTGAGAGGAACAATAATCTGAAAGGGCATCGATATAAATAGCGAGCTGGGATATAATTGTTTGTGGTGTCATTTCTCCCCCCCCTGCTTAAAGCCTTGCTGAGCCCCTGGGAGTCCTGTTGGAGGCAGGCAGACAGCCACGCCTGACAGGCGCCCAGGGACGCTGACTTGGTGGGGGGGTGGGGTGGGGGGTGCGCCAGGGGAAGCCTGTTTGCCGGGCCATGGGTCTCCGGAGACACCGGGTGTCGGCTTTTTACCGGGTTAGGGAGCCGGAGAGAGGCAGAGCAAGAGAGAGAGGGAGAGAGAGAGAGACAGACAGAGAATGAGAAAGAGTGAGAGTGAGAGTAAGAGAGAGAGAGCGAGACAGAGAGAGAGAGTGAGGAAAAAAAAGAGAGAGAGAAAGAGAGAGGAGCCTAATGGTTCTATCAGAGCAATAATAAGAAATACAAATATGTATGAATGTGAATATTAACACCCATAAGACAAGCAATTGCTGTTTCAAAGTGAAGTGTAGACCATCTTTGTATGCACACTCTATATTAAAGAACTGAATGAATTGGCAATGTCTTTTTGTACAGCTGGTAAAGTGTGTGTGTGTGTGTGTGTGTGTGTGTGTGTGTGTGTGTGTGTGTGTGTGTGTGTGTGTGTGTGTGTGTGTGTGCGTGCGTGTATGCAAGCGCACACGCTCTGTTTTACAGAGCAGGCTGCACGGTCACATTTGAGCAGACTGTTCCATCTAGCCTGAGGGACTACAGTACCCACTGTTTTAAGATTAAAACATCCAGTGTCATTTCTTGCTCTACTGGCTGCTTCAAACACCACCAACCCCTATTCCTCCATCACTGAAAAAAAAAGAAGAAAAAAAAAAAATCAGATATGAATTGTAACCGCCCACCCCACCCAGACAACCACCCACCCACACACCCCACACACACCCATACACACACACACACCCTTCAGAGCTGATTATGAAGCCTCAGCCTTTCACCGGGCCGTGTTTCATGGTGGTCCCAGGAGCAAGCCACCAGAGAGGCAGACTAGGAGGGGATAGGATCAGCCAGCGTTGTACTTGTGTAGTCAAGCCATTGTTCCGTCCAGGCACAAAAGGTGATGCTTGGCTGAGTCCTTTTTTAAATGCTTTTTTATCCTTGAACGTGTGTGGCTGGTTGGTTGGTGGTTAGCAGTGGTGGTGAGTACGTATGTGTGTGTGTGTGTGTGTGTGTGTGTGTGTGTGTGTGTGTGTGTGTGTATTAGAGAGAGTGTGTGAGAGTTTGAGTGAGTGAGTGAGTGTGCATGTGTGCGTACGTACATGCATGCGTGGGTATGTGTGAGAGACAGAGAGAGAGGCAGAGACAGAAAGTATGTGTGTGTGCATGTATGTGTGTGTATATGTCTGTGTGTGTGTATGTCTGTGTGTGTGTATATGTCTGTGCATGTGTGTGTGTGTGTGTGTGTGTGTGTGTATGTGTGTGTGTGGGTTTGAGCTCCTCCTGCGTTGTCAGCAATCAGAGTGGGCAGATAGCTGGAGATGGGATGCCTGGGAGAGGCTCTCCGTTCTAATGGAGCCATCAGTCAAGCACCTGTCCTGCTCCCCACACCTTAGGGCCATCCCCCTTAATACTGAGGAGCAGCACGTAAGCACCGATAGTGCCAGGTCATTTGTCAAAATGTGTCCGAGCTGAGAAGTTGTGCAGTGTGTACGCTTGCGGTTGGGAGAGGGGATAAAAATACGCCCAGGCTCAGTATATCGTAGCAGACAGGGCGCTGTAGCAGTAGATCTAAAAGTAAAAGGGCACACAGAAACTTCTTTTCTAGAAGTCTGCCTTTAGGATTATTTGGACTGAAGACGTGAAGGGCATAGTTTGGAAATTCAACTGACAAAATCACTTTTGAGCATCCAAACAACACCAGATCCTGTAAACATGACTGTGCCTCTCATTTCCATCCTTGGCCTTAACCACACATTGGGTTGTATACCTCCGTAACCATGCTTCCATCACTCTCTCTCTCTCTTTCGCTCTTTTCTCATCCCTCTTTCTCCTCTCTGCTTGTTTTTTTGTTTGGAAAGGCCAGGGCGTGACATCCGCGAGATGCTGTGTTCACGGCTGTGGCTGCTTCGCCCTGTTGTAATTATGCAGCAGGCATGTCAGTCTCTCTAAGGCCACCATCATTACCACTCTGCCCCTCTGATGAGGTGAGTGCCCCGCCAGGCATGACTGGTGACCCCCCACGCTCCCCATGTTGCATTCCGACTCCTTCCGAGTCCCCCCCCCCCCAAACACCGCCCCCCTTCCTTGTCTCTCCACCCGCCCGAAACGAAACCAGCGCCTCCTCTCATCACCTCGTGCCACATGCTCTCTGAAGCGGTCAGGGCAACGAGGTGTGCCACAGGAAATCTGTGAATACCAAGCCAGCTAAAGCACCACAACTGCTGCATCACGTACGGACGAGGGCCTTGCACGCGTGTATTTTAAGCACATCGTAAGTGTGGTTAAATGTTCCCCTGGAGACGCAGCAGCAGGTAGAGAGGTGATGGGAGGGAGAATCACACCCAGGAAGTCGTTTTTAGAGACGTATGCACTCTAGACAGTCATGGATCATGCGAGATAGCGTCGCATCTGGGGTGTGAAGAAACAGCGTTAAATTGTTTGACTTGTTATTAGTAATCAGGCATTAGACTTCATCAGCACCCTGGCATGGTGTCGTCTCCATGGACTCCGTCTACTTGCATTTAAGCCATTACAGTTTCTCTAGGTGTCTGGGGGCCTCTAAAAAACAAGCAGAAGAGACGTTCCAACGTGCAAAAAAAGGGAGAAAAATATACAGCAGCTGAAATTCCCCAAGAATAAATACGGAGAAAAACACAGATACCAGACACGTTTTCCCCAACACATCTTGTGGGTAAACAAATGTTGCCTTGGGGTAAAATTTAATATGTACACAGCTGCTCCAAATACATTACAACACTTGCAGCCAGGAAAGAACACAAAAGGGCAAATTTAGGGGATGGCATTTTAAAAAGCACTGGTTTGACTGTATGGATCTACTTTACACTTTAAGTCGGGCCCCCTCCTTCGCTTTTTTTCTTTCCAGCAAAGGCATGGGCTCCTCTGCTTTTGAATCCTTTCCCAAGCGATCGTCTGCTTGTTTGAAGAGTCCCTGATCAAAGGGTTCTGCCTCAGATCTCCTTTATTAGATTTTACACTTGCTCCGTGGGGGAGCAGGAAACAATACTAAACACCACACTTTGAGTCAATACATTTTTATTTTCCCACAGATCGATCACGTTCGCATCGGGCCCCATGGTAGTGCATCAGACAACCCTGGCCACTAATTCAATCAATTAATAATGTCCTTTCAAAAAAACAGCTTCCGGATTCTTCTTTGTATTCTGCCCAATGTGTGTTCTTGAATTAAATGGCAGTTGTCCTATTATATTTCTCCTCAGGCTCAATACACTGCACAGCACTTTGCATTTTGAAACATGTAGTTTTAGCTTACGGTCATGTTTCTACGTTATGTGCGATCTGTGACATTTGCCCACGCTTGTGGTTTGAAGGGGTGAAATAGCCCATCAATTGCCAGGGTGGAAGTTTGCTATGGGAAGAGTTCTGCATGAATGGGATCTGGGCAGCGTGCCAAATGAATAGAAAATCTCCCCTTCTCCTCTCTTCGCCCCTCAGACCGCCATGCTGTTCGCTCTTCATTAGGCCAGGCACGCGGGATATTGCGGATTAGATTTTAATAATGCTGGCAGATCTTCGCCATTACTCCTGTCCTTCCTCGCCGGCTTGTCTTGCAGACGCACAATCGCTTTCTGTGATGTGCCTTTTCCGTGCCTTTGTGGAACTGTCACGAAAATGCCCCTCCTTACAAATGTGTCCTTCAAGGGCTATCAGGTGTCACTGGCACCCTGGCACAAAGGCCTGTTGTCCCCCACAACTAATGTAGTGCTCCTCTGATGAAAGGGTTCCATCTCCGCATTTTTAATGTGGCGATGTTCCTGATAACCCTGCTCACTTGTGCTGCTGCGGCTGCCTCTCAGTAGGCAAGCAGCGCGACTGTTTACCTCTGGTTCTTAGGAGAGTTATTTAACCTCACTACGCAATTTCATTTCTCCTGGAAGCTTGCAAGAGGGTTTTTTTTGTTTTTTTTTTGTTTGAAGTGGCGGTGGCTGGGTGGCGAATGAATCGGTCCACGGAACAAACACAGGCTCAAGTTCCTTAACAAATCTAATCTCTCTTAATACAGTCTAATGCCATGACCTTGTTACTCTTTTTTTTTTTTTTTTTGATTTAAAGGAAACGCATTGACCACCACAAGACAAAGCAGGGTGTCGGCGAGGGCGCGAGAGAGAGAGGGACTCAGGGAGAGAGAGAGAGACACACACACACACACACAGACAGAGAGCTGTTTTACAGCCCGTGGGTTAATAACCTCTTAGCCCTGGGGCTTGGCCTGGGCTGCCAATGAAAGCCAGAGGTTAGCGCTCCATTTTCCTCCCCTGTTGGTGTGTCACCATGACAACGGATATAGAAATCACAGGAGTGACTAGAGGGTGACAGGGGTGGCATTAGGGAGGGTGAATAGGTGACATGCACACTGCAGCTCTGGAGTGACACGTGAAGGCCACGGAGTGTTTGCTCGCACCGAGCCAGTCGGTCGGTCAAGGGGAAGCATCAAGGGGAAAGACAAGGAGCCGAACGGCAAGAATAAGTGCGATCGCTTACGAAGGCAGGGAATAAAAAAGAGCCAAAATAACACTTCTGTCTGCACGTTCGCTGCCAGAAGACAAGATGGAGATAAGTGCCCGTTTCCGTTGGGTTGACGGTCAGACTGCTGGGTCAGGTACGGAGCGTGCCAGTTCCGACTGAGGACCCGCTGCGGGGGGGCACCCTCTGTGGAGCATCAACACACTCCCCTCGCAAGAAGCAGACCGGCGCCTTCTGTTTATTTGTTTGTGTGTTTGTTTGTTTTCGTTTAACCAGGAATTAAGCATTCAGTGCAAATGTCTGTGTGCAGGGCTAATGTGCAACATGTACCCAGGGACTGTTTTGCGCAAAGTTGCACAAAGCATGGGAGGCCTCTGCTGGCCACTCGGCTCCTCACACCTCCGCTGTCACCGGGGAAACGCACGTACCTGAAAGCTACGATCCACAACACACATGCAGGCAGCGCATTTAAGGTGGAGACAAACAGAATATTAAAAAGAGGGATGATATATTGCCATTCCTGACTTAGGTTTTTAAATAACACAGAGAACTTCAGCCTTTTGTTTTCCTGTTTTTTCTTTAGAAAATATTACCTTATTAAAAACCTTGTGTCTAAATCAGTCAACCTTCACAACAACAGAAGACCTTGTTCAATAAACCTGTCTGAGGCTTCGCAAGGTTCAATGAACAATAAAAATCAATACCATTAAACACCTCTGAAAAACAAACGCATGCCTTTTCTCCAGGGAGTCTGCAAACTCCTGTGTTTTATACTTTTAACGGTGCTGTCAATAAAACATTCAGAGGATCCTAAATACTTCATTACATGTTGGCCTCCGATGTCTTCACACCATTTTTTTCCAGGCAATCTGTGTTTGTCTAGGTGCCCCTGTATACCGTTTGTGTATGGGCATTGGTGTACGTGCCTTTGAAGTCAAACCTACAGTAGATTTCTCAGGAGTCAGACTCCTTTCTAATACTCTCCCTCTCCTCTGCACCCCACCCCTACACACACACACACACACACACACAAACACTTCTGCATTTCATAACTGCCCCACTCCTCTCCACGGTCCGCTCGATGAGCAGCCAATCACACATGTTCTCAGGGTGCTGACCACGAGCCCTGAGCCTTTGTTTCCTGTTCGCATTCCAATTCATTCACAGACGTATAAGCAATTTTAACAGTAGTTAGGCAGAGGTGGAACTGCTTGACATAACCTCGGCGAAGCAGCCTCTGCCGTAGGCCTGGTGACAGTTCACATTACATCTCAGCCAGAAGTCAAGCATGTGCGTAAGGGGCAAAGGAGAGCAAAGGAGAAAAGAGAAGGAGGGCAAGAAGTCTGGATGATGAAAAACAACTGTCTGAGTCTGAACATGACTCCTTTAAGCCACTCCCCCTGCTCTATCCTGTACCATAACCTTATAGGATCACGGGTCAGTGTGGCATGTCTGAGAAAATGGAGGAAATACAAGTAGGAGATTTACGGTGCGTCTTAGAGGCTTTCAAGTGTTGTCTTTACAAATACAGTTAGTAGGGCGCCAAGATGGATATTCCGGCATCAGAAAGTAAAAACCCTGCCATGTATTCCTTCTGCCAGTGCACTTAACACAGGTGATTTCACTAATTAGCCAGTCTATCCCGTCTGATGATGTGTGTGCTTGTTAGTTTCAGAAAATGGCTAGATCAAACATTTGGCTGGTTTTTATACCTTCTCAAGCTGAGATCTCCACCTCTTGACTAGTGTGATGTTCAGCCTGAAGTACATTGTAAACATGTCTGTGACTATGAGCTTCAAGAAGGATGTTTACAGAACACCATACAGGAGTTGTATGCGCAATTGCTGAGCTCCTAGCGTGAAGCTTGGTTTTTACTCGCCGTGTCTGTCAGTGCGCACGACATCATGACGTCACCGATGCACCCGACCCTTTCATACTGGTGCTCGACATACGTGCCAATCTTCCCCTCATCAGAGGTGTCATAATGCCATAGTAGTCAAACGGTTCGGAAGGCCTTGGGTTTCAGAGGAGTGAAACATGACTAAATTGCAGGTTTACATCTTGATTTGGGAATTAACCTGGATAAATCCAAAAAGTTGAGTCAGTGTGTACATTTTGCACGTCCTCGCAACACGCACAAAAAAAATGGTGCGCAACATGTACTAATGTAATTTTGAGGTCACAGTCTCTCGTGACATGACAGACACGGTGAGTATAAACCAGGCTTAAGGCCTTGCAGATTGAATAGAAAAAAGGGTTCCATTCAATATGCATACCACCAGTCAGCCATCCATTTTGAAGCCATGCACATATTTTATGCATCATTTACCAAATTTGAAATAATTCCAGTAATATAGCATACAAAGGATTCAAGCATGGGTCCAGTTTTCAGCCTCTCACTAAACATGCAAAATCCATTTCAGCTTTCGGCCGCTGACACTGATATCTAAACCAGTGTTATTTGGAACTTGGTTTCTCAACACTGTATGGTCCTTGCACTCAAGGTCCAGCGCATGCCCTGATTGGGCAGACAAAGACTATTCCACAACTGAGGTCTGGAGTCTCTGGTATGGAGCAGGGGGCCCTTCTTCGCCATGACCAACCATCCCCCTACACACACACACACAAACACACACACACACACACCATGCGCCTCATCAAAGTGAAAGTTGCTCATGGATTGCTAACGCCTCAGAGGCTAGCCCTAACAACCTAGAGGTTAAGGAATTCTTTGCGGCAGGCCCAGGTCATATTTTTTCTCTCTTTCACCTCAAATCACCAACCCCCCTCCTTCCTCCATCTCTCTCTCTCTCTCTGTCTCTTTCTCTCGTTCCAATGGTTTTTCTCTATTAGTCAGAGCTCATAGCTCAAAACTGGTCTTCAACTTCCTCCACAATCCTCGCTAAGCCTGTCATTTCTGGCTATTATTTACTTTAATGGGCTTTGGCTGATCCCTGGCGAAGCCTTGGATCTGGGAATAATGCAGCCGAGGGAGGCAGGCCTAGAAGTGGGCGCGGGGCTGCCCGTAGATTAGCCATGGCAGATGGGCTTTGCAGCGGCTTCCTGTGTGCGGGAGTGTTGATTGAGAGCGTATAATGGGAGAGGTGGTGTCCTCACAATGGACCCAGCCACCTCACAGCACCTCTCTCGCCTAAACAACCCCCTATTCTCTCGGCTCTGCCGCTTGTGAATTTTTTTTTTTCTGCCTTTTCTTGCCTCTTCTTCTTCTTCTTCTTCTTCTTCGATGCCCCCTTCCCCCCTTTTACACTCCTTCTCTCTCTCTCCCTCTCCTTCTCTCTCTCTCTCCCCCTCTCCTTCTCTCTCTCTCTCTCTCCCTCTCCTTCTCTCTCTCTCCCTCTCTCTCTCTCTCTCTCTCTCTCCCTCTCTCTCTCTCTCTCTCTCTCGTCGTTCTTTCCTACTATGTGTGTGTCTCTCTCACTCTCCTTTTCTTTTTTGCCACAGAGGAAGTCAGAGTGCAGGAGCAGGCACAAAAGCAACTGTAAATAAGCATGAATGTTAATCCAGCATTAATTGGTTCCCTCTTAAACTGGCTGTGCAGTTCCACAGACCTAGGGGTCTGTCGCAGGTCATTAAAAGTATAGTCCCCTTTCTTCATTGTTATTTTTTAACAAGCTCAAAGCTATATTTTAGAAAAAAAAATCAATGGACAGATTATTCTAAGGTTCCCTAAAGCCACCAAGCCTGTTCGCTATTGAGTCTGCATGAAAAAAAAAAAAAAAAAATTTCCAATAGTATTTTGGCACCTTTTGCAGCCCATAGTTTTTTTTTTCAGAGGAGCTTCTTATGACTCTGTAAAGTTATGTCTGGAAAGACAGTTTCCTTTTTGGTTTGGCTTTGCTGAGTGATTCGAGGCCAACTCTATGTGTTCACCTATCTGTTTAAGCTTTCATAGCGCAAGACCGAGCACAAGGCCACACCACAAAATGAACTGCCGAAACCCGACAAAGTCCTCAGGTCAAGTTTGTGTACAAGGGTGTTTTTTTTTTTTTTTGCCCACGCCTCACTCCCTCTCTCTGCCCCGGTCTGAAAGTTTCCACACAAGCGGCGCTACACAATCCAACCGCACCAATTATCCCTCTCCTTCGAGCGCCTTTAGCAACTTTTTCAAAACTCTTTTCACTTCTCTCTTGTCAAGCCATGAAAGAAAAACTAACCACCATGTCAAGAGAACTCAGCTGCCTAGCAACCAGGCCACAGTTTAATTCTGATTTACTTCAGGTCTTGAGTAATGGAAACTGACAATGTTAAGCCAGTCACAAGTGTTGTTTGTCACCTCTGAAATGCAAACAAAACTTCATTGTTTTTTTTGCCAAAGTATTGAGCATGATTGATGTTTAGAGCCACAATGGCGTCATTCATTTCTCTCTTGTGTTTTTGCTAGGATTGATGTCATATCTTTTCATGGCATATTAAATGTTTTGGAGGAGCATGAAAATGCGTGTCTTTTCATCCCAAGGCGAGGATGGCAGTGCCTCTGACAGCGCCCACTCCCCACCCCCACCCCCATCAACACTGAAGTTTAATGATTCTATTCAGGTTGTGTCCATTTCAAGCAGAAATAATTTAATAAGAAGCCAAGGCTCTTCAGTGGCCATAAAGGCACAGCATAATCTTGAGAGAAAGAATGAAAGGGACATGAAAGAATCAAGCTTTTTTAGATGAAAGGCTTTTTTTCCCCTCCCCTCTTTTGACACCATCCTTCCCCCCTCTCTTTATTTGATCAGTAACTTTCATTGTGGGTTTTGTCTAAGACACACTTTGTGTACAGATATTTTGGTCGCAGCCCCAACATGCTCATGAAAAATGTGTTCTGTAATCTATGATGTCATTCCAATTACGAAGCCTCGGTACACTGCGGTGACAATACACAACATGTAAAGATAAACGCATTAGTAAATGTAGTGTACATTTACACAGACTTTGATATTAATTCAACAGTACAGTGCAAATCTTTATGTTTGGCCCACAACAGAGTCCTGTCTACAGGGTTACAATACATCTCTAATCTCATTCATATTCAAACACTCTTGACACAGAACTTTGCAACTCTGACACAAAGAAAGAGTTTTGCGCTGGTAATTACAGTGTACTCTTACTAACTTTTGTTCACACTTATGTACACGTGAGATTACAAGGAGTTGATGTTTCTGCCACAACTTTGCCCCATATATTACAAAAGCAATCAGATTTCTAATAACTTGCATAAAGATGAAATAAAAATTCAAAAAAGATTCAGAGTCCCAAATGGAGTCTTCAGTCAACCAATTGAGCTGGCGGGGTAGAGGATTTTGTCGTATGATATAGAAGATGGCAATTTTTTCTACTCCACAGAACATTCACCAAAGGCTCAAATGACACAGTGAGAAAGCCATCCACCACAAAGGCGAGAAAATTAGTGTAGAAATAAATGGCGGTTTCTCTCTGTCTGTCTCTCTCTCTGTCTCTCTCACTCTGTCTCTCTCACTCTGTCTCTCTCACTCTGTCTCTCTCACTCTGTCTCTCTCACTCTGTCTCTGTCTCTGTCTCTCTGGTTTGGGGCAGAGGACAGAGAAAATACTCAACAATGAACATGTCCACATCAAAGTCCCAGGCGGAGGGATCAAGCTTTTCCACGGGCCGCAGTGGGGCAAGGAAGAAAAAATAAACGGTGTCCAACGTCAAACCACATTACCAGCCACCCATGCCACCTCCACCTTCTCCACTACCACCCAACCACACACACACAGACACACACACACACACATTACCAGCCACCCATGCCACCTCCACCTTCTCCACTACCACCCAACCACACACACACACACACACACACACACACACACACACATTACCAGCCACCCATGCCACCTCCACCTTCTCCACTCCCCCCTAACCACACACACACAGACACACAATCATGCACACACAGCCACCCATGTCACCTTCACCTCCTCCACTACCCCCCAACCACACAAACACACACCCATGCCACCTTCACCTTCTCCATTACCCCCCAAGCCCCCCCCCCCAAACACACACACACACACATACACACCCTCCAACTCCACCCCCAAACACACACACATATACACACACACACATTACCAGCCACCCATGCCACCTCCTCTACCCCCCAACCACACCCCCAAACACACACACACACACACACACAGACACAACCACACACGATGACACACACACACACACTCACATGACAGACACAAACACAAACACACACAGACAGACACACGATCACACAGACACAATCACACACCCACCCACCTCCAACCCCACCCCTAAACACACACACACACACGACACACAGACACAATCACACACACCCACCCTCCAACCCCACCCATAAACACACACACACACTCTTCATCCCATGCCATCTCTCTTTAGAGGTGCTATCATGGCCAGGTGGGTTGAGACACAGTCACATGGCTTTGTCATGGGTCTGGGTTTGCATCACCACCACTACCACCACTACAGCACTGCACGGCATGGGCAGCAGATTTTAGACGCGTAATCCACTGGGTAAATCATTTCCTCCCTCTCCACCCTGGGTTCCTCTCTCTCTCGTCCCAGTCGGACACACAAACATGGCAGTTCTTATCTGCGTGGGACACAACAGAGTGTTATGAGGTGACACAGGCTTGATATGTTTTTCACTAATTGTGCAATGCTCAGAGTCCGGGCTGCTTTTGTCTGGCTGGCTATAGCACATGGGTACCTCAAAGCGTGTTTGAATTTATGTAAAACGTAACAGCCCTACGAGTTCTTTGATGGGAGGGGTGCTGGGGACCAGAGGGGAGGGGCTGAGTTTTGGAGGGGGGGCAGGAGGAGGTTGCTATATTATTGCAGGATTTCAATGATAAAATGAGACCATTTGAAATGCATGCATTATCAACTTCATGTTGAGCAGATTATTTTAATTGCTCTCTGGTCTCCTCTGCCTTGCATTACAGCCTTATTGCTTTTCTGATCTTTTTTCTTTTTTTTTTTTTTTTTTTTGATTAAGAGACATTTTGCTCGAGATTTCCATGTCAGTCTTAATCATTTCCACATATAATGTTTCTGCTGCTATTAATCTTATAGCTTGTACCAAGCATGTAGGTCAGTGTAAAAAGAAATAAAATCAACCAACATCTTTTCTAATCTAATTCATTTTACATGAAACAACCGAGACATTAAACATCAATCGCTTACAGCTTGACATGACATCGGCCATTTTTGTGCATTTATTGTGCTTTGATCGGCTATCTGTCACATGTGATTTTTAAAAATAGTTTCAACAATTATATGGTTCTGTTAAACATTTTAAGAACTCTTTTTTTCAATCGTTTAGTAACTCCAGTAATATCACTCCCTACTTTGGACTAATATGAAAAATACAGACAAACTATACCGACCTTCGCACCATCAAGGACCACACCAAGACTACTAATAGTGTGCAGTGTAGTAAACACATCAGATGTGTCCCTGGTCTCGACATTGTCTGAGATGTTCGCCTCTCCATGTAACAAATGCCTTTTAGCAGTTTTGCCATCTGTCTATAATGAGGCCAATGTTTTTCCAGCCACCCATTTCCACACTGTATTGTGTGCTGCCTATGAGCGATTTGCATAATTGTTGAAAGATTTTGCCCCAAAATTGATATCCACATTGTGACTACAAGAATGAATAAAGTTAAAACATACAGACACTCTCTTAGAGAAGAGAACAGAACAGACGAGAGAGGAGAAGGGAGAAAAAAAATAATAGAATGAAGATGTTTGTGAAATTAGGTGAAAGGCAAATCAAATGTTTTAATCGCACAAAGTAACCTAATCAGCAATGGCTTTATTCGGTAAGCCACGTTTAAACTTTAACCTGTAGGGGGCCTCTTTGTGTTAGTTAATGTACGTAGAAAGGAGAAGGACTGGATGAATGACTAATGAGATTAATCATATTTTAAAATCCTAAAAAGCGTCACTAAAAGGAATCTGAATTAGTGCCACTTCCATCACAGAGAGAAAGAGAGTGAGAGAGAGAGAGAGAGAGAGAGAGAGAGAGAGAGAGAGAGAGAGAGAGAGAGAGAGAGAGAGAGAGAGAGAGAGAGGGACTTAAATGAAACAATTGTGGCCAAAGAAAATGATGGCGTGGAATAAATTAATGTTCAAAGGCCATGTTTCTCTTAATCAGCTCAGCTGCCTGTCCGGGCTATGAAGACACTGGCATGTTGGATCATTTCACAACATTTGGAGTTTAAAAAAAAAAGAAATAAATGAAGGACAAACTGATTATATCTGCACACTACTTTCATGAAAGGCAGTCTACATCAAGCAACACACAAAAAAAACTTTACTTGTGCCAATGCCTCTGACAAAACAAAAAAAAATAAAAAAAAATAAAAAAAAACACAGGACATCTAGCAAACCCAATTAGCCTTCTGACAGCTCGTAAGGGTTAGAGATATCCGAGTGTTAATGGCACTCTCAAAAAATTACCCAAAATGACAGAACAGAAGAACAAAACAAAGTTGCCCACCCCAAAACTGGCAGGGTGCAAACATGACAAGGACACTTACTTCCACAACTGTGACTCTGCCATCAGCAGCTGACTCTGGACGTTCCTTCAGCTCCTTGGAGGAGAACACAGAAAGGAAGTCGATTCCTCAAGGACAGTAAGAACAGCACAACCACTACATTTAACACCTTTCTTACTTTTCGGCACATTGAAAATTGAAAAACAGGCCTAATTTGAAATGCACTGCAGGGTTTTGTTTATCCACTATGAACGTGAAATATTCATAGTGCTCTGACTTAAAATTTCATTTCTAATCGTAGAAAATGGCTTCTTCAAAACTATCACCACATAATTTATATTATACTGTGTATCACCTCAGTCTGTTCACTCAGATAGTTGACTCACTGTGATGAGAAAATATGAAACACTGCAATTCATCTGCAAGTGCTGCTAAAGTGCAAATTGTCCCCATTACTGTAAACTGACATTAACAGGACGTTGTGATATTTAAAATGTGGATTTCTGCAAAACATTATATATATATACAGAATGTTTGCGTGTTGTTCACATGAACGCATTGAATCAGTCATTTTTGAGGACTTAAAAAAATGACGACAGGCTTTTAAATATGTGTAATTGCAATAAGCTTCGATTGGTCTTCACACCATATTGTGCTTTTAGGTGGCACTAATATGGAGAGGTTGTCTTTTGAAATCAGGCCACAAGGAACAGAATAGCGTGTCATTTTCTTCTTCTCTTCGTATCAGCTGGCTATATAATTTTCCCTCCATTAGCGAAAGGCACATGTTATCTGTATTATCATGCCATGCAGTGAGCCGTGCATTCAAATTCATTCTCTCCCTCTCTCTCCATCTCTCTCTCTCTCTCTCTCTCTCTCTCTCTTCATCTCTCCCTCTCTCTCTCTTCATCTCTCCCGCTCTGTCTCTCCATCTCTCCCGCTCTCTCTCTCCATCTCTCCCGCGCTCTCTCTCCATCTCTACCGCGCTCTCTCTCTCTCTCTCAATTTGATGCTATGACAACCACTTAGTTTCTTAAGACGTAATATGACGGGCAATGGCAGGCTTCGAGAGCCACTCATCCTGTATTTGTCCCATATCCCAAATAACTTCTAGTACATCATGAACCCTTTACGGATCATACTCCCCACTGTACAGCTCAAAAATTAGGCACCTGTACATGCACATATTTTTAATAAGGAAAATAAATATCTCGTGTTCAGTCAACGGGCAGTTATCTTCAAGTGCTTCTTATTACTGCTAACTGAATACTAATGGTTGGTTATTGCCTTTAGTCATCAACAGTGCCGTTTAAGCCAGTACAAAAACATCAGAAATAACCCAGCCACCAACAGTGTACAGTATTTCAATTATTTGACAAAACCAACAAACAACCATTACATTGAAATATCCATATGCACTGCGGTTCCAATGAATTTTAACATGACCAAAATGATGTCTCAATACAGAACTTATGAGCCTGTGGTCATCCAGATCTGTAAGGTTGCTCTTGACTGCTGTGTCCACCTCACACGCTCTGGGTCTCCCTCTGTCTGTGTGTCTATTGCTCTGCGAGTCTCGCTCTCCATAGCCTCCCTCCCCGCACCTCTCACCCCCCCTCACTCTCTGCACTTCAACAGGATCTGACTCCATCTAGTGGCCCCAGATGCTCCAGCCCCACATCAGTGGAAAACAGCTAGGCCAAAAGGCAGACACACACACACACACACACACACACACACACATACACACGCTTAAGAGAGAAAACACCTCAGACTCACTTTGTCTCTTCACCACCACTCCACAATTATGTATACTACTGTCTTTGTTACGATTCACATCGTAGACATGCACCCCTAACTGTCTCAGAGGTACTTTCGGCTGCTTGCTGAGGCGAGGCAGGGCAGGGCAGGGTAGGGCAGCTCATCGGTTTGGGAGAGAAGGTGGGGGGATGACAACTATTTGGGGATGGAAATAATTACAGGCCCTATCTGTACCGGCATGTAAGCTCTGCCCGTCCACTAAATCTCCGCTTTATCCTAATGCTACAATAAAGTTGTCGCTGTCACAGCGATTTTCCCTACTTTTTTTTTTTACAAATTCTAATGAAGTTGTCTCGCTTCAATTTTAATTTATCAGATTACTACATGTAAAAGAAACAATAAATGGGGGCTTTTCTCTCATAATCATGTAATTTGCCTGTGGGAGCAGGTCTTATTTGACAGGGCAATTTCCACACTTATTAAAGCCTTTGACACAGTCAAACATAATCGTATTAGCGTATTGCTCAAATTAGCTTGTTTCGTTGCAGAGAAGTCCGCGATTCTGGGCGTAATAGGCCGCCCTCGCAAATAACTTGTGATGTCTCCATTTCCTCTGGTGAGGGCTTAGGAGAGCAGAGGAGAGCAGAGGAGAGGAGAGGAGAGGGGGCAGGATGCAGTGGGAGGTAGAGCCGGCTGCCATCTCCAGGCAGCATGGCAATTGGTCCACACGCAGCAAAGCCAGCTCCAACTGTCCTTCAACATGTGGAAACAACGCTACTACACCAAATTGTAATACTGTGTTGAAGCCCAAAGAAGGAGATAAAAACTTACTTTAATAGCTTTGCTTTGCCTTCTCCGCCAACCCCACACTGCCCCCCCACCCACACACACACACACACACACACATTCCCGTCTTCTACGGTCCCACAGCTATAGGGTTCATCAGTCGGACTACAGGATGCCTGGGACATTGAAAACAAGCCTCAAGTCCCACCAGCCACCCCCCCCCCCCCACCCCAAAACAACTCATCACTAGTACAACCAACAACAAAACTACCAAGCGCAGTGCTTAACAGGCTTGACATTTTGCCCGGGTGACACCGGTACACGGTGTTGGAGGCGTCGGCGGAGGGAAGAAGTTGCGGTGTCATAATTCACTGGCCCCGAAATGAGGCCGCTCGCTGGGCTCGCTGGAGAGGAGAAACAAGAGGCAGCCCTCTCGCTGCCCCCCTCTGGTGAGGAATGCACTCGCGGGGCACAACCAGCGACTAGTTAGGCCTCCGCCACATCCTGGTACTTTTATCTTTGACCTTTGACCCACGGCACATCTGGAAACCTAGTTGGAGCCCCGAAAAGGACGAGGAAGTTTTCCTTTTCACTCCCCGCGAACCATTTATGGATGAGAGTGACTGTGTGCGTAGTTTCAGCCCAGCAGCCCGCTTCCCTGAGTGAGTCAGTTTAATGATAGCACTGGTAATGAACTCTGGGACACTGCTACAAGGCGTGTGCCCAGGCAGGCAAACGATGTTGGGAGACTGCAAACGGTGCATGGCATTGCCTCTCTGACTGTATGGGTTCCAGATTCCTACAGCAGATAAACATCTTTGAGAAGGGCAAGGTCCAGAACAAAAAAAAAAATCTGACTACAAAGACTCACATCTTTGATGTTGCAGAGATGGTCTTGCTTAATGGACACCAAGCCTATGGCCAACAAAAACATCCCCCCCCCCATCAGGATATTTAGAGGTCGCATGTAGAGGCACAGTCCATGGGATCAAAATGTGCCCACTGGGTATTTGTTTAACTAGCTTATGAGAGAAAGCACAGGGCCTTTGGTGTTAACTGGTACAGCCTGGTCTCCCTGTGGCCATCTTGCTGTGTGTTGACATAATGGAAAGCATGGGAAATGTTGCTTCGCGACAGAGGTACAGTGCAAACACTGTGACCTGGAGTAATCACACTTTGATGTTCAGCATGGCTCCCACATTCCACTCATGGAAAGTCGTTTCCCTCTTTAACAGCCAACGTTGCATTGTATGTGTGAACATCTTCTTTTAAGTATATGCATCAACAGTCAATATTATAAGGCACACAAAGGGCTGCCTTTTTTAGAGAAATGATGATGATAATTCACATACATTATTGTCAGTTAAAGAATGAAATTCTTCTGCGCGTGATCTGACTGGTAGACTGAAACTCATGATCTGCATCTTGGGTAAAAACAATAGAAACCACCAATGCAAAAGAAAGAAAAAACAAATCCACATTTCACATCTAAGTACATATTTGCTCATCCGAATAGCTCGTGTTTATGGTGCTGCCGCGGCCCCCCTCTGTGTCAAGCTACGCAGAAGAGAAAAACATATTCGGCAAAGAGTTCACAGAGTCCGGACGTATACGACGTCCACGCATCCTGACATCTGCATTTTCTATTATGATAAGTGACTCGTTTTGGTACGCCGTCTACACCATTCTCGAATGGCAGACACATTCGCATGGTACAACTTTCCTCTCGAACACAATGTAGGTGGGGAGTGGCGCCCCGATAACGGACAGGAAGAAGACATGGAATCCTCTTCAAGCGAAAGGCCCCTGGGTTTATGGGAGTCTCGCATACAGTCGAGCGAGACAATAATCCAGACTGTTTAGTGGATCTGACATTTACTGTTGCGGGGGAATCAGCGCAAAGTGGGCCGGGCCCTGCCATTGTGCTAAGCCCAGTAACACACGGCTGCCTCTGTTCCCATCACCTATCTGCCTGCGCTCTCTGTTGATTTTATAACGCAGGGGAAATGCACCGACCACAAGCTGTGCTGAATAAAAGGAATCTGTCTGGAAGATTAAATAGAGAGCGGGTACGAGAGAGAGAAAGTGGGGGGAGAGAGGAAGAGAGAGACACAGAGACAGAACAGGAGGGGAAAAAAGCCATCTCTGAGGAGTGTAGACTCAGGTGCGTGCTCCCCACGGAATTCTGAGACCTGTCTATCAGTATCTCCTTTAGATGATGTCATAGGTCTAGGATTCTCTCAGAGGAATAGCGAAGGTGGCTGTGGTTCTCCAGGGAGCGTTTGGCTGAGAGTTGGGGGGGGGTGGGGGTGGTGTTGAGACAGCGAGTCCCCGGGCCCTGCACATCTCCTTGGGCCTCACCAGCACAGCATGGCCCTGCCCGGGAGCAATGGGCCTAAACCAGGACTAATCAATCAATTAAACGCGCCCCAGATTAGCAGCGATTATGGGTCCACCTTAGTGGGCTGCCCAGAGTGGGCTGCATATGTTTAAAAGTCCCAGCAGGATATTGTCTAAAAAGATAAAGGGGCCTTCAGACCGAACGTGCAGTGAGCAATGGCTTTTACAGTACAAAAAGAAGGTCTAGGGAAATAAAGACAATTTCCTGGTCTTAGTAAGACCTTACAAAATGTGCACTGATACTCAGAGACGTGTGGGTGATCCCCAAGGCCTGGCAAAGAAGAATACATATTGAATTATACTGTACTGTATGTTTTTTTCCACACAAACTGTTTGCTGAAGCCCTCAGTGAAGAGAATGGCCTTCCAGCTGCACATTCAGATCTCTGGTCAGATCACACGGTCAGATGGCCTACAGTCACACACGGCATTCAACTATATATATTTTAAAATATATATTTTAATACTTACAAATGTTTAGTGTCTTGGGTTGATAGATTGTCCTTGTCAGGTAAAACATTTGGTCTCACATGGGAGAGGTAAGATGCATGCTTTTGTTTGAACATCCAAGTACAGCATTTTTTTGTTTATATATATATATAAACAATCTATAGGTAGATTTTTAATTAAAATTTTAGAATTAAAACCATTTCAAACTTAGCATTTAGATGTAAGAAAAACATGTGGTTGGTAAACAGTTGAACACTGACTGATTACTGACAAATTCCCGGAAGAAGTGGTGATTGAATCCATTTTGTATCAAAACAATGCAGAAGCATATGTGGTTTACCTCACACCTAGGAAGTATGGATGCAGGTGTTGAGTGTTGAGGGACAAAATAGACACTGTGTTGTAACAAGTGTGAAAATAATTGGGGGGGGGGGAAGCATGATGCAGCAGAAATTACATTTTGTAGGGATATGGAACATTTCATCATCCTACGCCCCTACGGCCACAGAGTTTTTTTTTTCTTTCAGGAGGCATCGAGTTACCAAGCTAGCATTTGTCTTTTTTTTTCTTTCCATCTATGGTGATAGCTACGAGAGAACGCTTGAGTGCATCTTTCTGGTTTCTAAGGATTTATTCCATTCAAATCTTATTCTTTAACATGGTGATCCTCAGCCCAAAGGGCTTAGTGTGTGTGTGTGTGTGTGTATATGTATGTGTGTGTGTGTGTGTGTGTGTGTGTGTGTGTGTGTGTGCGTGCTTGCATCGCCTCATTACGTTTCACCCCGACTACTCCGCAGGACAGAACATTCTGGTCGGTATCCACTCTTCTAGTTTTACACGCAGTTCAACTTTTTCCACAATTTACCCCCCTCCCCTCCCCCACTAAAAAAAAATGAGGCAAAGTGAAAGGGCATTGTTGCCATTACCAGAAGAGATTTGCATTTGCATCTCTGCAAAATAATAGAGTAATAATATTCACCCATCTTCACAGACGAAAAACGTTTAACGGAATGCCTCATACATCTTCAAGCCTCTGGCATTCCAGCTATGGCACATGATCAAGTTCCTGATGTCTCACTCACACAGCTGAAAATGGACCCTTACAATCGACAGTCGGCATGTAACGCTGAAGCAGACTTGCACGCTTTCTATAGATAAGACCCTCACCACCCACTCCCTGCCAAAGAACGAAAGCAAGAGAGAGAGACAGACAGAGAGAGAGAGACAGACACAGAGACAAAGAGTGAGTGAGTTAGTGAGTGAGAGAGAGAGAGAGAGAGAGAGAGAGAGAGAGAGAGAGAGAGAGAGAGAGAGAGACAGAGCGACAGAGAGAGACAGGGAGAGAGAGAGACAAAGACACAGATACAGACATAGAGAGAGAGAGAGTGTGTGAGTGAGTGAGTGAGTAAGTGAGTGAGAGAGAGAGAGAGGAAGACAGAAAGAAAGGACCTAACTGTAGTGAAATCAAGTACTTTATAAACAGCCCCAGCAAGGGAGAGCCCACAGCGCCAAGCTACTATCAGCGCACAACCATCAACCGCCATTAGAGGGCACAAGCCCCTCCACCAGGCCAGACAAGGGCACAGTACCGTGTCTGTGCAAGCACAGATTAGAGAGGGTCATGACACGCCACTGACAATCATCACTGTCACGTGATAGCCACATAAACTAATTGGCGAGCTTTTATGTGCAAGGCAACCCACTCCAAAATCAAAATGTTTTATTTACATCTGAGGCATGGTTTTTCATTGGAGTTTTGACCCCCTAATCTTTGTTTCTCTCTCTCTCTCTCTCTCTCTCTCTCTTTCACTGAGTCACTTTGTCTGTTTCTAGGTTATAAAGAAACATAGAGAAAAGGCAACATCATACCCTGATACAGTTGCCAGCATATTTCTTGATAAGCTTGAGGCAGTGACACTTGGTAATTTTTTTTCTTTATTTTCCACGGAAATACTTGACAGCATAATTAGCCAACACCATCAGACAAGGGCAAGTGCCAAGGATGACTCTCGCTCTTTCGCTCTCTCTCCCCCTCTCTTTCCCAAAAGTTTTCTTCACCCTGAAGGTTTCCCCTTGCACTACCAGTCTGTTTACTTTTCACTAAATTACATTGGTTTAGCTACTGTGGAATAATGGCAGCCACAAACACATGAGCGCGTGCGCACGCACACACACACACACACATAAACAAGCATACACACGGAAAGGAAACATCAGAGTGCTTAATTATGGTAATGCCGAGGCAGACTGGCTTGCTGATGTGTTTGCTCGGGGGCTTAGCATGGCAGGGGGAGCAAGAAGGCATTTCCTCCTGCTTTGTTGTGAGAGGGTTGGGGCCAGCTCTTCACCTGAGGCCTCCTGCACACCCATCCCTATCCATCCTGCCAAAGCCATTACCCCCATGCACTGTTAGAAAGACAAATATTGCTGCAGTCTTAAGATTCTGCTATTACATTTTTTTTTTCCTCCCAGGATCTGACTCCTCAGGCCAGACTGAGGAACAGACGCACTGTAAATGACTGAGACTTTGTTTAGGCCTACTGGTGTACTGTGGTGGTAACACAGAAACTCACTGACTAGACTTACACTGACAGAAGGCACAAGTGTGAAAGGCCAAAATTCAGTGCTGTCTGTAACACTGGTAAGAAAACAATACCTTTCATAATACAAACAAGTCTGTAATGATTCACTGTCATTGTCAGTTTGTTAAATTTCCATCTGCTGCAAGCTATTTAGTCTACTGTTTATTTTTTAATGGTAGGCTACGCGTTTTATGTTTAAATGAATATCCCCTATACTTAAGCTCATTGTATATCCTTAAAATTAGAAGCCACGATTAATTTGTATTATGAGCCTTATTCATAGGATACACAAGGGGTTTTCTGTTGGACTTTGGTGAGACAAAAAGAAGGGAATGACGGATATTGGCATTAGTTACAAACCGAGCGTTTTGATAAGGCTTTAATGAAGGCCACACACTTCTTACCTTAGAGAGCGATGGGGTTGAAGGCGATGGGAAGTGGTGCAGAGTTTCTGATTTTTTTCTCTTCTGTGTTGTGTAGAACTTGACGCGCTGCTCATAAATCGGACGAGACTGATGCAAGGACTAGCTTGTTGACCGTTTCCCAAACCGAAGGCTAGAGAACTAAAGCAATGCTGAGCAAACCCCCTCCTGAGGCGCACTAAAAGTTGTGTATTTGAACCTGTTGCAGTTCCATCCAATCCCTAACTGCACTCGGTGGAGCTTCCCGCCGAGAACCGCCATATTTGTGTTGGCAAAGTATGCGAGAGAATTAAGATCATAAAAGTGCTCGGCCACACAAAGCTGCCATTAACTTCCAGGGGACTCTGTTTAGTACGCACGTTTATTTACGCTCTGCGGATTTGTGGTGTAGAGCTCCTTAGTTTCCCTCTCGGTCAATATTTTTGCAGTGTCTTGCTTTGTAGACCCAATTGATGGATTGCATTTATTGCGTTAAAACATGCCTTACGTGTCTTTCTTATGCCTTAGAAATACCATCTCAGTCTGCGTAAAACAACTGCTGAGAAGATGCCTTTCCCGATCAACAACAAAAATGCTTAGAAATAGCTACTTAAGATGTAGTGTGCCCTGAGCTACTTTTGATGACTCATGGTAAATGTCCATATATGGGTCACTGCCTTTTCTGTTACTATAATATTTCATTTATTTATCTGTCTGCTCCATTAAATCAGCTTCTTGTGTTCTGTTATTGTCCTGGGGTTCACCGTATCGCGACCTCAACATCCTTAAGAAGAGTGATGGCTAATTGAGTTCATGTTTCAGGAGCATTTTAATGTCCCTACTTTGACATAAATGACCATTATGGGATGAGAAAGTGAAGGCGGGATTCACATGAGCTAGCATCACATGTACAGATGATTGGGGGTATGATCGCTGTGGCAGCAATAACCCACGACCTCTGAGACTGAGCTGCCAGGAGCTGAAGACGAACAGTTTTAAAAGGCAAAGGTCAAATCTAACAATGCCGTTCATCATTTTTACTCTTTTTTTCGCAGGAACAGAATTAGGGTTTTGTCTGTGTGTGTAAACATGTTTTTTACTCCTTGTGTAGGAGAGAGTAGCTTATACCCATAATTAGACATGTGTCCTTTGTTTGCCTGAGGTATTGTAAGAATGTGAACTTTACTTATTAAGAAGATTTTTAAATTTGGCATCAATGGTGGTAACTTATCACCTTATCATCCAATATTTAATGATAATTGAATGTTGCTGTTTTCCCTGCACTTGCAGTGTCTCTGGCAATATGATGTGTCTTGGCAGGTTTTGCCAGTGAAGAACAGTCTTGGAATGTGTTAACAATTAGTCTTTCCCTTGGAAGTGCTCTGCTCATTAGTCCTTCATGTTAATGGTGATGATTATGAATAAACTTGTCAAAATGCCATGAAGTCACAGCGAGCCCACTGCTAAAACAAGACCTCACCACAAACATTCTGCTTTGTGCCTTTAGAACAAAAGCATCCGTATTTCTACATTTGTTTTGCATTTGTCTTGCTTGGAGCCTGTGCATTTGTACTTATCTCAAGGGAGAGGTTTGCTGAAGCTATGTCCATGTCTGCCTTGAGAATGAATGATTATAATGCGATCGACAAAGAAATCCCCCGGAAAGTGGCTTGTTTCATATATTTCCTAGATTAAGCCTAATGAATAGTTCTTTTGAGGGGAGACAGCAGTTTTATTTGCACACTCTGTCACTGTATGTTGATTTTGATTGCACCCATATGTTTCAGCATTCTTTGTTTAAGTCCTCTGTCCAGAAAACAGCAGAGCAAACTCCAGAGGGAACATCAAGAACTAGACATGATCCCCCAACTCCGCTTTTCATAGCACTCCACCCTTCCACTCATGTGACTTAGACATGTGCGCCTGAAGGCCGCCCCATCCCAAAGTCTCTACGCCTAAAGGGTCGCATGATCAGGACCATTCCCAGGGTTGTCTCACGCCCCAAAACCCTACCACTAACAAACTGTACTGTAGACACCTCTTCAGCAGACTCAGTAGACGCAGATGAAATGAGACATAATTATTACCTGGATTGACCAGGTATTGCAATGACCCTGTCCGTCTGTGTGTGTGTGTGTGTGTGTGTGTGTGTGTGTGTGTGTGTGTGTGTGTGTGTGTGTGTGTGTGTGTGTGTGTGTGTGTCTGTTCGCCCATATTGCCTGTAGCGTTACCCTTATGGGGACCAGGCTGCTATCTCTGATTGCGCACACACACACATACAGATACACAGAATTAACACACCACTAGAGTCTCTGAAACAAGCTGGTGAACCTCTCAACACAAAGTTTGGTCGTCTGTGCATGCACATAAGAGTGCAAACACAGACACACAGACACAGACATCCAGCAATCCCCTTCAGCAGGCAGTCTTAGCATTCCATGTAAAGCAAACAGAGAAATCCTGAATGCTTTACCTGCTTGCTTCTTGCCATGAACACGTACAACAGCAAGGGTTTTGGGGAAGCAATTCTCCCATTTTCGTTTTTCCTGTGGGGCAAGATATAAAACAGCTTTTTATTGCATGCCAAGACAAAATAAAACCTTAAATATATAAAAATTACACACTGCAGACTCCTTGTTTAGCAGTCCATTTATGGAGCCCATGTTGTCATCTGTCTGCACAGATCACCCTGTCAACCCACGCCTCTCCTTCACGTCGAGCTGCTTTAACCTTTGCCACCATCATGGTAGGAGAGAGCAGTCGTCCACCGGCACACATTCTGTCAGGAAGCTGATTACATCCCCCTCCCTTCCCCTTGCTCTTCAAACACGCCAATATTAAAAGAGAAATGTATTTTAATTAGCCCAATCTCTTCGTTATTTAATCGAGAAAAAGGGATGGGGTCCAGCTGTGACATTCTTGACAGGCGAAAAATGTTTGTAGTTTCGGCAATTTGCTCCCTCCCTTTTCACGAGACTCTCCACCCCCACCCCCTTAAAAATGCAATATATTTTCAATTTCGTATTGAAAACACAGTTTACTGAAATAGATGGGTTTCAAATTAGACCCAAACAGACTGTCGATTTCCAGCACGGCGTGACAGCAAGCAGATTGCTCCCAGTGATTTCTGATGTGTTCTCATCAGGGCAGGCTGTTTAATATTTCCAGAGCTGTTAACCATCGCAATGACGCTCAAATGCCTCGCTGACATAAATGCAAATCGTCCGCGAAACAAAATATGAGTGACTGACGTGTATATAGAATAGGCTGTGCTGATGGCTACATCTGCGCACAGCATTCAGTCTTTGCAATACACCCGTGTTCCCTCGGGCAAATGATTGCTGTAAAATATAGAGGGAAGTAAGGAAAGGTTGTTTAAAAGTAATAGCTTTTTGTCTTGGTAACAAAGCGGTGGGTTTGTTGTGAATGTGTGTATCAGAGACTGCGGAAGAAGAAGGGGGAGTTGGACATTTCACATGGCTACACATTACGGATTCACAGTGCAGAGTTTTTAGGTAGTGCAGGGAGGGTGGTATGTCTCTTAGATATCTGAGTGAGTTGCTTCATGGACAGGAAAAAAAATTTGGATTCCTGATTTCCTTTATATTACAGCAGCTTTTTCAAGAAAGAAGAACCTTTCTGAGTTTTACAGCCTGCCACCCTAAAGAAAGAACATGGTGACTGTTAAAGACGCATTACATGGACACTTAGGCCTTAAAAAATGAGGATGTGCTACTGACAGCCAGGCACACTGACAGATACAATATTCCACAGATATTGCGCAGCTTCATTCGAGTCATCACTTTGTAACCATGGGGGACTGAGCGAGGGGTCCCTTGTGGGCCCACATAGGTAAGATCTAGCCGGAGCGGAGCTGTCAATCACATGGGATGACGGCTCTTCCAGGCACGCGTCACCACTCCAAGGCCCCTCTGCAGCCTCCGAGAGACACCCCTCGCCACAGTCTCCGCAGACAGCTCTAATTAGACTAATTACTCTCGGAGGCAGGGGCAAACTTATGGGGGTGGGGCCGGAGCACTTAAGAGGGGCCTGCCTCGCGAGGCACTTTAGTTGCACCGGAGAGACGTGTCAGCTGAGGTCTGCTGGGGCGCTCACAAGGGGCCCTTGCTGTCATCATGAGGAGGATGTCCCCGTCATGAGTGTGTCTGACTCAGGGCCTGATCAGGTGCACAGAGCTCTCAGTGCGATGGATTTTGCCGCTGTTACGACCAAGGCTCATAGGCCGCAATGTAAAATGGCGACGGACCACAGAGTGATACAAAAATAAACTTTTTTTTTTTTAATTACAATAAATAACCAAGGTCAAAACCAAGACAAATGTGAGGACCCACACTAACACAAGCAACAACAAAAAGGGAGAGCATGGTCAGAGCTTCAAGGAGAGAGAGAGAGAGAGAGACAGGAGAGAGCTTTTATAGCCACACAGACACAGGTGTAACTGATGAGCTCATTGAGTCCCAATCACCACCCAAAGGCTGCTGGCCAGTGGGGTGCCTTTAAACCACCTTTAATGGTGCCCAAAGATCAGATAAACGGTGCCCAGTTAGGACATGTGCCTCAGATGGTTCCCATGTAACTCAGTTGAGCAGGAATAAATGGAGCTATGTGGAAGGCCTTCAGTCTTAAAGCATTACTAAGTAGTTTTTGTCTTCTGTCACCCTACAGGTTGGAAGCAGAATTGTCTCTCATAGAGAACTATAGAGAGATGCTTCGCTCCTCCAAACTTGCTTAGTGCTGTTATAGGTCATGGAGGGCAGCAAAGTGAATTCAGAAGTGCCTTTCCCCCTGTTACAAGTTGATGAACAACTGAAACGATTTTGGAAACATTATTTTAAGGTTGTAAAAACTACTTAGTGTTGCTGTAAATGTGGCAGATTGGTCGTGCATGCCTACAGTTAAAGCCTGTATCTGCGTTTCACACTGGGGGGGGAGGAATTAATTCATTGGCACAATTATACTCTGCTAATGAATTAATATAGTAGGTTTTATACGTCTCGCACAGAGGGAGTGGTATCACTTGCACTTTGGCATGGCTGTTTGTTAAAATGCTTTATTTTTATTACAGGCTCCCTAATTTGCTGGCTTCAAGCCTTCCAGCCACACAGCTTCGTTTCGCTTTCTTCCTCTGTCTGTGTATTTGTTTGTGTGTGTGTGTGTGCGTGTGTGTGTGTGTGTGTGTGTGTGTGTGTGTGTGTGTGTGTGTGTGTGTGTGCGTGTGTGTGTGTGTGTGTGTGTGTGTGAGAATGTGTCTGAATGTGTGTGTTTGAGAATGTGTATGTCTGTGCGTGCCATATTTGTGTTTATGTGTGTGTGCAGGGGAGTGTGCATGTGTGAGGGCCCAGACTAACACCGGGTGTCGCTGGAACTTTTCCATGCATCATAATCGTTTGCTAATTCACTATGCTAATTAAGTAATTAATTTGGGAACAGGAGATTAGATGGAAGGGGGCAGAAAAAAAGAAGAAGGGAAAAAATAAATAAATAAATAAAGAACTGAGTAAAGCATCAAGCGTCACCGCCGGGCGACCGTCACGCGCTCTGACATTAGAAATGCAAACTGAGTCGCACACGCCGCCGCATGCTTCCTGCGCCCAAGGCGAGCTGCGCTGATGAGCCGAGCGCGCTCGCTCAGTGTGTGCGTTGCTGCGTTCACCCTCACTATTAAAAAGCCTCCCCCCACGACATCCTCCTCGCCTCCCCAACGCTATTTTAGATTCCACAGAGATAGGCTCTGGAACTGTACACAGGTGAAGGGGAAGCTGAATTCTTGAGACTCTTATCTAAGGGTTCCCCTTATTCAGATCTGTGGGATATTGGAAAAAAAGGGAAAAAAAATGAAAAATGAAAGAAAAAAAAAACTTGCGATATCTTATAGAGAGGAATGTACGTGAGGGACTTTGCTGGTTTTTAGATGAATAAAAGTACACTGCCCATAAAAACCTGCTGAAAACCACAATGTACGTGGGCCCCTGTACCATGTACAGATTCACCTTTGCCTCAATTCCTGATCTTTCCCAGAAGAGGGCAGCAGTCATCCCACTATGACATTGCGATGCCTGCATTTCAGGCAAGACCTCACGTAAGGAGATTTGCCCTCTGAGGAGAACGGCCATTGAACACCATGAAAGGTCATCATAAATCATTTTAAGTGTGCATGTGAGCTTGTGCAGGGTGTTTATTTGTCCTTGCTTAATTGTTGTTTGTTTAATTGTTTGTTGTTTGTTTATTTGTCCTTGTTTAATTGTTGTTTGTTTAATTGGGTTCTGTATTTGTGGTGGTGTAATGGCTGGAGGGGAGGCCTAGTGGCTATCATAATAGATCTCTCGTGTAAACATCCTGTGACTGATAAGCACGTAAGAATGTTATTATGGGATGGGCACGTTCTTACTGCCATCACATGAGGGTACGCTAGGATGTACAGTATCTACAGGACCTAAAAGTGTTAATTCCCTAGTATAGCATTAAAACTATGCTACTTTGACCTGGTGTAGTGGTCAAACTCTTTCTCACTCTAGATCTATCTCTCTCTCTCTCTCTCTCTCTCTCTCTCTCTCTCTTTCTCTCTCTGTATGTGTGTGGGTGTGGGTGTGGGTGTGTGTAGTTGGGGAGGAGAGGGTATGTACAAGTATCCGTTATCTCTTCTCTCCCAACATAGTGGGTTATAACCTCTGTCCAGCCCGCCACGTTACCTCCCTTGGCTCCCCTCTCAGGAAATCTGCCCGTTCTGCAATGCAACCACAGAGGGGCAGAGCTGAGACACCACACACAACCAAGTTTCATTAACGCCACAGGGACATAAAGCCTCACTGCTCCCTGTCAGGGTAAGGATCAAAGCAGCACCAGTCCTGGTGTCTCTTCTTAACAGGGTATAATATCAATGTTGGCTGATTAGCATCCATGTGTGTATGTATATCACTGCCTATATTAGGCGTCTGTACTGAATGTATACTGTTGTCTCTGTTGTGCGATACCTGTACACATATTTTGATTTGTCTATTTGTATTTATTGTTTTGTATTGTGTATTGTATGATATGTATAGAGCGCTAACATGTGCCAGATTCAAGTTCTTTGTACAGTATAAGTAAGTGTACTTGACCAATAAAATGGATTAATATGTTTCTGTAGCCCATAGACTACAGTAGCTCACTGTGGGATTTCCTTACCTATATTGTCCAGTCCAGTTGTTGGATCTAAGCCCGGGCTATCAGACAAAACAGGGAGGAGAGATAATGGCAGTGGATAAACGAGACGATTCCATGATAAAACAGGATGTGGGTTATGATGTGAAATCTGTCCAGTGCACACTCAAGGGTTGCCCAGAGGGAATGGCCTCTCTTGCTGTTGTTCTCGGCAAAACCACCATTTTGTGGGCCAAAACAAAACAACATTTCTATTGAGTGGGAGGCTCAACATGCTTAGGGTTAACTTGCTCGCTCAAAGAAGTGCATCATGGCCATGGCTGCATGTGGTGCAAGTGCCTAAATTACATTTGGAAGGCAAGGTCTAATGACAGTCCAATGATTGTGCAACATTATTGAATTTCATCAAGAGGAACTGAAAAATGGCTTTGATACAAGCTGAAAGAGGTGTGTGTGAGTATGTGTGTGTGTGTGTGTGTGTGTGTGTGTGTGTGTGTGTGTGTGTGTGTGTGTGTGTGTGTTGTCATAAAATTACTTCAGGAGTTATTGCTGCTGTCTATACTCTGACTGAACTAGAACAAACAGATGTCTACAAAATTATGAGACACCAACACAAACGCATGATTTCCCGCTAGGAAATATTTCTCCCCTTGATCGGCAACCGTAAAAAAAAAAAAGAAAAAAGCCACTCACATAACACCTGTCCATCTGTTCCCTGATGTATCCTACCAGGTGCTGCATGCTGACCTGAAGATATGAGGTGTGCTTGGTGCTTCCCACTCCTGGTTCCCCCTGTCACATGACATCTGAGAAAACTGGGACGGGATGAGTGCTGTGCCTGGCTCTGGCGTCATGCCTTTTTGTTTGACATCTGCAGAAAGGTCAGCGCGGGTGTAACAGCAGTAGAGTGTGAACAGAAGAATGGGATGAGCACTTTTTTATGTGTGAAAGCCATAAGGCCCCCTTTTAGTGTGAGCACACACACCAGTTTATTGTTGTGTTCTCTAAAGAGCCAAATGACCCAGAGGCTGCAAAAGTGCTGCAGATGGGCACGGAAAGGCTTAATGAGAGATAATATACCTCTGCGATAGAGAATGTGCAGTTTGAAATGGTGGGGGGTGGGGGGTGTGAATCGGGAACAAGGTGACTGCCTCTTTACATGTAGGCTGAGATGAGCAAGGAAGGGAGCCTCTGCCATGGCTAAAACCACCATGGATTCACCTGAAACTGCTACTCTGGGTTTTTTTTTAAACCTCCCTCTACTCCATGTCTCACAAACAAACAGCCCAGGGATTCGAGAGTGAATGCGACTGTTTAGGAAAAGGCGAGGGGCTGTTTAATATACTGCTAATCTGCCCAGCCATCTGCTCTTTTGGACCGGTGCTGGGGCACGAGATGGAGAACTAGCTATTTTCCAACGCCGCACTCCAATCCCAAACACAAGCAGTCGCGGTGGGGTGCCAGCTAAATCACTTTAACTCCACCGTCTAGACTTACCTGATTAAAATAAACTCCAGCAACTTGATGCTTGGATGGACTTCTGTCTGTTCCAGGTGAAAAATGTTGACAGTCTCTTCCGAAACTGCTTGACTGGAATGCAACACGAGCGCCAAAGAATATGTACAGACTCCTGATACTGCTATCAGGGGGGAATATCTGGCAAGGCAAACACACACTTTGTAATAAATCACAACAGTCCAAGGACATGGCCTTCAGAATATATTTATTCGTTGTTATGTGAGATCCTCAAAAAACAACATGAACTGCGCTCTTTATGTAAAAGAAGGATGACAAAGCCTGAAATGAACTTTTTCAGCTTAGTGGGTCTGTTATGTTTATGCAGCCATCACAACAAAAAATTCTATGCTGCATAGAAGTGTGTAGATAATATAGGTTTTGTGTTTTTTTTCTGTTTTCAGTGATGTATGCTACTACATAAAGCATGCTCAAAACCTCAAGGGAGGGTGAAATCCAGTAAAAAAAAAAAAAAAACCCGGGCAACCCTCTTTGATTCATCATGCTGCTTTCGTACATTAAAAAAGCACTACAGAAGCCCCAAGAGCCTCTGACAAATGAAGATTCTTGTTTAACCCAATTAGGCTGGTGTGCAGTGCTAGGTGTAAGATTACTAGGGTGGTCCAGGCCGGCGATGTAAGCAGCAGTAATGTGATTTTTTTTTTTTTTTCGCTCTCTCCCTAGGCCTGCTTTAAGTCCTGTCTCCCAGCAAAATCGCTTCATCTCCCTGAGCAGGTGTGTGGCCCTTTATTTAATACAGAGAGGGCACATTGATTAGTCTCTGCCTGTAGGGGGCGATCTATGTGTGTATGTGTGCGTGTGTGCCGCCACCTGTGAACTGTCGAAATTGAAAGGAAGCGGCAGGCTGGCAGGGTTGCTATCAGACTTGAAGACATCATTATTTTTCACCGGTGTGAGTGACAAGCTGCACCACTTTTATTGCAGAATTGCTATTTCAGTATAGTTCTATGGTCTGACTACATCCATTTTAACATTCAGTCTTTATTAGTATGTGGGATCATCTGACTGCCCCACAGGTTTTATCACTGGATTGAGGCATAGTCTTGTTTATTAGTACTTCATATATTTAAAGGTTCTGTTTGGAGTGCTTCTTGGGTGTGCAATTCCTCTGGTGCTCTTCGGCTCAGGGATTCCAGATATATAAATTGCAGGAAATCTGAGACACCCAAAAAGAATGTAATTTTAAAGCCTTTAATTTCATCTTTGAATACTTAAACATGCCCATGTGGCCTGCCTCAGAGCTATTCAAAGATGGTTGCCTTCTGGCAATGTGGCAGTGCTCTTCTTATTTGTATTATTTGTTGTAAGCTTCTGCCATTGTTCACAATCAAGTCCTGCACAAACACTTTATACTGATCTGGCTTTTGTCTCCATGAAAGTGTGCTTGGCATTGTTCAATGCCTTAAAGGTCCCATATTATACTCTTTTTCAACATGTTAGTATAGTCTATTGGCTATAGAAACATCATGTTTTCATTGTCCTTCCCGCACGCATATAGGATAGGAATATAGGATAGGAATCTAAAAAAATATATAAAAATACAAAGTTTGACATTCCGTTCTGACGTCATGTCAGTCGTCAGACAAGAAATGGCTCATAGAAGCACAGGATTCCTGACACCAAAATCTTTCAAATTGACTCACAGCAAACGACTTGATGTTTGTGTTTTTTGGCACTTGGAGTGTAGCAGTTTATTGGAGCAGTGCAGACCCAAATGACAATGTTATTATGCATTTTTGCATAATATTGCCCCTTAAAAACAGCAGTCATCTGGTACATCTGGTACACATCTGTAGGGACATGCACCTCAATATGAGGAGGCAGACATGACACTTCGCCTTAGTCCACCTCTACTTGACCGTGACCGCCCACGCCTACCACTGCTGATGACTCAAATAGCTGACAGAGAGAGAGGGAGAGAAAGGGAGAATTCCTCAAGCGTCTGGAGCCTGTGTGTATATTTGTGCTAGCATGGTGGAGGGAGGCTAGTACGGGGAGGGCGGCTGTATTTACACAGAACAGGGGATGGCGTTTCATTAAGAGCAGCCGAGGTCCTCCCCAGCCACCCCAGACATGCAGTCACCAGGCTAGGGGATGCCTCAGAAACCTGAGCCCTCTACAGAAACACAGGGGTATCCGTCTGTCCTGTTTGTACCACAGAGGCCTGCTAAGCAACATCCACCAATGCACACATGCACACATGAAGCCAACAGAACCAGAACAAACATTCATGGTGATTCGTGATGGTGTATTTTGATCAAAATCGCAAGTTAATGACACAGTATATATGACATACAAAATGAAATGTGGACCATCTAGAGCAGGGGTTCCCACATTTTTCAGACCGTGACCCCCAGTTTTAGGCTGCTGATGACCCACGACCCCCAAATAAGGGACAAACTCTACATGCACAAGGCTGTATCTCCCTTCTGACTGAGGAGAAAACAGAACACTCGGGTAGTGATCCTTCCTCTCCAGTGGTCTGTGTTTGGCGTCCCACGGTGTCTGTTATTTCCTCTGACTATCCTCTCCCTCAGCAGGGGTTAACCAAGCAGACTCTGGCTTCATAAAAACACTCTATTTGGACATCCCCAGGATTAGGACCACAAAAGCTCAGTATGTTTGCTTAGGAGAATTTTCTAATATGAAGCCCAGTGCATTTCAGAAACTGATGCCTTTGTAAATCATTAGTGAATGCAGCACATTATACATAATGTAGGATGAAAGAATTACTAACATCTGTGGTGACAGACTGAATACACATCGGCAATAATTTACATGATTGATTTGATTTCTGTAATTATTCAATGTATGGTTTTGCCATTCTGTTCCCAACGGATCTAGTAATGTTAACCAATATGTGTTGTTGTTCTTCTTGAGTTCTTCTTGAGGTTAGTGTTAGGAATAGGCCTCCACTAACATGTGAGTGTAAGTGTGTGTGTGTGTGTGTGTGTGTGTGTGTGTGTGTGTGTGTGTGTGTGTGTGTGTGTGTGTGTGTGTGTGTGTGTGTGTGTGTGTATGTGTGTGTGTGTCTGATTGTGTGTTTGTGTTTGTATAATGTATGTGTGTACATACATGCAGTTTTCCTTGGTCCCCCTCCTAATGGGCTGCTGCCTAAATCATTACCAACAGCAACATTTCACTCAGCAAGGTCAGTGGTGGCAAGCATGATGATAAAGATAGGACTGACCCTGGAAGACACTCTGGGACTGATCAGTCAAGGTTCTGTCAACAGGATTCAGAAGACTTTTCAGGAAAAGGGCCCAGCTGAGAAAATCCATTGTCTTCATTTCCTACCCAAGTAACACAACTTCCTTAAAGACCAGCCACTGATGAATTCAAGACCTTGCGAGCACTGTTGCATTTCTTGCCCCACTTTGGTCTTACAATAACATCTGAGACCATGTAAGTCATTCTAACCTTAATATTTTATCTCTGAGGGGGTTGATCTTATATAACTTGCTTCTTTTGAAGCTGTCTTTTTTTTTTTTTGAAACCTTGCACTGTTCCCCGCACCAACTTCTGCTGAAATAGCATATGTCACAAAACATATGTCAGAAGAACATGTGGTCTTTGAAATATTTCCACATGAAATAAGTTTGGTTGTCTTCAAATGTAAATTACATCAAGCCAAGCTTATGACTGCAATTATGGTTCAAACAAGCAAGCACTGGAGTTATGAAAATATCACAGCAGCTGTGCCAAAGAGGACATTAAAGTATTCATATCAATGACATCGCTGACAATATGGCAGCCCTCTGTTTGTTCTGTCTGCTTTAAAAGACGTCTTATCGCTTGCTTCAGTTACACAAGGGCTTTTTTGTTTATTTCTTCATCAGTCGGAGGCCAGGGGGAAAATGAAACACAAATCCGTCTCTCAAGCAGAGGTTGCTATCTCAAGTGCATCTGCACAGGACACAAGGATCTGTTTATTACTGAAATGTCACCGCGATGACAGGGGAGAGGCGAGTCTCCATGGTTTTCGCCGTGGGCTTTGCTGTTGGGCTTCCTCTGATTCTGGATGGTGCTGGATCCTGTTGATACAGCTGGTCACCAGGGCAGACTCCTGGTCTCATACAGTTGGGGAGTGGCCAGCTGTATGGACAGCGATGGCGTGGGGTGACCTGCTCTGCTTTAGGGTGTACGCCAAGGCTCCAGAACCCCAACTCTTGAGCTTTTTGTCAATTGATCAGTCCCAAAAAGAAATAAAATATGGAGAGGAAATAACATCTGGATGATCATAGTGAAGGCTGGAGATAGATCACAAAAAAACTAAAATCCAAACATCAGTTGCTGACGTTTTTGGGCACTCGCCCCCATGACTGCAAATGTACCAAGCCGTGCTGGGCTTAGGGGTTTTGACAGGGTCATGGGTGAGAGGGGAAACTCGGTGTCCTCTCAAACATGTTTACTCTTGGCTAAGCTGACAAGAGGGAGAACTGGTTTTAGTTGCTAGTACACTCTGTACCATAAAGCTCATCTCTCTCTCTCTCTCTCTTTCCTTCTCTCCCTCCCATCTCTCTCTCATTTCTCTTTTTTTCCTCTCTCTTTTCCTCCCCCCCCCCCCCCCCCCTCTCTCAAGACTCTCGCACACTCGCATTCATGACCAAAGGAGTCCATATTCTAAAAAAATACATAAAAACATATACACATATTTATATATACAAGGGACAACAATGGTTTATCATCAACATATTAGATTTGTGCAGTTTTCTGATATTAGTGAGCGAAAACAATGACAAAAAAGTGGCTTTCCGCCCTCTCACATGGTTGACAAATAAGCTTAAAAACCAAATCAAAACTAGCTCTGGAGCAACGTGGAGTTTGCTAGCTTGTGGGCAGCATTAACTTTTTGCTATTCTTTGATTGAATCTATTCCAGATGTTTACAACTGATACAGCCTGTAACCATAAATCCTTTATGTCACCCTTTTTCTGGTTAATTTCCTCTCATAAAAACAAATCACAGGTTGATAAAAAAAGATAGCTTTAGAGTTACTGTAATACTGAAATAATCTTATCTAATTTGTTTTTGTGACGGAACAGTCCACAGGATCAACACTGCAATATGTCCAGTAGTTTTCCATTGCTTTATAGAAGGTCTCAATATCCACAATGTACCCTTGAAAATCATGAAAAACACAGCCTAGACTCTGCGGATATCTCTCCCTCTACGCTCTTCCCAGCATTATCTGCTGCATTATAACACTTCCTGTTTGTGTAACATATTTGGTTTTCTTTGACATTTGTGTCTGTTTTTCCTGCTCAGTGGGAGTGTGGTGTTCACACCAGCCTTTAGTCGCTGGGTTCAGAAATTTCCATGACTGCAGGACGCCTCACGAGTCCTGTACCCTGTACTGTACACTGGTCAGAGCTGTGCAGTGACCAGCGAGAGTGTACAGCACACACACGCGTACATGTGGGTGAGAACGAGTTGATCCATGGGGAACTGTGACTAATGGGACTTCAACTCTGTCTCCACTCTGGTGACAAACACCCTCAGAGAAGAGACAAGGCTCGCCCACACAACCTCATGTGTCCCTTTGCCCTATTTTTATTTTTATTTTTTTGGAACATGATGTCCTCTCTTTATCTAGTTATTGTTGGGTGTTTACCTCCTTAGCTCTGTCTGTCCCTCTGTCCCTGCCTTCACTGCTGCTCTCCGATCTGCCTGCCTCTCTAATGGCCTTTTTATGTCACTTCATGGATCATAACACTCGTCGTGACATGAAACAGCCGAGGCAAAACGCGTCTCTATTATTTTAGCGCGACACAATAAACCTGCCTACTCACCAACACACACAGATAACACCCAGCTGGTGGTAGCTAAGCTAACAAATCTGCAAGTGCCCCCCTTCAAGAGACATTGTAAATATTTTCAGGACCTTGGCTACAGTGAAGTGAAGGGAATTGTAGACCCATGGCCTTCTCTCAACTCTCTTTCGTAAATCTCACCGGAAAGCAACTGGTATACTGTAATGTTCTTTGCCAACCTGAGCACTTCATAAAGTGGGATCAGCACCCCAGTTTTGCTGGAATTATACCAATAGAAAAGGAATCCCCATGTCCATAACGTGTATCTGTGTAACTGTTTGCTGTTTGCTATTTTGGTCAAAATACACGGGTTACAGGCTGCCCACTCTTATGAATAAGGGTTTAATAGTGGCTTAAATGTTTACTCTTCTCTTAATCCATAGTAAAGTTCAGAAAGTTCTGTTGTGAGTTTCCAGCGGGCGTACAGTTCCCATAACTCACAAGGGATTGTCTTACTTTAGCAGGTGGCTCTCTCATGGAAGCTTGGCCTTTTGCCTTTGGTGGGTGTTTCTCACAGCCCTGCCAATGGACTGAATACCAGCCGTTCCTAGCAGGGCTGGAGTGCTGGGCATAATTACCTGCAATTAGGGTGCATTTGATTGCCCCATCCCTCCAGTGATAACGCGTCTTTGATGTGAGTAAGACCCTCCTCAGCTTCTCGTTATACAAAGGCCTTTTGGCTTACAGGGGACTAAACTCTCTGTCACCTGCAAGGGTTCTAGATAATAGGTGACCTTGGATGTTTTAAAAGGCACTGTGTAACAAATAAAATGTATTATTATTATTATTATTATTCATAATAATATTATTAACTATCTAGATCATTATACCGAAGTAGAAGGGCTCTTGATAGTTATTATTATGACCATCAACACTGCTACAGTTCTTGTTTTGTTAATTCATTTCCTGACAGTGGGAATGAAATAAGAAAAGTTTGTTTTGAAGAGGTAAACAAACCTTGTCGACCTCACTGCTGTTGATTTTGTGTCAGGGTTAGCATAGCCATTTGTCAACTACAGAGTATAGTTTCTGTTCCAAAAAGTCTTTCTTGATTTTATTTAGTCATGTTGGAAAATCAATAGTGACATATCTGACTTTAAAATCCTGGGAAAAAGAGCTACACTGGTCTGTTCCACCATGCTACATCTCATTCTCAGTATAAGCATATGTTTATCATTAATCAAGAATTGGCTCCAGAAAATATCTATAAAAAAAGTTTAATGGATCTTTATGAGGACATTTTTTATTTGAGCTCTGAAATATGCTTGGCAAGGCTTTCTCTTTGCCGACACAGACTTGTCTCTGTTGTCCTGCATTACGATCAGGTTAAACCATTTCCAAAGGAGCATTTTATTATATTTTTCACAGCCAGTTCCACAGATGTAGTTTTGTACTTGGACCTCCAGATCCCCATCTGTGTCTTTCCCATCCAGCATGAACCCGATTCATTGAAAGTACTCCCATACTATTCGCAAACAGCGAACCGAAAGACCCGCTGCTTCGAAGCCCAAAGCTAGTAAAAATTATTGTCACAAAGGTGTCGACATCCATTCAGCCTGCCTGAACCCACCCAACTGGACCTCCTGTCACACAGTCTGTTTGTTCTCGCCTTTCCCCTCTCTTTTGTCCTCGGCCATCAAGTCGCACACGACAGCTGTGCCAGTGTGGACACTGAAACCAAGAGGCCATTTTGACAAAGACACCTGTGCAGGTGATCCATCATCATCCATCTCAGTGGAGAGATATGGGGCCTCTCTCTTGCTATTCCTCTCTCTTTTTCACTCACTTTCTCTCTCTCTCTCTCTACTTTCATTTTTTGCCAATCTATTTTCTTTGCAAGGTAAATGGAACTAGTGATAACTAAAACACCAGTCACTGAAAGTGAAGCAGTTTGCATTAACTTCAGCTTATTTGAGTATGATAGTGATTAGAATATTTGACAGTTTTTCAGTGTAGTTTGGAGTTTTGAATTGTGTGAAAACACATTATATATATTTTTTTAAATTATTACTCTCTGTCCATGCATATGTTTTTTAAATAAAATAAAACATAAAATAATAATAGTCTCTGAAGTGTATTAAACCTTCAGAATTGAAACTGTGTGGTTTGCAGATCTTTTGTGATGTTCTAATAATCATAATCTCTGAACCAGACACAGTCCTCGAGGTCACACATCTTGTCTATGTGTTAGGTGGCAGCTGGGGAACAATGGAAAAAAGTTAAACGTGATATCCTCCATGGAGAGCCCAACACCAACATAGGCTGACTCCCCCCCCCCCGACAATTTCCTGTTTCTCGCCCCCTTTCACCCAGGACCTCATCTATTAATAACAGCAACAGGGAAGCGGCAGCCAAATCAAAACTGCACCACTTTCCTCAATTTACAGGACACTGAGGGAAGAGGAAGAGGAACCCTGCGGGTGAGAGACCTCTGGCAGAGGTGTAGAGAGAAAAAGAGAGAGAGACAGAGAGAGAGAGAGAGAGAGAGAGAGAGAGAGAGAGAGAGAGAGAGAGAGGACAGACAGAGAGACAGAAAGAGAGAAAGAGAGAAAGATAGAGACAGAAAGAGAGAAAGACACAGAAAGAGAGAGACAGAAAGAGAGGGAGAGAGAAAGATAGAGAGAGACAGAAAGAGAGAAAGACAGAAAGAGAGACAGAGACAGATGGAGAGGGAGACAGAAAGAAAGAGAGAAAGACAGAGAGAGAGAGAAAGGAAGAAAGAGAGACAGAGAGAGAGACAGAAAGAGAGAAAGACACAGAAAGAAAGACAGAAAGAGACAGAGAGACAGAGAGAGAGAGAGAGATGGGAGGGCTGTAAATGGAGAAGGAGGGGGGTATCTGAACATGAAGATGATGTTTACACATAGGTCAGGAGGAGGGGTGGAGGGGTGGGGGGTTGATGGGTGAGGGGTGCTCTCTGGTTTGTGTTTGTGAGTTCCTGTGTGCATGTTTGTAGTGACAACACTGTGTGGGTGTGTGTTCTTGTGTGTGCGTGTGTAAGTGTTGTGTATATGTGTGTTTGTACCACCGCTGCTCATCTCACAGCCTTCGGTGGGTTCGGAGTATGAGCGGCATTCATCACTGACGTACCGAGGAGGTCTTGAGCGTCCTCTCTCTCTCTCTCTCTCCTTCTCCAAAACTAGCCAGACGTCACCCCATCACAGGCACACAGGTAAGAGCTCTCCTTTACTCTTCTCAGTAGCTTTACCACACCACACACACACACACACTATTGGCCTCTGTATCTGTCTATGACTAATGCTTTCTTTCGATTCAATAAATTCTCATTTTAAATTAAACAGGCACGTTGATATTTATGTATATCTGTTACCTACGCTGACAAATATACTAAGCAAACCCTAACAAGCACTGAGAGTTTGTTTAGACATTTGTACCGCGGAGCAGGCCTGCTAATTACATTTGCCGAGCAACTGTTGCATTTGATAAATGTCTGAGGGACCAGGGGCGACGTGTGTTTGTCTTGTGCGTTCATGGAATAGTTAAGGGCATGGTCAGTGCAAGTCCACAGCTCTTGTTAAAACAGTCTGTGTGTTTGTGTAAAGCGGCTCTGTGCCACAGGAGACGGAGAGGGGGCCGTGGGCGAGGGAGAGGGCGAGGGCGAAGGCGCAGAGCAGGGCAGGCAGGCAGGCAGACAGGCAGGCATGCAGAACCATCTCTACCGAGCCCCCCCCCCGCTGGGCATGGGGCTAACTTCCTGATCAGCATCCCCTCTATGGCATGTTTAACCCTCACCCCTCTCCCCAAACACCCAGTTCACATGCATGCACCCCACTGAGGGAAAAAGCTAGGGGAGAGGTGAAAAAGAGGGAAATGAAGAAAGGATGACAGAAAGAAAGAGTATACGTCTGTGTGAGAAAGAGGAAAAAGAGTGAGAGAGAGGGAGTGTGTGTGTGTGTGTGTGTGTGTGTGTGTGTGTGTGTGTGTGTGTATGTGTGTTTGTGACAGAGAAAGAGAGAGCAAGAGACAGAGAGAGAGAGAGTGTGTGTGTGGTGTATTTGTGTGTGTGGGGGGGGGGTCTGTGTCTGTGTATGAAACACAAAAAGTGTGTGTGTGTGTGTGTGTGTGTGTGTGTCTGTGTGTGTGTGTGTGTGTGTGTGTGTGTGTGTGTGTGTGTGTGTGTGTGTGTGTGTGTGTGTGTGTGTGTGTGTGTGTGTGTTTATGACAGAGAAAGAGAGAGCAAGAGAGCAAGAGACAGAGAGAGAGAGAGTGTGTGTGCGTGTGCATGCGTGTGTGTGTGCATTTGTGTGTGTGTATGTGTGTCTGTGTCTGTGTGTGAGACAGAGAGAGAGAGAGTGTGAGTGTGTGTGTGTATAAGTGTGTGTGTGTGTGTGTGTGTGCAAGATGGAGGGAGTGACATGAGGAGATTGCTGACAGACAGAGAGCGGTCACAGGCTGCCTCCTCCTTGATGAGCTTGTTTAGAGTACCGGCTGTTTCACATTCCACACACACTCGCACTGCAGTTTCCTTAATGGACCCAGAGCTGCCTATATTTGTTAATCACTATTCTGTTCAATCACCTGCCAGCTTCCTCATTGGGAAATAGGACCAGATTGGCCTTAGCCGACAGAACATGTGGAAGACATAACTTTTTTAGCGGTTGTTCAAGGGTCAAAACAAATTAATGAGGGGTGCAACATTTGTCTTCAGAAATTCCAGTGGTTGTGCAAGAAGGAGCTCCAAGTTGTGGAAAATATTCTCCTCTTCTCTATGCTGTGGACACACACAGCATAAACGTGTATTATCAGCAAAAGTAAGTGGTTATCCTCAATAAATCAGCCTGAGGAGTGAAATGCAAGGATTTTCACGGATTTGCTGGGTGGTAGTTATGTGAGAGTATGCTTATCTTGTCTTCACAGCTGATCCACCATGAAAAATAGCTACCAAGACTGGACCATTTGTCTTTTCAGCTACCTGATCATTTTTTGTAGTTTTCCATTTGTCATTGAGGCTGTTTTCTCATTGGTGTTAAGACCACAGAGTTAGTTCATCCAACCAACAGTTTGTCCTCCTCTTCCGTGCAGTATTCTGCAGCGGAGGCCAAACGCAGCGTCTGGAAAAGAAAAAATGCGGGGGGTGGGGGGATGGGGGGAGGGGGGTGGTGGTGGTGGTGGTGGTGGTGGTGGAGGATTACGGGTGTTATGAGATGCTGAACACAGAGATGCTGATGATGTACATTTCCAGCCTGGCCATGCCATGGCAGAGCTGCAGCGGCGACCCCAAGAGAGCGGGGATGGAATGAATCATTAACTCAGGGCGGAGGGGTTTTAGGGTTTTAGTGGCCTGCCTCCACTCTCGGCAGATGGTGGAGCTCATGCGCGCGGCCTAGCTTTATGGGTCACACACAGATAGCTCCGTTGGTGGGGAGAGAGGCACATCTCTGGCGCCCATCCTCCGTGCGTGCATCCTCTGTGTGCGACTGCACCATGAGAGACACCCAAGTGTGCTACGTCGGTGGTGACAGCTTTAGTTGAAATGCATAAGTCAGCGTTCAAGATCTTTCTGGAAAATGCATACGACTGTGCTTTTTTTCTTTTTTCTTTTTTATTGGAAAGTGTGAACTTTAATCTGATAAACTATGCAACTGATACAGTGAATTGCCCAGTGGAGAGATGGACCATAGCCCAAAATGCTGTCAGAGCTGCATCTCTGTGTCATCATGCGGATGGATTATTTCACTGGGCTCCGGTTAAGTGAGGTCTGGGTGTCGGGGCATTCACGTGCATGGTGGGTTGTTTGACTTCCTGTCTGTGGTCACTGGGGCTTTATGACCACTGTTGCGTGATGTGGCGTCCAGTTGCACACGTCACTTCACTTCTCTGGGTCACTCGCGCCACTAAATCACTCTGACGATACATGGACATAATAAGCCAGACGTCCTTCCCTCTCTTTCCCTCATCTATCTATCTATCTATCTATCTATCTATATTTCACATATTTCTTTGTCTTGGTATCAATGAGATTAAGCCAGGGTTAAAAGAGTTCAAAGTAGACAAAAGGTCATATAGCATAATTACAGAAAAATCCATATTTTAAAGACTCTATATATCAGATTTCACAGGCCAACATTCACAGTAATAAAGATGCACAGGGAGTAAAAATTTGAAATGTAATTAACCCATGTACAAACACTGACATTATTTATAATGTTTACGTGTGTGTATTCTGGCAAGTTGCTGTAGAAAGCGGGGCCGTGGCGCACTACTCACGTTCATAAGACAAACACACATATTGGGCGTCATAACAGCGCAACAGGGGGAGTTGTGGTCATTTCCAAACTCGTGTCCCCTTCCGTGGTCTAATTTACAGCCACCCACTGTTAGAGTCATTAACAAAAGAAAACACATCTAAATCTAAAGCCGTGACATTGATGTGCCACCACTGCTGCAGGGGGAAACTCGCAGTGATTTTTCATTATTCTGTTGCCCTTGGCACGGCAAATGGCCTCTTGCTTCCCAATAATTTTTACAGCTGCAACTGATGCTGCCGAAGCTTTAACAGGGGACGCCGCTTTTTAACCTCCCCCTACATCAAACACAGAGCCGGGAGAAAACGGGTGATGCTTGACAGACAAATAAAATGGCTTTGGTAAACGAGGGCAGGGCAGCATGGCAATGATCATAAACCCTCTAATAAATGCCAAACGGCGCATGCCCTGATGGCGGGTAATGAGATCTTTTTTGGGCGAGATGAATGTGTGCTTCTTAAGATATAGGGTCAACACCTTTTCCTTTGTCATACAAATTCGTTTATATTATTAAAGTCATGAACCAAACATATTACAGTGGAGAGGATCTATCAGGAGGTCTTTTGTAGAGGAGCTCGCCACCTTGTGGTTTGCAGGAAAACTACAGAATGTGGTAGGTAGGCCTATTATTTCAACAATGAGATGCCTGCATTAACTTATAAAAGGGTTTTATGTGCCTAATAACCAATGATTATCTAAATTTTAAACAAGATTTATCTTTTGTTCCGATGCATGAGGTGGGTTTAGCTGTGGGTTACAAGTCTGTAAGTTTAGGTTTACACGGCAGGGGTAAACCTAATGATGTATTCTAACGCTGGGCCGACTTAAAAAATAATAGAGAGCGAGATGTAAGGAAGCGGAGGCATTAAACATACATCTACCCTTCACTTTATGTCCTTAGTAATGCAAGTTAGAAGAAGTGCCGCAGGCTAATTTTCCAGAGCGCACAGGTTTTGATTTTCTCACAGGGAAACTTTCCACCGCTCGGACCCCTACTGTCCTGTGTGTTTAGGTGCACGCTGATTAGGAGTTCTCACGCTGCGTCCAATGGAGCGCAGTCAGCGCCGTGCGGAACGTGACTCTTGCAAGGGTCTTGCTTTCAGTCGCGCAGCACACACACACACACACACACACAAAAACACACACACATACAAATACACAAACACTGACACACACACACTTACACACATTTGCTTTCTCGTTCTCTCACTCACAAACACACACACACCCCACCACACACATACACGCACACATATTTACTTGCACAAACACACACACACACACACACACACACACACACACACAGACGCACGCACACACACACACACACACACACACACACACACACACACACACACACACACACACACACACACACACACACACACACACACACACACACACACACACAGACTAGCTCTCTCTCTTACTTTCTCCCTCTCCATATACTTAATGGCTTAGTTACTTAGGCACGCTGGTTGGCATGCAATCTTCATTAGCATGGGTCATAACACTAGAACTGAACGCTCCCTTCCGGCCACTGACAGTTTGTCCAGATGGACGGCACATTTGAAAAACACCATACATTTTTACTGTCGCCATTCCTCAGAGAAGCCACATGCAAAGTATGGTGAAATTAGGGTTTAAGGTGGGACAGGGATAGTATGCACACTGTCCCCCGTAACAACTTTATATAGGGCATTTCAACTATTGAGTAACATTGAACATCTGTTTTTGATGGCCTCTTGTTTTACAGAAAAAACATAAACAGTTGGCGTGGCTTTAACGTGCAGCCTTTAATGAGACGGTGCTACACAGGCCCGTTCTCCTGGGTTAGCATTTATGGCCCTTGCTTTGGTAATGATCACTCCTCTCCTAGACTGTCTGTGACATTTTTGTCGTTCTCTTTTATAGGAGAAGCGGAGGCCTCAGCCCCGAGGCCGGTATTGGTTGCCACAAACGAACCTCCTGCAAGGAGCTTGGCGCCCGGTTTAAGGTTACAGGATACAGCATTTAAAAAATACGAGAAGAGGGGAAGAGAAGTGGGGAGAACAAGAAGAAGAAGAAGAAAAAGAAAAACAAAATGGAAAATCTGACGTCGGGAACCAGCGTCCGTCTGAACTGTAGCACCTCCGGCAGGCACTCCTTCATCTTCACGCTGATCCCCGTGGTCTACGGCTGCAACTTCATCATCGGCGTCGTGGGCAACAGCATGGTGGTAGCGGTCATCTACTGCTACATGAAGCTGAAGACGGTCGCCAACGTCTTCGTGCTCAACCTGGCCGTGTCCGACCTCACGTTCGTCATCACACTGCCCATGTGGGCCACGTTTACGGCCACGGGCTACCACTGGCCTTTCGGCGGCTTCCTGTGCAAGGCCACCGCCGGCCTGGTGATCTTCAACCTCTACACCAGCATCTTCTTCCTCATGGCGCTCAGCATCGACCGCTACCTGGCCATCGTGCACCCGGTGCGCTCCCGGCGCCGTCGCACCCTGCTCTATGCCCGCCTCACCTGCGTGCTGGTCTGGGTCTTCGCCTTCGTGCTGAGCGTGCCTACGGCGTACACGCGCGACGTCTTCGCCATCGAGAACTCCAACAACACGGTGTGCGGGATCTGGCACGGCTCGGACCACATCGGCCTGCTGGTGGCGATCAGCCTGCTGAAGACCGTCCTGGGCTTCCTGGTGCCCTTCGTGGTCATCATCACCTGCTACTGCCTGATCGGGCGCACGCTGCTGGGCGCGCGGGGCCGCATCCAGCGCAGCACGCGTTCCCGTGATGACGAGGTGCTGCGCATGCTGGCGGCAGCCGTGCTGGCCTTCTTCCTCTGCTGGATGCCGCACCAGGTGTTCCACTTCATGGAGATGCTGGCCATGCTGGGCGTGGTGGAGAACTGCCGCTTGCTGGACATCATCGACACGGCCATGCCCTTCACCATCTGCATATCCTTCTTCAACAGCTGCATCAACCCGCTGCTCTACGGCTTCGTGGGGAACAACTTCCGGAAGAACCTGCTGAGGCTGCTGCGCTGCACGCCCAAACCCAAGGGCGCCCACACCAGCCTGAGCTCCAAGATGAGCACGCTCTCGTACCGCGCCTCTGAGGTCCTGCACTTCACTTCCAGCAAGAAGGCCACTGCATCGGATGTCAAATGAGAGAGCAGTGCAACAACACACAGCCAGTGACACTTAGATATACCTACTGATGATGTATCTTCTGCTGAAGGAGAAATATGTTTGTATGTGGTTTAGTAACCCAACAATGTTTAGCACTATTCTTTGGAATATATGTGGTTAAAACTGAGAAAATCGTCCTATGTTCAGAGTCTATGTTCTGCCTGTATTGTAAAATGACTTGAAACGCACACTGTTCACAGTTATGACAGTATATAAGTCACATTTCAGACAGAACAGAGACACAGAAGTAATTACATTTCTCATCTCTGCATCTAGTTATTCTTCAGTCATTACACTGTCAAAAGTCAACAGAAAATTCATTCATACCAGTTCTTGGTGTTTGAAAAATGTATAAACAATTCCCATAGGACTCCAATAGGACTCTACATAAGTGCCATTTGTGGTGTGAAATAAAGTGGTTAATTCACCAATGAGTAGGCATGAATTTAACCCTTGCTTGTCTGGATTCAGGCTTTTTTATCGCTAAAGGCCTATGTTGTGAATGGGATATCCACAATAATGGGATATCCACAATAATGTTTTGTGAACTAAATTAAAATTCTGCATTTTATAGTGCTATCACTTCAACACCTACAGGCCTTAAACAGCCCCCCAGCCATGTAAGCCATGTAAGTTAGCACACAGGAATAGCATATACATATTCAGACCACTGTCCCAAATCAAACACCACAAACACCAACATTCCACATCTTTACAGGATAATAACAATACCTGATTCCATGTCAGAATGGTGTGGCATTCCAATATGAATTGCTCCTAGATAGATCATTTAAAAACATGGTGTTCTTACTTAGCTATACATTGTACGCAGGTCTCTGGGCAGGTGGTCAATTGTGTACTGAGAATTTTGTATGATTCATAATAAATACATTATTCTTCTGTATCATACTGCACATGGCAACATGTATGTGTCACATTCACAAACAGCTCGAGTTTTGATATTCTACTGAATTAGTTTATATGTTTTCAAAATGTTGATATTTGTGATATGGTTATTTCTGGATATTTCATATAATCCTTTGCCAGTTTTAGAACCTTACAGGTAATTATTGATCATGTAAGCCTAGTGGCCACTGTTTTGGTGTGTTTCGCATGCTTTAAGCCTGATGTGGTTTTCACTGTGGTTTTGTTCTGTTGTTCACAGTTTGTTCACTATGACAAGTAAGTGAAATATTTACAGAAAAGAAATACTTGGGAGAAGCATTTTCTGATTACGTTCATACCTGCTGTGCTGACGGAACTGTTATCTTGACTGTGCTTTTGTGAGTAAGACCATTGCTATTTACACTGATTTAAAAAGTTGTCAGTTTGTTCTGCAATGTGTGTAAAAAGTCTACAAAATATTTTATATATGTTTGTGTCTTTTTGTATGTGTACAGTTCATATGGAAGTATGTATAAAATGAAGTATATGAATAATTAAAAAATCAAATATGTGTGCTTTTCTGTTTTACTCTTGGCTGTGGTAAACCAACTAGTCGAACCCTGTGGCCTTGAGTCAAGGTTTTTCTTTTTAGAGGAACATGCTGAGATACTCAGGATCAGAAGTTAATCATTTAGCTTTATCATTTTATAAGCTGACTCCCCACCCTCCAGAAGCACCTAAAAATATCAAGTTTAGTCACGTGCTTAACAGTTTTCTCTGGACAGCAAGACAGGATTGGACAGCAAGACCTATTCCAGGGCTATAAAGACTAGCGGAAGGTGACAATCTAGTCACGCAGGCAACATGAAGGTCCTACTGCTCTTGGGATTGGTGGCTGTCGCCCTGGCTGCACAGACCAGATTTGAGGGGTAAAAAAGAAGGTTTCTTTTTTCTCTGCAGTGCTCCAAGTGCTCTGTGCTGTATAATGACAATGGTGTAGACCTCAGGTGTAGTAAGAGTGTGTTCCTTGTGTCTTTCCAATCTGTGCCTCAGGGATCAAGTCTTCCGTCTGAAGCCCACCACTGACGAACATGTGACCCTCATCAAGGACCTGGCCCGCAGCATGGAGGTACAGTAGAGGCCAAACACCTGTAGAACCTGAAGCTACCACAAACGTAGGCATGGCGCAAGGATGTCTACATAAGCTGGACCAGAATCATTTGAAGTAGTCTTTAGTCCACCATAGAGCGATGCCTTCCTTACAAAATTCTAACTGTTAGCAGTACAATAGGGACTGTTGTCTGAGGTTATTTTTGGAGAGTTATCTACTACAAATTTCTTACTTCAATCATTTTTTCTGAAACACCAAAAAAAAAATTGCAGCCACTGTCGTTCTTTCCTCATCTCCCTCATCTGTTTTCAATTTGTCATCCAAACAAATAATGTTTAAAGACTATAGGCTACCATATGGCACATGTCTGTGGTGGGTTCCCCTGAGACTATGATGGAAGTTTCCATTTGTCATTATTAGTATCATTTTTTGGTGATAAGTCTATCATCACCATTGCACCTGGTGCCTGCGGCTGAACCAAGGCTGGGTGAGACGTGGCCAATTTGAATTTTTAAAATGTCAACATATTGTCATGCAGCATGAGTAATCTACTGTTCAGAAGTTTGAAGTTTTCGCTGTCAAATTCAAAGTTTCCTCTTGAACATTGATACCTTATAATCTTTCTAAAACATCCTGTGTTTCCAACATCTAAATTAATCTCATTTCCTACTTTGCAACCAAGCAAGGAGATTCTGTACTGGTGCTTCAGAGCCAACAGAGACACTACATAGACTATTCCACCAAACCTGCTCTGAAAACTCTAACTACACCTTTGGTTTCAGCCATTTTGCCTAGCCGATTTGCAAACATGTTTGGCTAAAAAACCAAAGGTTAGGTTGGTAGGTTGGTCCAGACACAATGTATGACAAATACATTTATTTTAAGGGAGAACGTTTCTTGCCTTCATTTCTTGACAAGAAAATAATAATTCTTATAGTCCATTGGAACATATTTCAACAACTGAAACATAGCCTCCAAGTGGATAATCCAAGGCTCGCTGGGCCCACCTGTAACATGCTGAGATCAGCTAGCAACCACTTCTGACATACACGTGTTACTAAAAGCAAATAATGTATTTTTTTCTTGCATGTAAGCATGTTTCTTGCATGTAAGAAATACATGGTTTAATACTAATAAGCCTTCTCATGAAACTGTTGGCTAGCATATATTTATTTCAGGTTTCTAGAGGTGAAATGCTTATGTAAACATTACAAATATGCAAGGGCCAAGATGAATAAAAAATATATAACATTAAAAAATGACACAAATAGTAATGCCATACCTATTATTTGTAAATATCCAGTGGTAGATAATATAAACAAATCAAATGTTCATACATTTCTTTAGTTCTCCCCAATCCTGTGTCTCAGTTTGAAATCTGTTAAAAGCTGACATGTCATGAGAGGCACTGTGTTTAAGAATCTATTTCCCAAGGTCATTGTCTACCACATTGCAGATGAAACTCACCAGGGTCTTTTAAATCTTAAATTTATCCTCAAACATCCACAGAGGCCCAGCCATCCAGTCCACATTTTGACAGAGCATGCGGTAGCGTGTCACGCACTGTAAAACACAACTACAAAGTCATCCTCTACAGCTATTTCAGAGAAGCAAAACGTATTTGCACAGTATGGAATATGATGGGCTACAGTTGTGATCTGTCCAGCATGTCAGACATTGTAAAGTGGCTGAGTTCATACAAATGTGTCAGTTCACAAAGATATAGGAAGAACGCACAGTCCCATCTTAAAATTCCTGTATCATTACTATAATAATATTCCCACAACCACCCAGTCTTATACTCAGCTTTCTTCATATCATGTTAGTCTATCCACATTTGTATATAATCTTTCAGTTAAAATATACTGGCCATTTTTAAGTAACTAAATGAAGAGACAACTATGTGTGTGAACATGGGCATAAGTAAGCATGAATGAGTTAGAAATTTCATCACATTTTTAAACAAGCCTTAATATTATCCTATATTATATCCTATATTATATTAAGTTTGTGTGTATGTTTGTTTTTAGTAATGGATTATGGTTGAAAATAGGTTGAGTATAGGTATGACCCAAGAATATTAGTAAGGGGCCTTTGTGTTTCTCCTGGCTTGTCAGGTAATTAATTCACAA
>CM050203.1:16802500-16805000 GCA_027475355.1 Coilia nasus | reverse complement strand
ATTCAAACTATGAACAACTGACACTGATGAGACAGATTCTAAAATAGTGAAGTATTCTCCGCGCTCCTGTTCCTAACAGTCTGGTGCGTCACGGGAAAGGACTAAGTTCTGAATAAAAAGAAGAGTCACCGGAGCATCTCAGAGATAGAAATAAACTTTAATCAGAGTAGTGCCAGACTAACGTTTCAACGTTAGCACGTCTTCATCAGAGTCAAAATGACTCTTTTTGACTCTGATGAAGACGTGCTAACGTCGAAACGTTAGTCTGGCACTACTCTAATTAAAGTTTATTTCTATCTCTGAGATGCTCCGGTGACTCTTCTTTTTATACAGATTCTAAAATGTTTGGCCAACATAACCAAAGACTCCTCCTACAGGGGATACCTCTTGATACCTCTTTTGAACTGTGGAGGGTGCTAATGAGGCTGCAATGGCAATGTTAGTCCAGGTTCATCACTGATCTGCTCCAAGCATGTCCAATCTGGACCAACATCACCACATTAATCCTGGGCCTACATTACCATGTTGAGCCTGGAGCCACATGTTCTTATTGATCCTAACAACTTCTTGTTGTCAAGTTCTTACAAGAAATAATTTTGAATATGCAGGTTTAGAAGTGACATATTTTACAGGAGGAAATTGTGGGGAAGAAACAGTGCAATGACTTACCTACACAGGGTTGAAAAGATGTGGATTTCTGGAGGGAAATTTTAAATATGGAGGGAAGGCCCACACTGATCACCTAACATAGCAGCAATTGGTTAAAAGGGTTGTTGCATCTGGAACAACTTGGGGGTGTTGTCCATGGAACAACAGTCACTTGAAGAAATCACAGTCACCGTTACCTGACGCCTGACATGAATACTGCTACTGACCTAAATGACACTAGCCATCCCTGTAAATCTTAAAGGAGAACTTCGGTGTAAAATGAAAATTGGCATGTTAAAACATCATACCGAGTTGGTATGTGTACTGAGAAGCAAAATTGATTTAGCCTGTTGCATTCAGAGTTTAACTATTTTTTTATAGTTTGACCCAGAAGGCTAACAATGGAAGTGGTAGGTGCCCTTAGAAGAAGCATGACGACTACGCTATTTTTAAACTATTAACACAGCTCGAAGAAACTCCACACTCCATCGGTAGTGCAACAAAGGCCCTCACATTAAAAATGAGGCACTGAGAACTTTGTAAGTGTACACAACATTTATTAATAAAACAGTTGTGTCAGGCAGTACCTTGCTGTAGTTTCTTGTCGCCTCCATGATGAAAGTCCGCACAAGTCGATTGACGAACACGAATCAGCAGGAAGAATAGGAGGAGAGGTAATACAATCAATTTTGCTCCTCAGTACACATACCAACTCGGTATGATGTTCTAACATGCTAATTTTTATTTTACACTGAAATTCTCCTTTAAGCAGTTGCTCCGTCACTGATGTAGTAGCACCACATATATTCCACCTCCCACTCCTGTGTCCCAAGTGGTTCCCAAAATCTGCAGTTCTTTCAGTTAACTCCAGTTTTACCTCAGAAGTTCTATTTATTGAATTATCTTCACTTATTGTCTATGCAGGCAGCTGTCTGTTAAGTCACCCTTTTCTACAATGCTTATGTGATAGCAGAGCTCCTCTTAATTTCTCTTAACACATACTCACATTGTGTTGCTTGTCTCTGTAGTTTTTGTGTCCTATGCTAAATCTTGCTGGTCTCTCCCCTGTAGCTGCGTGTTGCTAAGGGAGCCACGAACGCCCTGACTAGCCTGTATGGCACCCAGTACACCCCTGGCCCTGGGGCTGCCACCATCTGTGAGTTCATTTGTCAAAGGATGATTTTTCAGTTCAGCATCAGTTACGGGTGCCATCTGTAACTCTAATAGAGTTTGTGATTGTATTTAGCAGATTTTGCTAATAGCTTCTCGTAGTCTTTTAACTTTCTGTCTCAGGTGTGCACTCAGAACCTCCTGATTGTTCAGCTCTATAAATGTATGGGTTCAAACCAAGTCATTTCAGCAAAATAACACATTACACAGAAGGGTGTAGTGTGGTTTGATTAGCAATTGAACCCATGTATCAACAACCTTCCATAATTGTGGACTCGACTGCATGTACAATCTGTGGTAATGATGCCCAAGAAAATGCAGTAGCCTTTGTCAGAATGACCTAAACAGGCAGTCTTTGTCAAAGAATGATACAACAGATTTGGTTAGTTCCTGTGTTATTTTGGGGTCACGTTGCTGACTGAAAGCCACTCTGATTGATGTATGCCCTTAGACCCTGCTGCCGGAGGCTCTGACGACTGGGCCTACGACCTGGGGGTAAAGTACTCCTACACTTTCGAGCTGCGCGACACCGGTCGCTACGGTTTCCTGCTCCCCGAGTCCCAGATCAAGCCCACCTGTGAGGAGACCATGTTGGCTGTGAAGTATATCGCCGCCTACGTGCAGAAGACCTTGTAAAAACACATACAGACTCGCTCGCAGGGTGGCCATGACCATGGAGTAG